>CM062233.1:21932519-22278248 GCA_031216185.1 Syzygium aqueum
GACAGGCTTGGCGACTCCGCTGGGGACTAGGTTACAAACCTAAGTGGATTAAAGCCGTAATAAACTTGTTGGTTGTTATCTCACTTGTTTACATTTTATAGCATCGACTGCATGTCGAAGTCACGTGGAAAATAAGGTTAGTCCACTAACCATGTGTTAAATGGTTTTGTAGGTGGAAGACATAAGGGGTGGAGTGAATGCAAACCCTTTGTTTTGTAGGTGGCGTTCGGATGAATGTCGAATGTATGAGATTATATTGAAGTGTTGTTTGCTTTAGATTTAAATGCATGTTTACTTGCTTTAGCACGACACTATGCACCCACATCCCGCGGTCTAAAACCCCGGATCGCTTTAAGGCACCTTTAGGAGGTATTAAGAGTGGAATCCGCATGTGAATGCATGTGGTAATCCATTCTTCAATACCGCTCATCTTGATTAGTAAGAAGTGCACCGACCGACGTTAGTAGCGGTGGGTAAACTCTTCTTATCTAATCAAAATGGGGACCTTAAACCTTTAGAATCCTATCCTTAGATGTCAAACCTCACATGTCCCCATGTGATGTGTCGATGTGTTTGCCGTTTTCTCCTCGTGGTAAGGTTGATTATATTGTTCTACAATTTCAATTACACCATTTCAATTCCATGTTATATTTCTTTATATAATGCGTGGTGATTAATCTCGATGCCCCAAATTAGGGTTAGTTAAAATGGATATGTCGGAGATTCGAATCATCCCCGTACCTAGAGCTCTTGTGACCATGTGGGAAAGTCTCGAGTCAAAGCACAAGGACTACGTGGAAAAGAGGATCGGATATCTTCCCGCACTTTTATACATCGAGCCTCGTATTGCCATGATCAAAGCACTGTCCCATTTTTGGAACTCAAAGACATCCACTTTTGTGTTTGGTCGAAATGAATTGACCCCTACAATTGAGGAATATGATATTGCCATTGGAAGAGTAGGTTCTTTTGGTCTAGTTAGTCCTCCGATAGATATAGATCCTATAACACTTTTGAGCCAATTCTTAGGAGTTGACACTCTCCAAATCAAAGATGTTCTTAGGGGAAATTCTAATATACTCCCGTTTACATTCTTAGAACAACATTTTTCTAGCTTGCCAAAAGAAGCGGGTAATCAAATTCCTCGAGTTTTTCTCTTAACATTCTTTGGTTTTGTGGTTTTTCCATTCACCAAAAAGACCATGGATCCTTTGGTAATTCATATTGTCAATCAAGTGTGTATGTTCAAAAGATTCTCCAATATGATCCTAGGTGAGACCTTCGTGTCACTCAATAAGTTCAAACAAAACAGAAATGGTGTCTTTAGAGCCCCAATAGGTTTACTCCAAATTTGGTTGGTCTCTCATCTCAAAGACTTCGGTTTGAGCTTGAAAATTATAGATGTGTCCAAAGATTGTCATCCTATCTCACTCTTCTGAGAAAAGGAAGAAATCTTTCCTTATTGGTCATTCTCAGCTTGGTTTAATTTTTTTAAGAACCTTGTTCCAAATCAAATCCAATGGCATGTTTGTTGGCTTGGAAATCCCGAGGTGCGCCTTAATGACGGATCTGACAACCCAATCCCACTTTTGGGTCTCACGGGGTCCACGTCATATTACCCTCTTAGGATGATCCGTCAATATCGCGCGTTTCAAAAGATTCCGCCATTCCTCAAGCTAGGGTTACATCATTTTGACTATCGCAAAGATGTCATCCAAAAGGACCGAATGGCGGATTTGAAAGAAATGATCTATGGTACAAATGCCACCCAAAGCCGATTTTCATTACTGACGAGTTAGAGTTGGAAGGAGAAATGAAGATACATCATGCATTGCCGGAGTACATACACCGTCGTCTCGAGCCCGAGCTTAAAGTAGATCTCCCTAATGTCCTCGAAAAGCCAACTCAACAACAAGCTATAGCCGCAAGAGCTCTTAGGGAAAAGGATGAGGCTTTAGCTGAGGTTGAACGTTTGACCTAAGAAAACAAACGAATTCACCTCGCATCTAAAGAAGATCCATTACACTTTTTGCTATATTCCATGAGGAAATCTCCTTTCATGTAATTTTCATTTTATAGATTTGATGTATAGGGATTATATTTCAAGAATTTCGTTGTAATTAGTGAAATTTCCCTTTTATGTGCTTTCTTGAGGGTTCCAATGGAATATAGACGGGGCATCTTGATTAATCATCGCGTATTACCCCTTCAATTGTATAATTTCTTGCGAATAAATTTTGATAAGAGATCATTCACATGGTATTGGGATCATGAGAATATTTCTTACCCCTATTTCATCCAAAGAAAATATAAAATTGAAGGGTTTTACATTTTCGTTTCAATTTATTTTCTGCGTACTAACTTGATCTTCATTTCGTTTACAAGGTATTTAGAGAATTCCCAACCCCACTTGCGAAAAGGATCTTCAAATGGATATCGAAAAATAGAATGATCGAATTGTCGATCTGGAAAACCGAATTGATGAAATAACTGCCACATTTGCAGACTTTAAAGCGTTCATAACTCCACTGCTTCCGACCAAGATTATGCCTACTCTTGCGGATCTTTAGAGTCAAGTTAACGAAATGCGTGAGATGATGATGCGTCTTATGGATCGTGTAAATCAAATGACTATAGAATTGTCATCCCTTTCCATGCCGAAAACAATTGGTCTTCATTCAAAGGGTAAAGGAAAATGGCCTTATGAAGAACAAGCATATGAAATTGAACTATCTTCTGGGATTGGAGAATGTAATCAAGGGCATCTTGACAAAATGGACGTAGTTCGTATTCAATCCCATCCTGACTACAATAAGAAGCCACGTAAGCATGGCCTGCTTCGTCAGTTTGCACCTTTACCAAAACCACTCTCTTAGTTATTGCCTATGCTTTTGGAAAAGAGATTGGTGGCTAAGGAAGTTCCGAGAGAAAAGCTTCCAAAGTTTACTGGATTCGATATGTCCAAGACATGCGTGTATCACATGGGAGAAAAAGGACATGATGTTGACAATTGCTTGGTTCTTAAGGTCAAAATTAAAAATCTGCTTGATAAGGGGATTCTGTCTTTTAGGAATGCCGCATCAGAAATACGAAAGGAGCCTGTCATCCTGGACTTGTGAACATGATTGACGTTGCTAAGCTACATGGGAGCACACTCACTTCTACCTTGGTGTAGAGTACAACATGCTTAACTAGTTCTCATTTCATGCATTTTCGTTATTTTGTTCTTTCATTCATGTGTGTGAACACTTGGATCCTGAGCCATTGATCCAAGGTAGTATATGTTGTAATATGGCCTTATCACTTTCAATTCAATAAAGGTATATGCACGTTTTATTAATAGACGTGTGAAAGTATATCAAACCAGCCCTATGATGATGCTTTAATGCCTGGGCTTTTGCACGATCTATAGTTTTCAAAATAATCCTTTGGAACAAGGATGTCCAATGATATGAGGACGAGTTCCCCGTGAAATTTTCGAAAATCTGAAATTCGAAAAGTTTTTCATCACATATGCATGCATTGCATTTCTTATCTTCATATACTAACCATTTTTTTGTTGCATCTCAAGCATAACACTTTGCATAATCATGATAGTCATATGCATGGCTCGGATTCGTGTCCAAAAGACTCTTGCGGACCTGATTATTCTGATCTCGAAAATGAAGAAGATTCCAAGGTTATTAAAAGAGAATAGATTCGACATGAAGAATCCACACCTCCCACGGAAGAACAAACCGTCATTATAAATTTGGGTGATTTTGAAAATCTTAAGGAAACAAAGATTGGGGCAAGTCTCTCTCAAACAGATGCCAATCGACTGATCAAACTCTTGAAGGAGTACCGGGATGTCTTTGCTTGGTCTTATACTAATATGCCAGGTTTGGACCCTAACATTATAGAACACACATCAAATGTCCGAGGCATAGCCTTTCTTAAAGTGGGGCATTGATATTATCGGACCAATTAATCCTAAGGCATCAAATGGACACCGTTTCATTCTAGTGGCTATCGATTACTTCACCAAATGGATCGAAGCTAATTCTTATGTCCACGTCACTGCAAAAAGTGTGATAAAATTCATTTGTCGAGACATTATCGCTCGATATGGGGTTCCAAAAAAGATTATCACTGATAACGGGTCAAACCTGAATAACAAAGTAGTGGATGAGCTACTCAATAAGTTTCACATTCGCCACTTGAATTCTTCTCCTTATCGCCCACAAATGAATGGAGCTGTGGAGGCGGCAAACAAAAATATAAAGAAGATTTTGTCCAAGACGGCAGAGAATTACCGAGATTGGCATGATCGGTTGCCGTACGCGTTAATGGCTTACCGAACCTCTATTCGCACTTCGACTGGGGCAACACCTTTTTCATTAGTATATGGAATGGAAGCAGTCTTACCTGTGGAAGTGGAAATTCCTTCATTAAGGATACTTTCGCAAATAAAGCTTTCTGAAGCAGAATGGATTCAACAAAGATTTGAACAGCTTAACATGATTGATGAAAAAAGGGTAAAAGCCCTGTGCCATGGACAAAGCTACCAAAAGCGAATGGCTAAGTCATTTAACCGTAAGGTTCGACCCAGGCATTTTGAGGTCAATAACCTGGTTTTGAGGAAAGTCCTACCCATCATTCTAGATCGTGGGAAGTTCACCCCCAATTATGAAGGACCATATGTCATCAAGAAAGTGTTACCCGGTGGAGCATTGATTCTTATAGAAATGGATGGCCGAGAGTTGCCAAAACCTGTAAATGCTGATGCTGTCAAGAAATATTTTCCCTGAATAAAAAGTTTGAGCTGTTTTTGGATTGAATCCAAGTCATTTTAGGACATTTGCATCATGCATCACATGCATACATGGCATTTTTTGCATATTTGTTCATTTTGTAGGTACTCAATTGTTCCCCAGAAAAGCTATTCCAAACCTCAAGGAGTCAAGCTCAAGGAAGTAGCTCAAAAAAAAAATAAAAAAAATCAAAAAAAAAATCAATCAAAAAAAAATCAAAAAAATCAAAAATCAAAAATCAAAAATCATTCTTGTCCCTAGAGTTTAGGAAGTAGATCCTAGTTGTGAGGACCTTTTCTGTCCAAAATGTTTTTCAAGTTTGGAATTTTATTTAAAAAAAAAACATCCCTAGAGGAGTCAAAAAAATTGTAAATGTTTTGATTTATCAAAATTCCCCACAGATGGGAGATTTAACCAAATGATCCTTTGAAAAAACAAAAAAAAAGGGATTTCTCAAAAAATGCCGAATGGAAATGCTTAGGATGATAAAAGGCAAACATTTGATCAAACACATCCTTATACACATTTTGAGAGAATTGAGTGAAAAGACCATGTCTTAGGAGATAGGGTTCGTTCACATTGAATACATGGATTGAAGTGATAAAAGGCATTTCATTTCTCTATCCTAAATACTCATTTTATCCTTTGCTAGCTACTTTGAGCCAAATAAGGAGAATTTTCAAATACCCCTGTCAAGAACCACCCCACATTGGGGCAAAATAAGAAGTTGTGGTTGATCATTTTTGGAGCAAAAAGATTAAAAAAGATTTTATTGCTGTCACTTACATCAACCTTCTTGTGGTAATTTTAGGTGAATCTTTATGGAAGCTCGAAACATCCCAAAGTGAAGAAGAGCATTCTTTTCCTCTATCCAAACACAGTTATCCCTTGCTTAGCCAAATTGAGCCTTAAGCATTTTCATTTCAAAGCCAAAAATGTTGATTATCTCCCTACATTGGGGCAATGCATATGATTTACCAAGAAAATTTAGAAAAATTGGTGAATATGTATAAAGCGTCTCGAGAGTCCAAAAAGCTCAAAAGATAAATATTAGGGGGCATGAAAAAGCAGTGTGCCTGGTAAAAGCAAGGCCAATGCCCATGAAAAGAAAATGTATCAAAAGCAAAAGCAAAAAGCAACATGCTTATGATGAAAATGAAATTCCCATTGCAAAGTATGCTTAGAAAGAGCAAAGCTCTTATGTTACAAGAAAAATGGACTCTCGAGACAATTTGGTTTTCAAGAGTCAAATGATGTCAAATTTGGATGATTTGGTAATGATGCCAAGATAATCATCATTTCTCTTTCAAACCCCTGCTACAAAATTTCAAACCTTTTGAGCCTAACCCGAACCGACATTACAACCCTCTCCGAAGTCTCTTCCGATTGGGATGGTTTAAGTTGACGTAATGACTTCACAAAGAAGCTACTGCTAAAAGGAGTGGAAGTAATCCTATCTTGTCTTATCTTCAAAGTTCTTGACTTGTAAACCCGTTGAAGATGTTGATGGTATATTTCTTTTCTTGGCCTCAAAGCAAATACCATTTGTGTAAGCCCATGACCAAGCCTATATTACGGTCCTTTTGAAAGACCTTTCTGATCGATCAATTTGTATTCAATGTGAATGTTTCCGAAAACCTTTGACATAGGTTTGTGAGGCATCACGAGTGAGAATTGAATAGCTTTCCCATATCAATGGATGGGAATCAAAGCCTTTATGAGAGTCAGTGCGAAAGACCTTTTTGATTAGGTTATTTCCAACTTGGCATTTTTTATTTAACCTCTTTAGATGGTTATTCAAAGATCATTTTATTAAAATTTCCTCTTAAGGATTTTGATAACCAGTGTCTTTTACCCAAATGATGGTATATTTCTTTTCCGTCTGGTTAGCTGTTAAACAATTTCGGAACTTCTTTCAAAATATCTTTCCCCAGTGGATCGGTTTTTGGTCATCCCAAACCATATTCCTCATTTTCGGTTTTTGGTCATCCTAAATTATATCCCCATTTTCGGTTTTTGGTCATCCTAAACCATAACTCCCATTTTCGGTTTTTGGTCAGCCTAAACCATAACTCTCATTTTCGGTTTTTGGTCATCCTAAACCATACCCGTCATTTTCGGTTTTTGGTCAGCCTAAACCATAATCCCCATTCTCGGTTTTTGGTCATCCTAAACCATACCCGTCATTTTCGGTTTTTGGTTAGCCTAAACCATAACCCCATTTTCGGTTTTTGGTCAGCCTAAACCATATTCTCCATTTTCGGTTTTTGGTCATCTTAAACCATACCCCTCATTTTTGGTTTTTGATCAACCTAAACCATATTCCTCATTTAGGTTATAGGTCATCCTTAAACCTTGTCCTTAGGTTCCTAGTCATCCTTAAACCTTGTCTTAGGTTCCTGGTCATCCTTAAACCTTACCTTTGGTTCTAGGTCATCCTTAAACCTTGTCTTAGGTTCCTGGTCATCCTTAAACCTTACCTTAGGTTCCTGGTCATCCTTAAACCTTGTCCTTAGGTTCTAGGTCATCCTTAAACCTTGTTTTAGGTTCCTGGTCATCCTTAAACCTTACCTTAGGTTCTAGGTCATCCTTAAACCTTGTCCTTCGGTTCTAGGTCATCCTTAAACCTTGTCTTAGGTTCCTGGTCATCCTTAAACCTTGTCTTAGGTTCCTGGTCATCCTTAAACCTTGTCTTAGATTTTTGGTCACCCTTAAACCTTGTCCTTAGATGTTTGGTTATCCTTAAACCATACATTTCCTACAAAACCCTTTCTTTTATTCCTTCATTCCACCATATTAGAGAGAGAAGAGAAGAACACATGAGTGAGCTGATAATCCAAATGGTCAATGGTAAGTGCTTTAGGTAAGACTCTGATCAAATGTCTTTATCTTTGATTTCTTTTATTTCTCAAGTGGAGTCGACTAAAAATTTGTAGGTGCTAATTAGTCTTTGAGCGGAACCTCTTCGAACTCCCACTCAAAGAGGGGCAGCTGTTGACACCTAGTTTTTAGTCGACGTGTCATCAAAAATAGAAAATTCGAGATTATGGTTTCGGATCGCGACGGAACCCGTTTCTTGAATAAAAAGTGTCGTTTTTTTAATTCTGTCTGTTAGCCTAGCTTCTGTAAGTGATTTTCTATTCATTTCATGCAAAAACCCGAAAAGTCAAACGGTTGACTTTTGAGTTGACTTTTTGGTCAACCTTTTGACCAAAAGTCAACCCCGGGTCAAATTGGGGCTTTTCATGTAAAAAGATTCCTTTCAAGTTTAATTTCACTTTAGAAGTGGAAATTTCAGAAAAATTCAAAGATTTGATCATAAAATCAAGCTCCTAGTGAAAAGTCAACTAGGTTTTGACTTTTGGTCAAACCTTTGACCAAAAAAATTGAAAAATACAAAAATCCAAAAATCATCTTATTTATTATTCAATTTACCTTTGGCATTTGAAATTTTACAAAAATCGATTTAGAATCAACTTTTTCCTAATTTGCGGAATTTGGTTTAAATCGGCCAAAAATGAAATTACTTCATTTCTAGTCATTTTTTAGGTTAGTTTTCTTCATGACATTTGATCTAGATGTCATCTTATATCCAATTTTGGAACCAATTTTGTAATTCCAAGCCAAACACAAAAACCCCCAATTTTGGCCCTAATCAGTGATTTGGATCGATTCTTCATGATTTGCGCAATTGAGGCACAAATGAGCTTAATTTCTTATATGAAATCCAAATTCAAATTCAATTTTGGAAGATTCACATGAATTTGAGTCAATTTGATCAATTTAGTGATCCAATGATTAAGAAGTCTAAGAGTAATTGGTCCAATTAGTGCAATTCAACTTGACCCACTCTAGACTAATATTCAATTTGATGAATTGAAACTCAATTTGGCTAATTGGACTTCAATTAAATTTGTTGGTCTAGCTTAGCCATGCAATTACCCAAATTCAAGAACAATTGAGCTAATCAAGTTAAATTGAATCAATTTGTGCATGAATTTGAAATCAGTTCAATCCAATTTGATCGAATTCAATACTAATGGAATCAATTAATCATGATAAAGATCAAATTGTACAAAATTGGAACAAATGGAATCAAGAATTGAACCAGTTTAATCAGGCCAAATTCGGGGCTCACCAACTCAACTCGGTTTGATTCGAAATAAACCGATCCAATCGAACTGGCCACTTTCCGGTTGAAAATCCGGCGATCGACGATCCACTCCGACTAGCCAAGGTCGGCCATATCCTCTTGAGCCCAAAAAGGACAAAAATGCCCCTAAGTGAAAATTACCAAAATACCCTTCATTAAAGATTAAGCGAATTAGTTAGGGGATAAGCAAATCAATAATGGCCATTCATTTAGAATTGATCATGTCCATCCATGATGCCATGTCACCAATTCTTAGCCTTTAATTTATATTTTTAATCATTAAGGATATATTTTGGGCCATTGGATTAATTTGAGGGTTAAAATACAAAATTGAGAGAAATATATAGTGTTTTTTCCCTCCAAAATTGGGGGGACTCTCATTTTTTTTAGATCTGAATTCTCTCTCCTCATTCTCTCTCTCTCTCTCTCTCTCTCTCTCTCTCGCCCCTCAAACTCACGCACTCTCTCTCGGTCTCTCTTGGCCGCCGGCCATTTCACCTCATCGCCGGCCATTTTCCGGTGGATCACCACCACACCGTCGTCCCCCACGGTGCCACAAGGCTGGTCGCAACACCAGCCAAGCTCGCTGGTGGCCGGAACTCCACTTTCCGGCGAGATTCCTCCCACGGCAACATTACCGGCGTTGCTGCCGGTGATCCAATCAGCCAGTTCAAGCGGCTGAACAGGCCAACCGGCGCTCCCTCCGGCGATCCAAAACCTCCAGCAACGTTCTCTGGTGTCTTCATGTCGCTGTGGTGGCCGGCTTGTCGTTGAACAGCCACCGGATCGTGTCTTGTGACTTGATTTTCTATTGTTAGTTCACTAGTACGAAGACGAAACGATTCTCACCATATTTTGTACGATCTCTTCTCATAGGTTGGCCGAGCTTTCCGAGACTTCTCCGTGCTGTTCTTGATCTAAATACGGAGGCCGGATTGCTCGATCGTGTGACGGAGCATCGTTAGACAAGGTGAGTGCATTTTCATATAGTTCTGCAAATTCGTATCCAAGAAAACCTGCATGTTTGAGATGCCGATTTGAGCTCGTTAGTGTCGAAATCTTACAAAGTGATGAACTAGAGAATCGTAAAACACGTCTTTAGCTTCGATTTGATATATTACATGCCTCAATCGGACTTCATTTGCTATGTCAAAACCACTTCGAAACCTAGGATTAGAATCTGGAAAATGATGTTCAAGTCAGTTCTGATGATGTTCAGATTGACGATGTGCTGTTATGTGATTTTTCCGATTTTCTATGATAATTTTTTGAAAATACTTTCTTCACGGAAGTTGTAAAACACATTCCAACCTGTTCATCATAAAATGTTCATAAAAGTTTAAGCATGTTAGCATGGTACGATCTGCATCGTCATCTATGCATGAATCAGGTGACAGACTGGTTTCTGACTGACCTTTGTGTGTTCTTCGATTTTCATAAATTCGTGTGTTCAAAATATGAAAAAGTGTTCTTCACGAAAGTTCACACTGAGATCTAGATATTTCCATTGATACTAATTTCATCAAAATCGGAGTTCATTGGAATTTTGAAAAGGAATTTTCATGATCGAATCAGTATGTGTGTTCAGATCTGATTTTCATTCCTTTTGAATCCAAAAGATGTTGTTCCGAATTTGATAAAGTTAGAGTCCTTTTTTGCAAAAAATCAAAATTAAAAAGTTGTTCATTGGGGTCTCATTATGTTGACTGGAAATTTTGAGGGCCTAATAGCAATTTTTGGAGGGTCAATTTGCTTAAAATTTCATATAAGACATTCTCGAGTTAAAATTTGATTTGCAATTGAGTCCTTCACGAAAATTGAATTTTATAAAAATTTGAAGGGCTTTTTAGCAAAAACTCAAAACATAAAATTTGTTGCACACGAAGAATCCCAACTGCTCAAAAATTTTCGCGCCGTTTTGAAAAGGTTTGTTATTTTTCCCGCCATTATTTTTAAATCCATAACAGAACCGGGTCCAGCCTGTCACCGAGTGTAAATTTGTCATTTTCGTCAAAATCGGTGAGGATTTAGGAAAAATGGTCTGCTTGACTTTTGTTCCTCATGTCATAAGCTTTCTAATGACACCTGAATCACTTCATTTGGACATAATTAGGGTAGTTAATCACATCTGAACAGAAGCAATCCGAATTAGATAAAACTGAATAAGTGGTCTCCTTATGAAGCCCACTTCTTATTGTTTGATGGGTTTCGAAATAAGGCCCATGGGCCTGAATGCATGTTTATTCCATTGCTATGCATGTGTTTGTTAGATCAATGTTAGTCCCGGTGCATGTTCGGCGGGTAGCCCATTGTGATCACTTAGAACCCAACTTTAGGGGTTAATTGATATGAGTTGCTGTTTTGTGAATACAAATGGTAGCCCATTATCATTAACCATTAATCAAATAATCTTAGATGATTAGGTGGGTGGTGAACCGAAACGCATGAGAAACAAATGTCGATCCCGAGACCCGTGTTCGATTAGTGAATTGTTTGCACAATTGTTTTTCTTTGGTTGTTCCTTTGTGCATTGTTTGTCATAAATGTATGTTATGAATGTAAATGCCGACATCCGAGAGGCGGTCCATGGGAAAATAATCCAAAATAGTAAAAGGCCAAGACCGTTGACCGATGTCCAATCCGGTTCCATTTTGTATTCATTGGATGATGGCGATAAACCGATGTCCGATCCGGTTTCAATTTGTATTCAATTCATTCATCCCCGATCATGTCTCGGGTTTTCAATTTGTGTTGTCATAAACAGCCGACGAGTTGCGGGTTTTTACTTTCTCGCACTTAGAATTAGCTCGTCTTTTCAATACTTTGAGTGTTTACTTTACGAAATTTTTTTTTAATAAAATTGATTGTTTCTTTCTTTTTCTAGGCTAAGATAGGATTAGTTTATAATCTTAAATGAAAATACAAAAACAAGATGCATGATCACCTAGTGGACTAAGACTTCAAACATAAAAATGGTAAAAAAACAAGTGCATGACAATTTAGATAACAACCATGTTAAGTTTAGCGGTACCGAAAGGGCGTTAATAGAAATATTAACGTAAGCTAGTCCCCGAACCTTTGATCTTTGGTTTTCATAGAAACCGAAACGAAATTCCCGCGTTTCGGTTGGGTATTCTAGCCGACCCCCGACCTAGGCTAGTGGCGACTCCTAAAGAAGATAAAATTGATCCGCTGTCACGCGAGATATGGATTTAGGGAAAATCCACGTTCATGATCAATGGGCCATATGGATAACCAAAAGATTTATGCTTCACTAAAGTCATTTTTATGATGTACCATATGAACCATTTCATGAACACTTATCTCTAAACCCGCCTTATCGAGTTCGGCCCTCGAGGGGTAGGTCGCGACAACTAGGCCACAGGCGCAAGGACAGGTGTACACCCTAGCCAGAAGAGAGATTAAGAACGCACCAGGGGTTGTCACAGGTACGGTCTCTCTGTGCAATCATGCTACGTATGCTTTATTTGACCTTGGAGCGTCACATTCCTTTATATCTAAGCAATTTGTTGAATTGGCTAGTATAGACCCGAAGTTGCTTGATGTTGTGTTGTGTGTTATCACCCCATTGAATGATAAGATTCTAGTTTCGTTAGGGTGCCCGAATTGTAAGATTGTGATTGGTAATAGGGAGAAAAGGATTGATTTAGCGGTTCTAGCCATGTACGACTTCGATGTGATAGTAGGCATGGATTGGCTGGTTAAACAGAGAGTAGTGATGGATTGTAGTAGCAGGGTGATCCAATTTAATCATGTTGGACACTCTAGATTTGAATTTGTAGGAAATCGAGGAGGAACCTCGATTCCCTGGATTTCATTACTAGAAATAACGAAGTTGTTGGATGAAGGATGTGAAGGATTTCTAGCGGCTATGACAGATTCAACGACTAAAGAGATAAGGTTAGAGGATATAGCCGTGGTACGCGATTATCCCGATGTCTTTCCTCAGGAATTGCCGGGATTGCCACCAGAAAGGGAGGTAGAGTTTGTGATCGAATTGACTCTAGAGACTGAGCCAATTTCGAAGGCACCTTATAGAATGTCATTGTCGGAATTAAATGAGGTAAATGTGCAAATGCAAAAGTTATTGGTCAGAGGATTTATTCATCCAAGTGCGTCTCCATGGGGAGCACCAGTTTTATTTGTAAGGAAGAAAGATGGATCGTCGAGGTTATGTATCGATTACAGGGAGCTAAATCAGGTGACAATTAAGAAAAAATATCCTCTGCCGAGGATAGACAATCTGTTTGATCAATTATAAGGGACTTCGGTGTTTTCTAAAATTGATTTGAGAACGAGATACCATCAATTGAGGATTAGGAAGGAGGATATACCAAAGACGGCATTTAGGACGAGATATGGGCATTATGAGTTTACAATAATGCCATTCGGATTGACAAACGCCTCTATTGCCTTTATGGATTTAATGAATCGGGTGTTTAAGGAGTTCTTAGATCAATTTGTGATCATTTTCATAGACGATATATTGGTGTACTCGAAGAGCCCAGAAGAGCATGAGT
Source organism: Syzygium aqueum (assembly GCA_031216185.1). Lineage (NCBI taxonomy): Eukaryota > Viridiplantae > Streptophyta > Magnoliopsida > Myrtales > Myrtaceae > Syzygium > Syzygium aqueum. The sequence continues at coordinate 21,946,007 of CM062233.1, forward strand.
TTCATTTGAGTAAGGTTTTACAGACCTTGAAAGAACACGCACTGTATGCTAAGTTTAGTAAGTGGAAATTTTGGCTCAATCGAGTAGCATTTCTTGGACACATAATCTCTAGGGAAGAAATCTCAGCAGATCCAACGAAGATTGAGGCCGTAATAAAGTGGCCGAGGCCAACGATGGTAACTGAGGTTCGAAGCTTTTTAGATTTGGCTGGATATTATCGACGCTTTGTAAAAGGGTTTTCGGCAATAGCAACACCGCTAACACATTTGTTGAAAAAGGAAACAAGATTTGAATAGACCGACAAATGTGAAAGAAGCTTTCAGGAATTAAAGCACCGGTGTTGACTATTCTGTTAGGACCCAGAGGTTATGAGATTTATAGTGACACGTCGTTGAAAGGATAAGGATGTGTACTCATGCAAAATGGACGAGTAGTGGCCTATGTGTCAAGACAGTTGAGGCCGTATGAGTTAAATTATCCGACGCATGACTTGGAATTAGCCGTAACAGTGTTCGCCCTGAAGATTTGGCGACACTATTTGTGCGGAAAAAATTTTTAGATTTATATAGACCATCAGAGCCTCAAGTACCTGTTTTCTCAAAAGGAATTGAATATAAGGCAACGTCGTTGGATGGAATTACTGAAGGACTATGATTGTGATATTTTATATCACCCCGGAAAGGCAAACCAGGTAGCGGATACATTAAGTAGGAAATCAAGCATCGTGCACTTGATGGTCAAGGAATAGACCTTATTGGAAAAGGTGCGAGACTCAGAGTTTAGATTTGAACTAAGTCAAGTCTCGAGCCTGTTAGCCACGCTAAGGATAGAATCGGAGATTCAAGTTAAGATTAAAGCCTCGCAGTCTTCGGACCAGGAAGTTCAGAAGATTATGGAGATGGACGTTACTAAGAGGAAACCGAACTTTCAAATATCTGAGGATGGGATCTTGAAGTTCTAAGGACGATTATGCATGCCTGACGATGCGGAACTTAAGGAGAGATTTTGTCGGAAGTGCATCGTACTAGTTATAGCATTTAGCCTGGTAGTACGAAAATGTATCAGAATCTGAGGCAGTATTACTGGTGGAACGGTATGAAGGTAGACATTGCTAAGCACGTGGCTATGTGCCTGACGTGCCTACAAGTGAAAGCGCAACATTGTAAGCCTGGAAGATTGTTGCGACCGTTAGAGATCCCAGAGTGGAAATGGGAACATATTACCATGGATTTTGTAATGGCATTACCAAGGGGCCAAAAGGGCCATGACTCTATTTGGGTGATAGTCGATAGATTGACCAAGTCGGCACACTTCTTAGCTGTGCGAAAGAACTTCGCATTGGACCGATATGCTGAATTGTACGTGCAATATATAGTTTGGTTGCACGGGGTGCCAATATCAATTATGTTTGTAACATCCCGAAATTCGACTCAATCTCTGGAATGAATAAAACGAGTATTATTCGATATTTCATTTTCGTAAGTCTCGCCCGGAGCTGATCACTCACGGGATACTGACCAAATGGGAATGGCCAACTAGGAATAGATACGCGGACCAAGGACCCGGTCGCGAGCCAAGCCTGACTTAGGAAAATGACGAGGAAGTATTTTGGGCCGGTGTGAACCGATCTCTCGAAACGGACGATCGTGTTATCGGAACTAGTGATAATTCCTCTCGTTCCCTCTCTCGAGCTCGCCGCAATTCGGACAACCCGAGGTCGATACGTTTGAATCCTAAACGGCCGCCCGTTAATGAGAGATTTGGAAACTTGAAATTCGACAAATTCAATCGTGAAATTTAGTCCGGACTTCGAGCCCAATTTTCGAGGGTTACGGGATGATTTTTATGAGGACGACGTCAAATTATGCTGGCCACTTAGGTATAGGATTTGTGTAGTCGAATTTTGGCGATCCGACCCGGTACCGGAAATTTGGGTGAATTTTCCCTTTTTGCCCATTAGAATTCCGAATTTTGAATTCTTGTGGGGGTGTGACACTTGTCAACACCCCCCTTCCCCATGCAAGCATTCATGTTATCCAAAAATTTCTCCTAACTCTTGGACTTCCCCATACACCTCATCATCACCTTTCACCTCACCTCACTTCTCTCTCTCACTCACTCTCTCTCTCCCTCACGCCGGCCACCCTCCATCTCACTCTCCTCTCCCGCGAGCTCTCTCCCTCTCTCGGCCTCACGCCGCCGCTCGCCGCCCGCCGGAATCGCCACCAGTCGGCACCGCCGCCGTGAAGCCACCACCCATCCTCGCCTCACCACCAACCAGCCGTCCTTCTCCTTCTCTCCCTTGTTGTCCACGGCCGACCAAGGCCTCACGCCAAGGTCAGCTTGGCCGCGCCTCCGCCGAGCTCGTCGTCGTCCCGCCAAGGCTGGCGCTGTTGGCCACCGTCGCCCCCTTGCCGCTGTCCCTCACCGTTTCCCCTTCATTCCTCTCACTTCCGCCTGCATGCAGTGGGGATTGGCGCCGGTCAGCCAAGGAGGGACCAACTGATTGTCCGCTGCTCGCCGAGGAGCACCGCCGGCCGCCATCCGCCGTGACCGCCGCTGCTGCCCCATCGCCGCCGTTCCTTCGCTCTCGGTTGCATGCACGGTGGAGCACCGACCAGCCGCGCCACCAGCCGTCGCCGCCGTCTCTCTCCTTCCTCTCCGTCGCGGCTGCATGCGCGGTTGAGCCACCGCCGGGGCTGCTCGCCGCCGCCGACAGCCGGCGCTGTGGCCGTCCACTGCCGCCTCCCTCACCGTCCCTCTCTGTTTTCCTCCGCCTCTCCCTGTTCTGCTCTCCCTCGCCGGATCAGCCGCGCCATCGCCGTCCGCTGCCTAGACCGCCGTCCGCCGTGCGCCGCCGTGAACAGCAGCCGTCCGTGCTGCTCGGCCGCCCGTCCAGCCCCTCCTTCGCCGTGAACAGCAGCTGCGCCGCCGTAGTTGCTGTGGATCGCCGGACCGCCGGCCACCGCTCGCCGCCGCCCTTGGGAAGTGTGCCGCCGGTTCCACTGTCCACCGGTGATCGGCCGCCGTTCCCTGTTGCCCGGACTTGAGATTAGGTGGGTGAAAACCTCTAAACCCTAATTAGGACGATTATGCGTTTTAAACGGGCCTAGGGTGTGTCGGTTAGACGATTAGTGATAATTAGGACTCGTATAAATTTATAGGTTGTTAGTGGGTGTCGGGAATCGTTTGATGGATGACAAAACAGAATTTGGAAGAGAATTAGAGGTTGAAATAAAGAAGATTAGTTGCTGTTCGTGTCGGGATTCGGCGACCAAACTAACGGTAGGTAGTGGATTCATTTGATTGGAGTGCCGGGATGGCCGGGATGGTTGAATTGTGTGCTGGAGTGACAATCGTGATGAATTGAGCCTACCATGCCGTGTGCTCGTGTGACCGACCATTGTAGAGTGCGATTGATGATTTGTTAATGTACATCATAATGCCCGAATACGTCATAAGTGCCAAATACGCATGTGATGCCCCATGGTGTTGGTTGGGCTAGTCAAGTATGTGACGTGGAATATTGAGCATGAATTCGTGGCATTGAATCGTGTTGTACATTGTGGAACATTATGCTCGTGGTACATTGCACCAACATTCGTGTGCGAATTGCATGGCCACGCATTATGCATGCCGAGTATGAGGCTTGTGGAAATTATGCGAGAATGCGTGTATGCCATGGACATGTGATCACCTAATTATGCCCTGATACGTTTACGCGGGGTTCAGATAAAACCGGTTGTGTGAATGTGTGATCACTCTTCGCCCTGATGCGTTTACGCGGGGTGTGCCGTCCTCATGCACTTTGGAGCAGGACGATGCCCGGTACGTCCGGAAGACAACCATCCTGATGCGTTTACGCGGGCTCTGGTTCGTAAGGAGATCGGTGTTGCGCCTGATGCGTAAGGACGCGGGCTAGAGACACTGGGCCTGGGGCGTCTTTACGCTGACCATGGAGTGTTGTGATTGGTCTTCGGACCGGATCTTCGGATCGGGCCTTCGGGTCGAGTTATTGAAATAAATGGCTAACGTGTGATGCATAGTGTCTGATTATGTGATGGAATCCGCTGGGCATGGTATGGGACGTGTCTAAGTAGATTCTATTTTATAATCGGAACACGAACGGAAATTTGTGCCGAAATGCCATAGAAGTTGATTTGTGAGCATGGTGAATTAATGGCATTTGCATGCATATGAATGCATGAGTTGGTGTGCGGGACTGTGTGACTCGGTGATCTATACTCGGAACCGTCACTAAAAACTTTGAGCATGCGTGTGACGCACGCCTGATTGAGAGTGCCGCTTGTGAAATGTGATATTATGGAATTGTTTAACCTGCAGGGTCATTGAAATGCCGATTTGGGCCTACGGGCCTAAGTCATCTTTGTATGTGCGTGATTTGTTTTTCCCGTCAAGAGATGCATGTTAGCCTAATTTAGGTTTAAGAGTTTGCACTCACTGAGATGTGTCTCACGGTTTTTTATAACCCAACCTTTCAGACCCGCGTCCATGACGAGCCCACCTATCCCAATACGTTTTGGGATTCCCCTAGAATACGAGCATATTATGACTGCACATCCGGTGGGGAATGGAGAGGTGTACTTGAGGCATTACTCTGCGATTAGTGTAGACGTAGGTACGACACATCCTGAAGTTCATGAGTATGTAGCCTGGTGTTTCCGGGACCGTTTTGGAGACGAGTTTGGACCCCTTCGTACAATGGATGTTCCGTTCACCATAGAGGGCTAGCTTGACCCGCAGTGCCCGAGCGGTGAGATCGTGGATTCCGAGATGGACGAGGAGGAGACTATAGGTCCTTTCGCTTGGTACGAGCCTGCCGAGGACGAGGAGTTAGGAGGTGTAGATCACGAGCTAGTAGTGGAGGACCCAGTGGTGGAGCCAATGGAGGTCAACGAAGCCGAGCTGATGGATACCGAAGAGTCCGAGGAGGAGGTTCCCAGCGAGGATTCAGAGATACCCGAAAGTTCGTTAGAGTCTGATGGCTCAGATCCGGATTGGGCGCCCTAGGCTAGGCTTAGTCTTTTGTGAGGGTAGACACTTTTTTGGATTTTGGGCCCTCTACCTTTTTGGCTGTTGACTCTATTAGCTCTTAGCCCTCTTGACTCGTATGTCAGTACTCTCTCTTGATTGCACCTCATTTCTAATGTTGCTTTCTTTAGATTGATGTAATGATGATTTTGGCAGTTTTTGGTTATGGATGTGTACGTTGCCTCAGTTCTCATTATGTTGCTTTCCCTGGTTCTCATATTTATTCTGTACGGGTGTTTTAAACTTTTCGCTTCCGCATGTGCCTTATGTTCTGCTTTGGGAAACAGGTCGATGACGACGCGTCTTGGGACGTCGTACTACTGTATCGACCACCGAACTAGTTGTCGCGTGCCGCGGAGGAGGTCGGGGCGTGACAATGTTGGACCGTGATCCTAGGTTTATCGCCAACTTTTGGAAAAGTCTGCAGACGGCTCTAGGATCAAAGCTGCAGTTTAGTAAGCTTATCATCTGCAAACGGATGGCCAGTCTGAAAGGACAATTTAGACCCTAGAGGATATGCTTCAAGCGTGTGTGCTGGATTTTCAAGGCAAGTGAGGGGAACAATTGCCCTTAGTGGAATTCGCGTATAATAATAGTTTTCAGCAGAGTATTAGAATAGCGCCGTTTGAAGCACTATATGGTAGGGCTTGTAGGACGCTCGTATGTTATGACGAAGTAGGAGAAAGGAGTATAACTGGACCAAAATTAGTCCAACAGTCGGTTAAGGCGTTTAAGATTTATACGCGAAAGGCTGAAAACAGCGCAAAGCCGTTAAAAAAGTTATGTAGACAGGAGGCGTAGACCTTTAGAATTTCAGGTAGGGGATTATGTGTTCCTTAAGGTATCACCCATGAAAGGGTTATTTAGGTTTGGCAAGAAAGGCAAGTTGAGTCCGAGGTATGTGGGATCATTCGAGGTGTTGGAAAGAATTAGATATTTAGCCTATTGCCTTGCATTATCGCTAAATTTGTTGCAAGTGCATAATGTGTTCCACGTATCGATGCTAAGGAAATATGAATCGGACCCAACTCATGTGCTGAACTACGAGGAAATAGAAGTTGATGACAGGGTGTCATATGCTGAAAGGCCAATAAGGATTAAAGATCGGAAAGAATGTGTGTTGAGGAATAAGACGATACCGATAGTTAAGGTAGTGTGGGAACATCACTAGATGGAAGGCGCGACTTGGGAAAGTGAGGAGTTAATACAACGCCAATATCCCCATCTGTTTGAGTAGTAGGTTGGATTGTAAATTTCGAGGACGAAATTTTTGTAAGGGGGGAAGAATTGTGACATCCTGAAATTGCCCAATTGGGATTTATGAAATGAACGGCTTTATGAACGTACTTGTAATTAGTTCTCACCCGGAACTGATCATTCCTGGTATGCTAACCATTAGGGAAAGGCTAATTAGGGATTTAAAATTCGCTCGGCCAAAGGAATTCGATCATGAGCCGACTTTCGACCATAGAATTGTCAAGGTGACATTTTGAGCCAATATAGGCCGATCTTAGGATAGTTATGGGTCGGTTCGTCATTGTCATATGAGTGGATCACGGGTGATTCCATTTGACCACGAAGTGAGATGATGAATGATCTAGAACCTATAGCAAACGATCGTGCCCGTAAGAACTAGTGATCGATCCTCACGATTATATTGACAATCGAGGTCGCCACGATCCGAACGAACTTGCACGTGACTTGATTTAGTATCAGTCACGGGTCGAATATGCGAATTTCCCCAAAAACCCGCCGTTAGTCAGAGACTCGCTCAAATTACACTATTTAAAATTTAGTTATTAATAGAGGTCAATTTGGGCATCAGAAATTTAGGAAGTCACGACAGGACGTTTGGACGATGTTGTTATTGGAACCTTAAGCTTTGGATTTTCCCGAATCCTTCAGAAAAATTCAATTTTGGCGAGAAAATGGAAAGTGACCATTTTACCCTTAGGAGTTTGTTAAGGCCAAGTATTAAAGGGGAAGGGCATTTTGGTCATTTTGCCTTAATTTTAAGCAATGACATTTTTGCCCTTGGAATTTTATGAAATTCCTAAATTGCCCTTAGATATTTTGGAAAAGATTTGATCTGGACAGTTGATTTCAAGATAAGATTGAATCTAGGCCGTCGATTTGGATTGTGAGAGAAGGGCAAGATGGTCTTTTGGCCCCTCAATTATTGGTCTTTGACTATTTAAAGACCAAAACCCTCTCCCTCTCCTCATTTCTTTCTCCCTCTCATTCGGCTACTCCCCCTACCCCTCACCGCTGATTGCCCCCTTGGCCGTTCGACGTAGCCTCTATGGCCACTGCCCGCTGAGCCACCGCCGCCCACGTCTTCATGCCGCCACCGCCATTCCCCAATGGCCGTGAGTGACAGCCAAGCCAAGCTGCCGTCGTCCATCGAGCCGCTCGCCGCCGCCGCACGCCGCCATGAGGCCACCGGCCAGCCACCCCCTCTCCACTCTAGTCGAGCTAGTCGAGAGTTCATGTAAGTCGTCCCTAAACCCTATTTAGGATGTTGGGTATCGATAGACGCGATTAGGGATTAAATCGGGTTAATTAGTGTCAGTTTAAGGGCTATTTAGGGCCGTTTATGGATTATGTTGGTGGATTGAGTTGGGAAATCATTGTGGCTGATTTTTGGATGAAAATGGGATGTTTCGGGACTGAACTAAGGCCGACTTGATTGCTGGAAAATCGGGGATTAGAATGATGATCATACAGTCCAATTTGGAGATGTTTGGTGTCGGATTGGTGCGCTAAGAGGTGGCTGTGTTGTGGTGCTCATTTGGCTTGAAATATGCGTGGAAATGCTGAATCTATGGCTGTGTATGTGGCTGTGATGGTGGGCCCGTTGGTGGCCGTGCATGCTCTTTGATTTGGGAATTAGTTGATTGAAATGTGGGCCGTTTTATGCGCGCATGGGCTGAATTGAGTGGATCGTCAATTGGCCGTGTTTTGGCTTAAATTTGGCATGTGAAATGCGTGAGATTGATGCGTGCATGTGCCGAGTTGGATTGGATGGTAATTGGGTTTGTTGTGTGTGAATTTTGCAAGTGGGTGATTGGGAAAGTGTGTCAAAAGTTATGCATGAGGTTATGGAAATCCTTGAGGCGGTACCATTATGCAGGAAAATGATCCGTCCTGAGGAGGTATGACTACGCAGGACGATGCCCGATATTACCAGAGGACGACCAACCTAAGGCGGTACCATTACGCGGGTTGTGTTGTAGGTGGTGGGTGTTGAGCCGGAGGCGGTACCATTACGTGGGCAAGATACACGGCCTGAGGCGGTACCATTACGCGGGCCAGAAAGTGCTGTTATGATTGAGTCACAGTGAACCTGAGGCGGTACGATTACGCGGGTCACTGGCAAGTTAAGTGGAAAATATGAGATGGTCGCAGTGAACCTGAGGTGGTACTATTATGCGGGTCACTAGTAAGTCGGATGAAAATATCATGTTGAGGTAGGAACGAATGTGTGAAATGCAATTAGAATATGCATGTGGTTGGAAATCATACTGTTGTGGCTAATGTACAGGTTGCCACAGAAAAGACCCAGGTAAGTACAAATTGAGTACCTGCTAAGTGATGGTTGAGTGTGGTTGTGTTTGCGATTGTCTGGAGGTATGTGATAGCCTAGGTGGGGTTTAGGGAGTGTACTTATTGAGAGGTGATCTCATGGTTGTTTCAACCAATAATTTCAAAATCCCGACCTAAGCCATGAATCTACCGCCGCCACAGCATTTTGGGATCCCTATGCATACCGACCACGATGTCTTAGAGTACCCGATGGATGATAATATGACTTGGGTTAAGCTTACGACTGTAGTTTGGGTAGATATAGGACTACCCCACTGGCAGGCCCACACTTGCACTGCCTGGATGTTCAGAGACGAGGTAGATGAGTTTGGCCCTATCTGAGGCTTCGACGTCTTCTTTGATAGAGTTGGGGATTAGGATCCATCAGCCATACCCCCTCCCGATGGCGAGCTGACTAGTTTGGAGACTAGTCTAGCTCAGTCCGAACTTCAGCCTGTGTCCGTAACACCTGAGCCATCGGGAGCCAAGCATGAGCTGGAGCCAGAAGAATCCTAGGTAGGATACGATCCGATGGACGTGAATCTCGAGGTGATACTAGAGGAGGAACAAGAAAGAGAAGAAGAAGACCTTGAAGCAAAACCGGAAGAGGCCCCAGAAGTAGAGCCTGATGATGAACCGGAGGATGCACCAGTGTACGAGGTAGAGTACAATCCCTATTATATGCCAAAAATCGAGTCGAACGAGGAGTCAGTTGAAGAGGAGCGAGATGAGGTTCTAGCGAAGTTGGGTGACATAGACCACCCGATTGAGATCGAGGCCGAGTCGGAGTCCTCAGAGGAGCCGACGGTTCAAAGGGATTTAGATTCGAGTACCAACGAGTCAGACTCAGAGTGGACGCCGTCTTGTGGACGTTGGGTCTAGTATGGAGGTTAGAAGTAGATCTTTTAAGAGGTTTCATTTTTGGACGATAGAGTACCCAGGCTGTCGATCTTTTTGATATCGGTGTGTAGTGATAGTACAGTGTGCATGTATAGGAGCTCGTTTGTATATATTGGATGTTGTATAAAGTTAGTTAAGTAATGGATAAGTCCATTCTTTCTTTTTCCCCAGTTGTTTCTTGTCTGGGTATTATTTGTGGCTTTTGCTGATTGTTTAAATCTCTAATAAGTTTGAATCAGGTCAGCGATACCCTGGGACGTCGCACTAACTTGACCGTTGAGAGGGATATCGCGAGCTTGATGGGTGCAGGGCGTGACACCTTTGGCATATTTTAGTGAGAAGTTGACGGATTCGAAGAAGAATTATTCAACTTATGATAAGGAATTCTATACCCATTGTAAAGCTCTTAATCACTGGAGTCATTACTCGAAACCACAATAGTTTGTCATGTATTCTAATCACGAGGCTCTCAAGTTTATTAGCAACCAACGCAAACTCAATTCGAGACATAGCAAATGGGTGAAATTTCTTCAATCCTTTTACTTTGTCTCAAAATATTAACCTGACCACACTAATGTTATAGCAGATGCTTTATCAAGGAGATATTCGATGCTTGCTGTTTTGGATTCTAGGATCCTTGTTTCCAATCAATGAAAGATCTATATTTGAAAGACCCAAATTTCTCTTCCATCATCGACAATTGTAAACACAGATTTTAGGTTGCTTATTCTATCCAAGATGGATTTCTTTTCAAAGGAAATCAATTATGTGCGCCAAGGGATTTCCTTTAGAGAGTTATTGATTCGTGAAGCACATGGTGGAGAATTGGCTAATCACTTCAGGGTTAATAAAACTCTCAAGGTTCTTCAAGAGCATTTTTATTGGTCCGAGGTGTGCAACTTGTCAAAGAGCTAATAGTGATTTCTATTAGGGGCTGTACACTCCACTTCCGGTTCTATTGTAGCCATGGGAAGATGTGAGCATGGACTTTATTGTGGATCTCCCAAGAATTCAAAAGGGAAAAGATGACATTATAGTAGTAGTCGATCAATTTTCTAAAATAGCTCATTTTGTTCTATGTCAAAAAAAGGATGATGCGTATCATGTGGATGAGTTTTAATTCAAAGAGATCATTCACCTTTATGGAGTGCCATAGACCATTGTGTTAGATCGCGATTCTAAGTTCTTGAGTTTTTTTTGAAAGACACAATGGAGAATGCTTAGTATGCGGCTCTTATTAAGCATCATTTGTCATCCTCAAATTGAAGGCCAAATGAAGTAGCCAATCGCACCTACACCACTCTCCTTCGAGGGATGGTTAGTTAATCTTTGAAAAAATGGGATTGAAGCTTGCGCATGCTGAAGTTGCTTATAATTGATCAATGAGTTACACCACTAATTGATCAACTTTTGAAGTTGTGTATGGAATTAATCCTCACACAAATCGATTTGATTCCAATTCCATCTAACTCGCAAGTCAACTTCGATTGCAAAAAATGAGCTGAATTGATGAAAAAGCTCCATGAACAGATTCAATCCAAGATTGAGAAGGCTAATGAGCTTTATAAGAAGAAAGCTAATCAGCACCGGAAGAAGACTTATTTTCAACTAGGTGATCTTGTATGGTTACATATGAGGAAAGAAAGATTTCCATTTCGTCGAAAAAATAAACTAATGCCTAGAGCCGATGGCCCATTTAAAGTTCTTGAGAGAATCGGTAATAGTGCATACAAGATTGATCTTCCTAGAGAATTTAGAGTTTCAGCAACTTTTAATGTGGGAGACCTTTCTCCTTATTTGGAAGATGAAGACTCTTTTGATTTGAGAACAAATCTCAAACAACCCAGGGAGAATGATGCGGGAGCATCCAACTTAACTCCATCGACAAATTTAGCACCATTGATGTTTATTTAAGTTAAGGTAGAATTCGGTCATTACTTATTCGGTCATAACTTGCTTCGATAGATCATCGACAAGGAGACTATCATCCATGTTACCAATTATCAAGTTGTCAAATTTTCCCTTGTTGTTTAAGTAGTTTCCATGTCTCTTTAATATTTGTCTATTTCCTAAGTCTTAACCCCTCTATATATTAAGGAGCGTTCTCGGTTGCAATGCAAACCAGTTGAATGAATGTGAATTCCTCTTCGTGAGTTGAGTTAATTATCCGATTCTTTATCTAGGTTTTAGATTCAAATTCGCTGCAATATTTAGCCTAAACATTGTATATCACCTCTAAATCATCATTATTCATCGCAAACAAGCTTTGGTTTGACACGATTTGTTCACAAAGCCACCAATCGAATTCGGCAATCTAAGCTTGGAATAGCAGGGGAAAAACAGAGCATACAAGGGCAAGAGGTTAACCTGTTTCGAGAAAGCAAACTGAAATCCCAGGAATTAGCGCCGATGGAGATCGATTATTTTGCAAGAAATCGTTGTCCTTCCTTCTGATGACGAACATCTCTAGCTAATATCTCCTCCGTTTAACCACGAGGAGACGCGGCAGCTGGCAGTCAAAGAACCGTGGTGATTGGCCGACTCACGATATTGAACCAGGGAAAGAATTTCTCAAATCAATTTTTTCATAGAGCGTTTCTATATTCTTTCCTTATCCTCTCTTGCCGGCCTCCCTTTTCGGTTACCCATAACTGCCTCCGACAAACCATATTCTAGAAGCTCTGATTGCTTTGGCTACCTGCATGTGAGACACGGTCGTACTTTTTCCTCACCCACGAGCTTCCTGTTCGTTTGTTTTCTTACTAAGATCGTTGGAACCAAAAGGAATAATGACAATTTTGGAAATTTTGGAACAAGTGTACAAAAGTGGAGGGAGAAATTGTCCTCAGAATACTTTATCCATTTGTTTTTTATACAACAATCACCCTCTAATACTCATATAATAGCAAAACACCTATGATACACTTTATGATAAAGACAAACATCTCACACTTATTATCATAAGGACAAAATGTTAACACACATTAAATGAGCCATGAAGTCTAACATTAAATGAGCAACAAAAAGTCGATAGAGCCAAAGAAAAAGTAAACTGACAATAAATACATTTGGAAACAAGTGTAGAAATATGTGGAGAACTCTTCGATGACCTCTGCTTCCGTTAAATGCTTGTAGCTCTTGTCTTCATTCTTCATCATGCCACTACAAGCATTTAATGAGATCTTCACAGAGACATCTTCATTCTTGAGGTCACGCACGCAATCCACCATAATTTGCCCTTGTTAATTTCTTTCTATCTTCACGACGGAATTGTGAACACAATAATCAATTTTATAAATAGCTTAATAGCCTTCGTTAAAATTGACTTTGAAAATCAACAACATTAAACATCTCCTTTAATTTCTCAAACGAATCCGCCTCCATTGGTTTTGTCAAAATATTTACAATTTGATCTTCTAATCAGCAAAAATTAAGATCAATCTCACTATCTTTGACTCGCTCATGAATATAATGATACTTGATGTCGATGTGTTTGCTTCTACCATGAAAAACTAGATCATTGGCTATTGCAATAGCCGACTTAATGTCACTCATTATTTTGGGAGGACCTTTTTGTTCACACTTCAATTCACACAGCTTCTTACCAAGCTATATCGCTTGACATGCCACTGAAGCTAATGACATGTATTCTGCTTGAGTTGTCGACAGTGCAACAACTTACTTTTTCGTGGACCAAGATATTACTCTTGATCCAAGAAAGAAAGCATACCCAGAAGCACTCTTTCGAGTCTCGCTATCATTTGCCCAATCACTGTCTATGTACCTCACTAGATTGAAATTGTCAATATAAGAATAGAAAATTCCATGGTCATAAGTTCCACTAACATACCGTAAAATTCTTTTTGCTTCATGCAAATGTAAGTGGTAAGGTTTTTCCATGAACCTACAAATAATTTCCACTCCATTGGTAATATTTGGCCTAGTAGAAGCCAAATATCTTAAACTGCCGACAATGTTTTGAAATAAGTGGGATTTACTAGTTCACCAGTTCCTTCTTTCTTTAGCTCTAACCATTCAACTACGAGAGTCCAAATTGGTTTGAGCGATTCCATTTTCAGTTGTTTTAAAATATCGTCAGCATATTTTTGTTGTGAAATAAGTCTACCATCATTTGCCTACTTCACTTCAAGGCCGAGAAAATAGGACATCAATCCCAAATCTATCATCTTGAACTGGCTAGTATAGCCTCCCTAAATTCACCGAACATCTTTTCACAGCTCTTTGTAAATAGGAAGTCATTAATATAAAGGCACACAATTATTATGTCACCGTTAGTATTTGGCATGATATAGAATGTATGCTCATATGGGCACTTTTGAAAAGCATACTCTAATAGGTACGTCTCGATCTGCGTAAGCACGAGGTGCCTGTTTTATCCCATATAATGCCTTTTTCAGCTTGTAAACTTGATTTTCATGCCATTTCTTGTCATAACCCTGTGGTTGCTCCACATAAACTTCATCTTCAAGGACACCCTTAAGAAATGCTTATTTCACATCCATTTGATGGTTTCTCTAATGGTTTTGACTAGCAAGTGCTAAGATCATTAGAATGGTATCCATTTGGGTCACTAGTGCAAATACTTCAAAATAATCAATACTTGGCTTTGCTTGTAGCCATTTATAACTAGTTTGGCTTTGTAATGGTCCACCCGACCATCAGGTTTGTTCTTTGTCTTGTACACCCACTTGACACTAATGAGTTTCCTACAAGGATGTACAGAAGTTAGTACCATATGTCATTCTTCTCAATGGAGAATATTTCTATTTCCATTGCTTGGATGCACTTCTCGTCTACAGCTACTTTATCATAGGATATAGGATTACATTCAACAAATAAACAAAAATTTACCATAGTTTTTTTAGTGATTCCATCACTATCACTAGCATCGTCTCTTGTGACCTCATAATCCTTGAATTTTGCTGGTACCTCTCACGATCACTATGAACGACATAATGGTGGTTTTGAAGTTGTTATAGGTGAAGAAAATGCACTACATGTCGATGATGATGATGGAGAAGATGCACCCCTAGTCAAAGATGATGGAGGTTTTTTTTGTATCTTCATCCAATGGTTCATCTTCGATAGTAATGCTTTCGTAGTCACCTTTTAGGTTCTAGTTCCTGTAGACACCTAATTTTTACTTTTGCCCAAAATTAATTATAAAAATTTTTAGGGGTTGATATCCTTAATTCCTAAAACAAAAATGTTATTTAATTGCATCTCATCTAGGAATTGGGCATATTAATAGTAATTTCCCTAATTAGAGTTTATATAAAAAAATTAAAATATTAATTGAAATGACCCCTTCTTACTTTTCCCTTCGCCCGCATGGGACCTTCTTGCCCACCTTTCCCTCTCTCGGGACCGACGGCCATCGGCCTCTCCTTCTTTTCTTTCTACTGCCCAACCTCTCCCAGCCATTTCGTCGCTCAGCCCAACCCCTTTCCCTCTCTCCTCTTCCCCTCCCACTGCTATGGATGCTGAGAAGCAGAGGAACCAATTGCCCCTCCTTGCATCGGCCTAAAACAGCCACAAAAGTCAAGCCAACAGAGTAAGCCGGTGCAGGCCATCACAGGGTGAATTAAGAGAGCAGAGACAAGCTGTCTCTAGCCATAAAAGACCAAAGAAGAAGACAGAGGAAGTCAGATAGACCCGGCCAGAGAAAGAGAGAAAACAGAGCAAAGAGGGAAAGAGAGAGATTGAGCAAGAAAGATTGGGTCTTTTGTTGGTAGGTAGAAAGACTAAGCCCCAGGAGCCTCCCCATCCAGCTAGAGTCGGTGACAATCCTCCGAGCTGACGCTTAGGGCCGGTGAGTTCATTCGGTCTTGTTTTGCCCTGTTTTTTGTGCATTGGTTGGCTAGTACTCGTGTCGGTCATTTCGCGCTAATCATGGCTTATACTGATCCTTCCCTCAATCTAGACTCGCCATTGGAAGCAAGCCGTGGCTGTCACGCCCCGAACTCTCCGGCACGCAACATCCCACTTGAGGGTCGATAAGAAGATAACACGACGTCCCAGGACGCATCGTCGTCGACCCATTTCCCATAGCAGAATATAAAGCACAAGCGGAAGCAAGAATTTAAAAACAAATACCCGTACAAAATAAACATGAGAACCAAGGGCAACAGCATAAATGGAATTGAGGCAACGTACACATCCATAATTGAAAACAACTAACATCATCCTTACAACGTTCCCAAAATAAGATGACCATGGAAATACGGTGCAAACAAAAGAGAGAGAACAGCCAACGGTAGAGGGTCCTAATCTCCAAAAAGTGCCTACCCTCATAAATAGATAACCGAGCCTAGTCTAGGGTACCCAGTCGGGATCTGAGCCGTCGGACTCGGATGAACTGTCTGGTATCTCTGAATCCTCGCTAGGAACCTCCTCCTCGGACTCCTCGGTGTCCATTGGTTCGGCCTCGTCAACCTCCATGGGCTCCACCACCGGGTCCTCTACTGCTGGATCCTCCATCGGGAACTCATGATCTACACCACCCAACTCCTCATCCTCGGCAGGCTCGTACGAGGCGAAAGGACCTACAGTCTCATCAAAACTCATCTCGGAATCCACGACCTCACCGCTCGGGCATTGTGGATCAAGCTGGCCCTCTATGGTGAACGGGACATCCATGGTACGGAGGGGCCCATACTCCTCACCCCAACGGTCCCGGAAGCACCAGGCTACATACTCATGGATTTCAGGATGTGTCGTGCCTACATCTACGGTAATCATGGTGTAATGCCTTATGTAAACTTCATTGTTCGCCACCGGGAAATCAACCACCGTATGCTCATATTCTATAGGGATCCCGAAGCGAATTGGAATGGGCGGTCGGTTCATGGGCGCTGGTCTGAAAGGTTGGGTTATGAAAACCGTGAGACACATCTCAGTGAGTGAAAACTCCTAAACCTAAATTAGGCTAACATGCACCTCCTGACGGGAAATACAAACAGCACACATATATAACAATGACTTAGGCCCGTAGGCCCAAATCGGCATTTCAATGACCCTGCAGGTTAGACGATCCATAGTATCACATATCACAAGCGACACTCCCAATCAGGCGTACGTCACACGCATGCTCAAGCCTTTAGCGACTACCCCAAGTATCGTTCACCGATCCACACAATTCAGCATGTCAATTCATGCGCTCGTATGTATGCATATGCCATTATCTCACTATGCTCGCATCCGAATGCACATAATATTCCGGCATAAACTTCCATTCGTGTTCCGATTATATAATAAAATCCACTTAGACACGTCCCATACCATGCCATGCAGATTTCAATACATAATCAGGCACTATGCATCACACGTTAACCATTTATTTCATCACTCGGCCCGAAGGCCCGACCCGAAGGTCCGATCCGAAGATCCGGTCCAAAGACCAATCACAACACTCCGTGGCCAGCGTCGAGACGCCCCAGGCCCAGTGTCTCTAGCCCGCGTCCTTACGCATCAGGCGCAACACCGATCTCCTTTACAAACCAGAGCCCGCGTAAACGCATCAGGATGGTTGTCTTCCGGACGTACCGGGCATCGTCCTGCTCCAAAGTGCATGAGGACGGCACACCCCGCGTATTCCGCATCAGGGCGAAGGTGATCACACATTCACACAACCGGTTTTATCTGAACCCCGCGTAAACGCATCAGGGCATGTTTAGGTGATCACAATCCATGGCATACACGCATTCTCGCACAATTTCCATAATGCTTCATACTCAGCAAGCGTAATGTGCAGCCATGCGATCTCGCACACAAATGTCAGTGCTATGTACCATGGCTCAATGTGTCACACAATTAAATGTCACAAGTACATAACCAATGGTCCACGTCATATGCTTACTTAGCCCAAATCAATGTCACGGGGCATAACATGCGAACTTGGCTATCATGACGTACATGGACATTATGAAGCACATTGACAATTCACCAATCACATTCCTCAATGGTCGGTATACGCATGCAGGCGACATGTTAGACCCAATTCATCACAATTGAGTATCTGACCTACCATTCAATCATCCGGCCATCCCGGCACTCCAATCAAGTAAATCCGCTACCATCGACAATTGGACCGCTAAATTCTCCGACATGAACAGCAACTAAACCACACCATATTAGCCTCTAATTGACTCTTAATTCATGCTTGGTCGCTTACTAATCCTTTCCCGACAACCACTAATCATATGCAAATTCATACAAGGTTCATTCGGCATTTACTCATCGCTATACACACCCTAGGCCCGCTAAGCACGCATTATAGTCCTAATAAGGGTTTAGGGGATTCCACTCACCTAATTCCAAGTTCGGGCGACGGGGAATGGCGGCCGATCACCGGTGAACGGTGGAACCGGCGGCACAAGACCCAAGGAAGCGGCGGCGAGCGGCGGCCGGCTGATCACAGCAGCCTCGGGCGGCGGCTCACGGTCGGCTGAGCTGCTGTTCACGGTGAGGGGAGGCCGGACGAGCTGCTGGTTGGTCCGACCAGCGGCTGAACACGGCGGTGCTAGCTCGGTCACGGCGACGGCGGTATGTTCCGGCGAAGGGGGGACGGAACAGGGACGGACGGACGGAATGGGGAGGAACGGTGATGGCTGGCTGGCGACGAGCGGCTCCGGCGAACGGCGGTGAACAGCGACCGCACGGCGGTGCACCGTGCACGGCGTGAACGGCACAGCTGTCCCGGCGAGAGGATGGACGGAACAGTGAGGGGTGGAGGAAAAACAGAGAGGGACGGGCGAGGGTCACGACGGTGGATGGCCACCACAGCGGCGGCGGACGGCGGCGTGCAGCGGCGAACGGCTCCGGTGGGGGCTCAACCGTGCATGCAGCCGCGGCGGAGAGGAGAGGGAACGGCGGCGAGCTGGTCCGGCGGTCCACCCTGCTGCATGCAACCGAGAGAGGGGGAAGACGGCGGTCACGGCCCACGGCGGTGCACGGCGGCGCACGGCGGCGGGAGGTGAACGGTCAGCTGGCTTCTCCTTGGCTGACCGGCGCCAAATCCTTCTGCATGCAGCCGGAGAGGAGAGGTCGGACGGAGGGAAAGAGAGGGAGAGAGACGGCGGAGGCGGAGGACGTCCGGCGCTCAACCGTGCAGGCCACGGGACGGCGGCGAGAGGGACAGCAGCGGCGGTCCGGTGACGGCGAGCCTACTGCCCTGGGCTGTCCGGCATCCCACCAGCCTGCATGCAATCAGCGGAGAGGGAAAAAGAGAGGAGGAAGGGAGAGGATGGTCGGCCGGCTGGCGGTGAGGCGAGAGGGGGACGGGCTTCACGGCGGTAGCTCCGGCGGACGGTGGTTCCGGCGGACTGAGGGCGGCGACGTGAGGCTGAGGGGGAGAGAGAGACACGGACGGGAGAGAGAGAGAGTGCCGAGTGAGAGAGAGAACATGTGAGGGAGAGGGGGAATGTCAAGAGACAAAGTGGAGGGAAATCATTGGATTCATGGGGAAGGGTGAGAGGTTGAGTGGGGGATTTGCTCAAATCATGGTGTATGGGGAAGGGGGGTGTTGACAAGTGTCACACCCCTCAAAGACTTCAAAATTCGGAACTCCTAGGGGCATAAGGGTAAATATGACATCAAGTTCCGGTACCGGGTCGAAACGCTAATTTTTCGACTGTACATGCCCTTTATACATATGGCCAGCTTAATTTGACGTCGTCTTCATAAAAAAACTATCCCGAGACTCGCGAAACATCGCTCCCGATGTCCTGATTAAATTTCACGATCGAATTGTCAGATTTCACATTTCTACATCTCTCACTAACGAGGGGCCGTTTAGAATTTACGCTTATCGACCTTGGTTTGACCGAGTCACGACGAGCTCGATTGTCAAGGGACGGGAGGAATTATCGCTAGTTCCGAGAACGCGATCATCCGGCTCGAGTTCCGAAGACCGGTCCATACTGGCCCAAAATATTTCCTCGTCATTCTTTTAAATCGGCTTAATTCGCGATCGGTCCTTGGTCCACGTATCTAATCCCAGTTGGCCATTCCCATTTGGTCAGTATCCCGAGAGTGATCAGCTCCGGGCGAGACTTACGAAAATGGAAATATCGAATAAAACTCGTTTTATTCATTCCAGAGATCGAGTCGAATTTCGGGATGTTACAGTGGCCACTGGAGCGGGCCACAGACCCGAAATAGGTTGGAGTTCCCTATTTTCAACCATGAAGACCAACTATTTGATGAAGTGCTTCAATGAGGCTGTGTTGGTTTTGGTTGCCGGTCGGCGAGCAGGTGGTCAGATAGCGATTTAGGTGGTTTGAGAAGGCCTTGTGGTAGTCTACATAGGTAGGAACCAGGCTGGAGTTCGCCTGAGTTAGCCGGCGATATGCCGAATCTCGCTTGGTCGATGCCCCTGCATGCACAAGCATGCAGGGGGCAATCTAAGCCTGGCCCATAGACCGGTTTGACCGATCTGCAAGCCATTTAGGGTCGATTTGATCGGGTCAAACCGATGCTATTTCGTCCTTTTATGTAGCATCCCAAAATTCGACTCAATCTCCGGAATGAATAGAACGAGCCTTATTCAATATTTCATTTTAGATAGTCTCGCCCAGAGTTGATCAATCTCGGGATACTGACCGATCGGGAAGGGCTAATTAGGAATAGATACGTGGACTAGGGATCCGATCGCGAATTAAGCCTGGTTTCGAGGAAAGACGAGGAAGTATTTTGGGTCAGTATGGACCGATATTCGGAAGGTAACGGACTCGATTTGGCCAAGGCCAGTGATGCATGATCGGATAGCAGGTGATTCTGCAAGACCGAGAATACACGTGGCCAACTAGTCCCGAACTTAAACCGGACGATTGTGTCTCCGGAACTAGAGATAATTCCTCTCGTTCTCTCGACAATCGAGATCGTTGCGGTTCGAACAACCCTAGGTCGATACGCGTAACTCCTAAACGGCCGCCCATTAGTGAGAGATTTGAAAATTTGAAATTTGAAAAGTTTGATCGTGAAAATTTAATCCGGACTTCGAGACCGATTTTCGTGGGTTACGGGATGGTTTTTATAAGAACAACGTCAAATTATGTTGGCCACCTATATATAGGGTTAATACGGTTGAAAAATGGCAATTCGACCCGGTATCGGAAGGAAATGATGAATTTGCCCTTGAGCCTTTTGGTATTCCGAATTTTTGGAAGTTTTAAGGATTTATTTATTAGATTTTATGGGGATGTGCCAAGCCCTAGGATAGTGACACTTGTCACTATATCTCTTTCCCCCATAAGTGCCCATCATTTCTTTTCCCATCTCTCTCTCACCTCTTGAGCTTCCCCATGCAAGCCTACCCCATTTTTCCCTCTCACTTTTCTCACTCTCCCTCTCCCTCTCTCTCTCTCTCCTTCTCTCCCTCCCACGCCGGCCAAGCCTCACGCCGAGACCATCCACCTTCCCACCAAGTATCGCTGCGCCACCAGCTCGCTGCCACACCACCACCGTTCACCGTCGCCTTCCCCCACCGTCGGCCCTCGCCCTTCCTCTCCGTCTCCTCTCCATCTCGGCTACATGGAGGAGTAAGCGTCGGACCGTCGAGGAGGAGGCCGACTGTTCATCTTCCTGCTGAGGACCGCCGCCGTCGCCGCTTGCCATGGCCGCTGCTGCTGTCCCGCTCGCCATCCACTACCACCACCAGTAGCCCACTCTTCTCTCTCTCCATCTCTCGTCTCTCCCTCTCTCTTTCCCTCTCTCGGTCGAGTGAGCCACCAGCGCCGGAACCGCTCACCGCCGCACGCCACCGCCGGAGCCGCTCGCCGTCCACACCACCGCCCCTCACTAACCATCCCATCGTCTTCTCACCGTTCTCTCTCTCTCTCTCTCTCTCTCTCTCTCTCTCTCTCTCTCTTCGTTCGATGCCAAGGACACCGGGACACCGCAGCCCTCCGAAGCCGCGCCATCCACGCCAATAGCCGAGCACCGCCATGAGTGACTGCTATCCACCACCGAGTCCACTGCCGCTTCACCGTTCGTCCGCCTCCCCTGCCGTGAGCCACCAACCGTGTTCCCAAAAATTTCAGATCTGAATTATGTCGTGTTCCCAAAAATCTGACCTAAACAAATATATATAATGCTAACCTAGGTCAATTGGATAGGCTCTCTAGTCCTAATAGGCTTAGGCTTGAGCTTAGGCTTTAATTTAATTTAAGTGGGCTGAATTAATTTGAGCTTTTAATTAATTAAGCATAATGGGTTGAATTAAGCTCAAATTAAAACAACCGAGTCTGTTTTGACTAGTAATTCCCGGGCCTTGCATTCCGAGCGAGCCGAATCTCGTTCGATAAATTTAAGCTCATTCGACACTGCTAATTTGATGCAAAATGTAATTAATTTAAAATGAACCCGAACTATATGTTATGCAACTTAAATATTTTTGTTTAGGGGTTAAAAATTTGATCCCTAATTTTTTATGTAAATTACAAATAAATGGTCGGTAAAATTTAGGTGTCAACACGTTATGGATTCTGACATGGGTTCGGAGTGGAGTATGGGTTCTAATAGTGCGTTCGAGGCTGTCGAGGACGAGGTGCTAGGAGGAGTAGACTATGAGCCAGTAGTAGTGAACCCGGTCGTGGAGCCGATGGATGTTGACGAAGCCGAGCCAATGGATACCGAGGAGTCCGAGGAGGAGAATTCCAGCGAGGACTCAGAGTTACCCGAGAGTTCATTAGAGTCTACTAATTTCGATCCAGACTGGGTGCCTTAGGCTAGACTTGGCCATGTTTTGTGAGGGTAGACACTTTTTTTGATTTATAGCCCTCTTTTCCTTTTGTAGTTGACCCTCCTAGCCACTTATCCCTTTTTTACCAATGGTAGCGGTTGACCGTACTCTTTTGTCGCATCCCTCCTTTCTCTTACTGTTTAAATGGATATTGTAAGAATGTTTCTAATGGTTTTATGGATGTGTAAGTTGTCTAAAGTTTTCCTTGTGTTACTTCCCTGGTTTTCATACTTGTTTTGTCCGGGTGTTGTATTATTTCTTTTATCGCTTCCGATTGTGCCATGATTGTGTTCTTGGGATTCTGGGTCGGCGACGCATTCCTGGGACGTTGCACCATATCGACATATGCGCGGGATGTTGCATGCCGTGGAGTTCAGGGTGTGACGTCCCCCGTGTTGAATTGATATCAAAGCAAGGTCAGCTCAATCCGATTAGGACGAAGCCTGGAGTGATAAGGAGTGATGAGACCATGGGTAGCCAGTAGGGTGACCTCGTGTGCTACGTGTATCTCCTGACAGTGTATGATGATTTGGCATGTGTGAATATGACCCGTAACGTGCAGGTGCGGCAGGACCTGAGGTGAGTATGTAAATCCCTTGGGTGATGTGTTGAGTAATCCTTATTAAGCCGCATGATGGTTGTTTGATTGTTGTTTTAAGACCTGCCTAGGACTTAGACTGGGATAGATTGGTTTAAGTTTTTAATTCCTTAATGGAATTACAGCAGGAAGTTGAGCAGCCGAAGTGGTTAGGATGAGTAGGAGAAGAGGATAGGAGCCTCAAGCCCAGCCTAGTGAGGGAGTCCACGAGGCAAGGGGCCCCAGGTTCGATGAGGTTATGGAGACCTGTGAGAGATAGGACATATCTTTGGGTTGCAAGCACAAGAGAGAGCCGCAGCCCATGCTCAAACTGCCGAGGCTGCAGTAATCACTGGGAATGGGGGAAATCAAGCCCAGTAGGGGCAGGCTCATCCAGTTGGGGTTAGGCAAATGCCCCAGTTAGTGGAACAATTTATGAAGATGAAGCCGCCGAAGTTTCATGGTCGTGGCTACTCCGAGACCGCACCAAGATGGGTGGAAGAACTAGAAAAGACTTTTAAGGTTTTGGGGTGTAGCGATGAAGAAAAAGTAGCATTGGCAGTGTAACAGCTTCAGGACGGTGCCGACGACTGGTGGAATGCTACGGAAGGGGGAGTGTTTCCTGAAGGAATGGCCCCGACTTGGACGGTGTTCATGGAGAACTTTTATGAGAAGTATTTCTCGGAGAATGCCCAAGAGAAGAAGTTAATGGAATTTATGCGGTTGCACCAAGGCCAAATGACTGTGAACCAATATGAGGCAGAGTTTGCAAGGCTGGCAGAGTTTCCAAGAGATAGGGCTCGAAGGTTCCGGGATGGACTGAAGTCGGATCTTCGGAGCCAGATTCTGTCGGACAACATTAAGGAATATGGAGAAATGTTTAGCCAGATAATTGAGCGAGATCAGCAGGAAAGGATAGCCGCTTCCGGATCGCAGTTTGTTCAGGGCAAGGATAATTGTCGTTTGGGGAAGAAGCCTATGGCAGGCAATCGACGATTTATTCCCCCTGTTAGGCAGAATATTGGGAAGCCAAGTAGTCAGACTGGGAGATTTGGAGCGTACTTCAAGTGTGGGAGCACAGAGCATTAAATTCGCAATTGCTCGCAGGTGTGTCCCTCAGGACCGCACATGGCACCTCAGCAGCAACAGCCCCGAGCAGGGAATCAAGCCGGGAAACCTCCACCGGCTAATCATGGACGACCACCCGTTCAAGGAAGGATCTATGCAATGGCGCGTGGAGAAACGGAGAATACGCCGGGCATAGTCACAGGTATGATTTCCTTATGTGGTCACGCCGCTTACGCATTGTTTGATTCGGGGGCAATCCATTCATTCATTTTCAGAGTAGTTTGTTAAGTTGATTGGTTTAGAACCGGTATTGCTAGAGAATGTGCTTTGTGTGACCACACCAATGAATGATAGGGTGCTAGTCTCTTTTGGATGCCCTAGTTGTAAAGTAAATATTGGGGGTAAGGAAGAGAGTATCGACTTGGCAGTTCTGGCCATGTTCGATTTTGATGTGATCATAGGGATAGAGTAGTTAGTCCGGCAGAAAGCTGTATTGGATTGCAGTAATAGAACGATTCGATTTAGTCTAGATGGACGTCCTAGTTTTGAGTTCCAGGGAAATCGAGCAGAAACCTCGACTCCTTGGATATCTTCTTTAGAAGTGAGTAAGTTGTTAGTTGATGGGTGTGAAGGATATTTAGTGAATGTTGTGGACCCAATAGTGGTGGAGCCTAAATTGGAAGATATACCCATAGTATGTAATTTCCCCGAAGTTTTTCCTTAGGAATTGCCAGATTTACCGCCCGAGCGAGAAGTAGAGTTTGTTATTGAATTGGCACCCTGAACTGAACCAATATCGAAGGCACCATATCGAATGTCCCTAACAGAATTGAAGGAGTTGAAGGTTCAAATGCAAGAATTGTTGGACAGGGGTTTTATCTACCCTAGTGCGTCCCCATGGGGAGCGCCAGTCCTATTTGTGAGAAAGAAGGATGGGACGTTGAGACTAAGCATAGATTACCGGCAGTTGAACCAAGTGACAGTAAAGAATAAGTACCCTCTTCCAAAGATCGATGACTTGTTCGATCAGTTGCAAGGAGTCTCAGTGTTCTCCAAAATAGATTTGAGGACAGGTTACCATCAATTGAGAATCAAGAAGGAGGACATTCCTAAGACTGCTTTTCGGACGAGATATGGACATTACGAGTTTACGGTGAAGTCCTTTGGATTGACGAATGCCCCAGCTGACTTCATGGACTTGATGAACAGAGTGTTTAGGGAATTTCTGGATTAGTTCATCATAGTATTTATCGATGATATCTTGGTGTATTCGAAAAGTCCCAAGGAACATGAGGTACACTTGGCAAAGGTGTTACGGACTTTAAGAGAATACGCACTGTATGCCAAGTTGAGCAAGTACGAGTTTTGGCTCAACCAAGTAGGATTTCTCGGGCATATTATTTCTGGAGATGGGATTTCCGTGGACCCGACTAAAGTTGAAGCGGTAACAAAGTGGCCTAGGCCAACATCTGTAACAGAGATCCGAAGTTTTCTCGGTTTGGTTGGCTATTACAGGCGATTCGTGAAAGGATTTTCATCAATAGCCATGCCCTTGACTAGATTGCTGAAGAAGGAAACGAAGTACGTCTGGGATGATAAGTGTGAAAGAAGTTTTCAAGAGTTGAAGCATAGACTGACGACCGCACCGGTTTTGACCATTCCGTCCGGGCCAGGAGGATTTGAGATCTACAGTGATACTTCATTAAGAGGGCTCGGATGTGTACTCATGCAACATGGGAAAGTGGTAGTGTATGCGTCACGCCAATTGAGACCTCATGAGATGAATTACCCGATACATGATTTGGAGCTGGCAGTGATTGTCTTTGCACTTAAAATTTGGAGACATTACCTGTTCGGAGAGAAGTTCCAAATTTTTACGGATCACCAAAGTCTCAAGTACCTATTCTCGCAGAAGGAGTTAAATATGAGGCAGCGTCGATGGATGGAACTGTTAAAGGACTATGACTACGACATCCTGTACCATCCGGGTAAGGCAAACAAGGTCGCAGATGCTTTAAGTCGCAAGTCGAGCATGGCACATTTGTTGGTCAAGGAGTGGACGTTATTGGAGAGGCTCAGAGATTCAGAGCTTAGATTCGAAGTGAGCCGAGTGTCCAGCTTGTTCGCAACATTAAGAATCGAACCAGAGATTTAGGTCAAGATCAAGGAACTTCAGTCTACGGACCACGAGATCCAAAAGATTATGGATATGGATGCGACAAAGAGGAAGTCTGACTTCCAAGTGTCGGAGGATAGGACTTTAAAATTCCGTGGTCAACTATGCGTGCCAGATGACGAAGGACTTAAAGAGGAAATTCTGAGCGAAGCTCATCGTAGTCAGTATAGCATCCACCCGGGTAGTACAAAGATGTACCAGAATCTGCGTCAACATTATTGGTGGAATGGCATGAAGAAGGACATGGCTAAGCATGTGGCCAAGTGTCTGATGTGCCAACAAGTGAAGGCACAGCATTGCAAGCCAGGTGGATTATTACGACCATTGGAAATTCCGGAATGGAAATAGGAGCATATTACGATGGATTTTGTGACGGGATTACCGCGAAGCGAAAGAGGACACGACTCAATATAGGTCATAGTGGATTGTTTGACTAAGTCTGCACACTTCCTGGTAGTACGGAAGGACTTTGAGCTAGAAAGGTATGCGGAGTTGTATGTGCGACAAATAGTGCGTCTTCATAGAGTGCCGGTGACTATCACCTCAAATCGCGATCCAAGGTTTATGGCCAACCTTTGGAAAAGTCTGCAAATGGCCTTAGGAACGAGATTGCAATTCAGTACGGCCTACCATCCGCAAACGGATGGCCAATCGGAAAGGACGATTCAAACCCTGGAGGATATGTTGAGAGCTTGTATGCTGGATTTCCAAGGCAAATGGGAAGAACAACTTCATTTGGTGGAGTTTACCTATAATAATAGCTATCGGCAGAGTATTCAGATGGCAACGTTCGAAGCCTTATATGGTAGGGCCTGTAGGACGCCACTGTGCTGTGATGAAGTTGGTGAGCGAAGTATCGCAGGTCCGGAGCTAGTTCAGCAGACGGTAGAGGTAGTGGAGGTTATCCGGGATAGACTGAGAACTGCTCAGAGTTGCCAAAAGAGTTACGCCGACAGGAGATGACGACCCTTGGAATTCCAGGTAGGAGACCATGTGTTTCTCAAGGTGTCGCCAATGAAAGGACTATCCTGATTCGGCAAGAAAGGAAAGCTCAGTCCAAGGTACATCGGGCCATTTGAAATCCTAGAAAAGATTGGGGATATGGCATACTAACTAGCCTTGCCTCCCATCCTATCCCAGGTGTACAATGTCTTTCACATGTCGATGTTAAGAAAATATGAACCAAACTCAACTCACGTTTTAAGATACGAGGAGGTAGACGTAGACGACAAAGTGTCGTACGTGGAAAAGTAGGTCAGAATCGAAGACAGAAAGGACCGTGTGCTAAGGAATAAGACAATCCCGATGGTCAAGGTGGTTTGGGAGCACCACGGAACGAAAGGTGCCACTTAGGAAAGTGAAGAGGCCATGCGACGTCAACACCCCCAACTGTTCAAGTAGATTAGTGTGGTTTACAAATTTCGAGGACGAAATTTTTGTAAGGAGGGAAAAATTGTAACATCCGAAAATTCGACTCAATCTCCGGAATGAATAGAACGAGTCTTATTCAATATTTCATTTTAGATAGTCTCGTCCAGAGTTGATCACTCTCGGGATACTGACCGATCGGGAGGGCTAATTAGGAATAGATACGTGGACCAGGGATCCGGTCGCGAATTAAGCCTGGTTTCGAGGAAAGACGAGGAAGTATTTTGGGCCAGTGTGGACCAATCTTCGGAAGGTAACGGACTCGGTTTGGCTGAGGCCAGCGATGCATGATCGGATAGCAGGTGATTCTGCAAAACCGAGAATACACGTGGCCAACCAGTCCCGAACTTAAACCGGACGATTGTATCTCCGGAACTAGCGACAATTCCTATCGTTCTCTCGACAATCGAGATCGTTGCGGTTCGGACAACCCTAGGTCGATACGCGTAACTCCTAAACAGCCACCCGTTAGTGAGAGATTTGAAAATTTGAAATTTGGCAAATTTGATCGTGAAAATTTAATCCGAACTTCGAGACCGATTTTCATGGGTTACGGGATGGTTTTTATAAGGACGACGTCAAATTATGTTGGCCACCTATATATAGGGTTAATACGGTTGAAAAATGGCAATTCGACCCGGTATCGGAAGGAAATGACGAATTTGCCCCTGAGCCTTTTGGTATTCCGAATTTTTGGAAGTTTTAAGGATTTATTTATTAGATTTTATAGGGATGTGCCAAGCCCTAGGATAATGACACTTGTCACTATATCTCTTTACCTCATGAGTGCCCATCATTTCTTTTCCCATCTCTCTCTCACCACTTGAGCTTCCCCATGCAAGCCAACCCCATTTTTCCCTCTCACTTTTCTCACTCTCCCTCTCCCTCTCTCTCTCCTTCTCTTTCTCCCACGCCGGTCAAGCTTCACGCCAAGACCGTCCACCTTCCCGCCGAGCACCGTCGTGCCACCAGCTCACCGCCGCGCCGCCACTGTTCACCATCGCCTTCCCCCACCGTCGGCCTTCGCCCTTCCTCTCCGTCTCCTCTCCATCTCGGCTGCATGGAGGAGTGAGCGCCGAACCGCCGAGGAGGAGGCCGACTGTTCGTCTTCCCACCGAGGAGCACCGCCGCCGCCACTTGCTGTAGCCGCCGCCGCTATCCCGCTCGCCATCCACTACCACCACCAACAGCTCACTCTTCTCTCTCTCCATCTCTCGTCTCTCCCTCTCTCTTTGCCTCTCTCGATCGGGTGAGCCACCAGCGCCGGAGCCGCCCCTCACCGACCATCCCCTCATCCTCTCACCATTCTCTCTCTCTCTCTCTCTCTCTCTCTCTCTCTCTCTCTCTCTCTTCGTTCAGTGCTAAGGACACCAAGACGCCGCCGCCCTCCGAAGCCGCGCCATCCACGCTAATAGCTGAGCGCCGCCATGAGTGACTGCCATCCACCGCCGAGTCCACCGCCGCTTCGCCATTCGTCCGCCTCCCCTGCCGTGAGCCACTAGCCGTGCCGACCGTGAGCCGCCGCCCGTAGGAGCTATGAACCGTCTGCCGCCTCTCGCCATCGCCCCTTTGGATTCGTTGCCGCTGATTTCATTGTTCACCAGTGATCGGCCATCGTTCCTTGTCGTCCCGAGCTTGGATTAGGTGGGTGTAAACCTCTAAACCCTAATTAGGACGATAATGCATTTTAACGGGTTTAGGGTAGTATTATTAGTGGTCGATTAGTGATGATTAAAGGCATATATGAAATAATACCTTGATGACAAATGTCGGGAGAATGTTGATGGAGTACTAAGTGGAATTAGAGGTGGATTGGAGACCGGGATGAGGTGATTTAGTGGCTGTTCACATCGGAACTTATTGGCCGATTATCGGCAAGTTTGAGAATTGGCTTGATTAGGGTGCTGGGATTGCCGGGGTGATTGGATTGGTTGTTGATTTACTCAACTGTGATGATTTGAAATTACCATGTTGCATGCTTGTGTGGTCGACCATTGTGGGGTGCGATTGATTATTGATTTAAACGGAAATCATGATGTCCGAGTACGTTGCAAGTGCCAATTATGTGTGTGGTGCCCCACGGTATTAATGGGCCAGTTAAGTATGCGACATGAATTGTTTGAGCATGAATTCGTGGCATTGAACTGTATTACACGTTGTGGAATGACATGCTTATTGCACATCGCACCATCATTCGTGTGCGAAATTTTCATGGGCTCGCATAATGTCTACCGAGTATGAGGCTTGTGTCGAAATTGTGCGAAAATGCATATTTGCCATGGATATGTGATCATCTAATTATACCCTAATGCGTTTTACGCGGGGCTCAGATAAAATTAGATGTGTGAATGTGTGATAACCTTTCGCCCTGATACGTGTTACGCAGGGTGTGCTGTTCTCATGCACTTTGTAGCAGGACGATGCTTGGTTCGTTCGGAAGACGACCAACTTGATGCGTTTTACGCGGGCTCTGGTTCGTAAGGAGATCGGTGTTGCGCCTCATGTACTTTTTAGCAGGCTACAGACACTGGGCCGGGGGCGTTTTTAAGCTGGCCACAGAGTGTTGTGATAAAAGAAAAGAAATTATGCGTCTCTACTAGGATTGCAGTAAATAATAAATGCACATTTACATGCATATAAATGCCTGGGCCAGTGTGCGAGTATGTACGATCCGGTGATTCGCATGCGAGACTGATACTCAAAATTATGAGCATGCGTATGACGCACGTGTGACTGGGAGTGCCGCGTATGTGACGTGATATTATTGGTTTATCTAACCTGCAGGGTCATTGAGAATACCGATTTGGGCCTAAGGGCCTAAGTCATCTTTGTGTGTGATTTTGTTTACCGTCAGGAGATGCATGTTAGCCTAATTTAGGTTTAGGGGTTTTTCACTCGCTAAGAAGTGTCTCACGGTTTTTATAACCCAACCTTTCAGACCCACGTCCGTGACGATGCCGGATGCTCCAGTGCGTTTTGGGATCCATTTTGAGTTTGAGCATACTATGACCATACACCCCATAGGGAATTGGGAGATGTATATTATGCATTATTCTCTAATAGGAGTAGATATGGGTACGACACATTCTGAGACCCATGAGTATGTAGCGTGGTGCTTCCGCGATCGTTTTGGAGTTGAATATGGACCTCTCCGTACTATGGATGTCCCATTTAACGTAGCGGGTGAGTTGGATCTGCAGTGTTCGGATGGTGACGTTATGTCGTGACCTAAAATAATTTTCATTTTTTCGGGCTAATGGATTATTAAGATTGAACTTAACTCGGGCCCTCCCAAGCCCTACCAATTCGCAACTTAGGGTTTAAGTTTTTAACATGCAAATATTTTCATGCTTGGAGTCGCCACTAATCAATTTATGGTAGGTCGATTAGAAACCTAAATAAAACATAGGGAGATATGTTTTATTTCTACGAACCAAAGATTCTAAGCCCGGGGACTTGATTACGCTAGATCTAGTCTAACGCCCTTTCGGTACCTTTTTTTTTCAAAAATGTTTTAGCAGGCAGTTTGGATCCATTTCAACTTAATTACTAACATGTGAGGTATTCATGCGAGTGCGCAAACCACCAATTTAACACCTAGGAAAGCATTAAATAAATTGCAAGTTTGGAAGAATTACTTATCTTGAAGCAACGCAAGCATCTGCATTGTTAGCTAGAAAATCATCAATCAACACTAATATGATTTCTAATTAACAAGCAATTCATTCAATTTCTTTTTTTGGATTTTTTATTTATTTAAATGAAATATAATCTATATGCAATGGCGTGCAAAAATGACATGCGATTAATGCAACCTAACACATAAACTATATATCATGCGACAACGTGACCTAATTCTAATGATAGGTGAATGGTTTATTTTGCGTATTTTCTAATGAAATTCGGAATTAAAAAAATAACCTAAATAATCTATTAAGATTAGAATATTACTTAATTTAAACTAGGAAATAGATCATATCAAGTCCTAATTTAAATTAAATATTTACTCTATCTTCTAGATATATTTAGGATTCCCTAAATATGCAAAATTCTAATTTAAATCCTAACTGATATTTTTGGATTTTCTTTTTAAAGGAAAGCAATTAAACAAACAAAGATAGCAACCATATTCAAACCGTCCACGCAATCCGTCAGATTTGTTTCAAATTCAAATTAGGCACCAAAATCGAACTGACGATCATATTTATAGGGTTATAGATATTGATGGAAAGTTGATTGTTCAAAATTGGAAAGCAGATAAAATTCATTATCGTATCCAAGTGATTATGGATAGGATAATAATTTTCCGTATCGCCGCGTATCGTACCTTAGGGATATGGTCGGATAGTCGTCCATTTACATGGCTGAATTAGGAAATTTTCTTAATTTTGAATATTTTTAAATATTGCGGATATCACGGACATTATCCTAAGATATCTAATTATCCACATGATATTTATGAAATATTCAAAACATGCAAATTAGGAAATTAAATATTCTAAAAATTTACCAGATAATGTCCAATTACCTAATTTGCAGATAATCTCCAAATTCGAATCGACTCGGGATCGAATTTACGGATTACGGGACTCGACGGATGGGGCTCACGATGGATCAAGAGCGACGATACCCGACGGTGGATGACTGACGGGGCTCCTCACGATGGTGGACCGATGGCTCACGGTGCTCACAGTGTGGTCTCAAAAAACTTGCAGGACAAAGACACTTGCAACGATGATGGAATTGCAAGACCACATGGTTGGGCACAATGGACATAAAACTCAATAGCACAATGAAAGAAAGCACGGAGATGCACGAGAAAGGAAATCTTCATGCGTGTCCTTTCTCGGAACGTAGAAGTTGATGCCTCTATGAATATAATCCATTCCAGCCACCAAAATCCCTCTTTTTGTCTTTTATTTTGGGCTCCCTATTTCACCTTGGTTTGTCTCATTCAGCAATGGATCAATTCACTAGCGATAACACTTCAGCTTTGCCTTCTTGTGTCAATTACTGGGCTTGGCATGGATGAGAGTAATCGTTGGAATTGTTATGTTGGGCCACTGGGGATTGTTGGGATTGCCTAGAACCTGCGAAAAAAAAAACTCAACAAAGGATTGTTATGGACTATCGAAAGTACTCCAGGGACTTGCTATGGCTGTAGGAGAAACTCTAACTAAAATTAGTGGTTGATTGACAAGGATGCTGCAGCGGTTAGATCATCAGTGGGAAATCGCTAGAGTTCGTTTGCTTGGCCGAGCATTGTCCGAAACTCGCTCTCCTGTAGAGGACCACAGCTAGGACATCACTTAGAGGACTCGTAGGTGTAAGGACAGTACGAGCAATGGTGGCTGCCCCAGTAATGGACTCGAACAGCGCCAATGCTACATGATGCCTCGTTGGACTAAGTTGCTGGATTTGAACATCGATGCCGCAAGGGGTTCGCGGGAGGTTGACGATGCGGCAGGTACCACAAGAGACAGGCAGCAACCGAGGCATGAAGCTGTTCACTGTGGCAAAAAGAAAAGCTACGGCCACAACATGAAGAGGAACAACATTCTTTTGTGATCCTGATTGCGTTCTCTCAGCTTGCGGATGTATGTCCCTCTTCTCTCTCAGAATTGTGGCCGTATACTCTCTCTTTTCCTCACTCTCACTCTCTTGCTCCCTCGTATCTCTCAAAAAAATTTCAGATCTGAATTATGTCGTGTTCCCAAAAATCTAACCTAAACAAATATATATAATGCTAACCTAGGTCAATTGGATAGGCTCTCTAGTCCTAATGGGCTTAGGCTTGGGCTTAGACTTTAATTTAATTTAAGTGGGCTGAATTAATTTGAGCTTTTAATTAATTAAGCATAATGGGTTGAATTAAGCTCAAATTAAAACAACCGAGTCCATTTGACTGGTAATTCTCGGGCCTTGCATTCCGAGCGAGCCAAGTCTTGTTCGATAAATTTAAGCTCATTCACCACCACCAATTTGATGCAAAATGCAATTAATTTAAAATGAACCTGAACTATATGTTATGCAACTTAAATATTTTTGTTTAGGGGCTAAAAATTTAATCCCTAATTTTCTATATAAATTTTGACTAAATGGTCGGTAATATTTAGGTGTCAACACGTTATGGATTCTGACATGGGTTCGGAGTGGAGTATGGGTTCTAAAGGTGCGTTCGAGGCTGTCGAGGATGAGGTGCTAGGAGGAGTAGACTATGAGCCAGTAGTAGTGAACCCAGTCGTGGAGCCGATGGATGTTGACGAAGCCGAGCTAATGGATACCGAGGAGTCCGAAGAGGAGAATTCCAGCGAGGACACAGAGTTATCCGAGAGTTCATCAGAGTCTACTGATTCCGATCTAGACTGGGTGCCCTAGGCTAGACTTGGCCATGTTTTGTGAGGGTAGACACTTTTTTTTATTTATAGCCCTCTTTTTTTTTGTAGTTGACCCTCCTAACCACTTATCCCTTTTTGACCAATGGTAGCGGTTGACCATACTCTTTTGTCGCACCCCTCCTTTCTCTTACTGTTTAAATGGATATTGTAAGAATGTTTCTAATGGTTTTATTGATGTGTAAGTTGTCTAAAGTTTTCCTTGTGTTGCTTCCCTGGTTTTCATACTTGTTTTGTCCGGGTGTTGTATTATTTCTTTTGTCGCTTCCGATTGTGCCATGATTGTGTTCTTGGGTTTCTGGGTCAGCGACGCATTCCTGGGACGTCGCACCATATCGACATATGCGCAGGATGTTGCGTGCCGTGGAGTTCGGGGTGTGACGTGTAACGCCCCCAGCCTCGGGGTCATAAACGTGACGTCCCGTTCATTATTATCTTTCTTTAAACACAAGCGGAAGCATATCTCGGGACAATCACGTTCAGAACAACAACGGGATTAAGACAAACAGCATCATGAGCAAACCTTATGTTTACAGGACACGCAAACATATTTTACAAGCCAACTTAGTTAATTCAACCCATTTACACACAATAACAAGTGGCTTGGGTGTCCTAAGCCCACTACTTCGAATTCACAGCTCCTAGTTTTCCCCGAACTCCAACATGACTCAAATTTCCCCTGCCGCCGCCGTCCGTTCGACCATCCTATGGACCTGAGAGGGAAAAACGGGGGATGAGTCGGAGAGACTCAGCAAGTGAAAACACTAATATCAAGCGAGGATATATCGATCGCCGTTAACATAAGTCGGCCCTTACCGCATCCACATCGATGGCAGATCATTAGCAAAGTTCATACAAGAGAACATCACACACTATAACAAGTGCACCTTACCAGCCAACTCTCGGTTACCAACCAAGGCTCGATTCTATCTCATGTACACTTTAGCAATCTAGGCTCGGTTCTATCTCAAAACAACTCCAAACATGAAACACGATTAAATCAAGAAATGAACCGACTACAACTAACCAAACGACCGAGAAACGGTCCAAGCAAACCATGTCACAACGCATCTCAACATCCTTTCCCGATATTAAGGAATTCACTTACACCAAATGAAACCAGAACTAGAGAAAACAAGGCGTGTGAAGGACACGCGAGTCTCGGCTACTCTCAGGTGATTCACGAACACTCGGGCCTCGGACGTGGATTCCTCGCTCGATCAAACCACAAGAGAGACACGGGTAATTGGTAAGCTCTCTCTCTCTCTCTCTCTTGGCTTCACTTTCTCTCTTTATTTCTCTCTTCATTTGTTTGAATGGCCTTTCTCTATTTATAGAGAGGCAAAACTTGGGGCCAAAGCTTGGATGACCTAAGTGCACGTGTCATCGGGGCGATGAGGTAAGCGCGCGTGTCATCCACCCATTAATGGCCTAAGTCCAAAAGTCAAGAATAATGATGAAGGTGGCCCTAAAGTCTTGATTCATTAATGCATGACATCATGACGGACCACCAAAGTCCAACTTCATAAATACAAGCCATAATGAAGCTTCTTGAACAAGCTTGGACTTAGTCTAGTCAAAACTTGCTCCCCAAGTTTGACTTCTATTTCTCTTTTTCGTTTTCCACATGAGCCGACCTCCAATCAGTGCATAACATATCTCATTTGAAAGCTCAGAATGTGTATTTTAAATCACCAGAAGACATCAAGTCCAAATTCCAACGTTCTCATATAGAAAATGCTAAATCTTTGAAATCTGGCAAAACCGGACAGTTTTGCACTGTTCACGAAATCGGACTTGAAAATATAGTAAGTGGATTCCGAAAATTCTCAAATTTGAATATGTCTTAAACAAGACCTTAACAAACATTTCTCATGAAGAATAAAAATTCGGAATCTTTCTGTAAACACCATTTTTAGTAGCTCAAAAACAGACCAAAAACACTTCACTGGAACAGAATTTTCGCTTCTCAAAGTAAGCTCTGTCCATAATCCAAATCATCTCAGAAAATTCCTAAATTTATATATGTTATAGAAAATGACGTTCTCAACAACTTTTGTGAAGAAACCTTTTCTAAAATCGGCCCAGAAAAACTCGTAGAAAATAAAGACGGTGTAAACATCACCGAAATACCCCTCTGGGAAGTTTCACACGGTCCGAAAATCTGGCCATCGTACCACTCATATCAACTCCAAAAATTCTGAGATTAAATCATGTAAAACTTCAAGATATTTGGAACAACTTTTAAGAAGAAAGTTCTTGGAAATTCGGACCACAAAACTCTCCCCAAAAATAACAAAATGAAAGGGTACAAAAGATCCAAAACTGGGTTTTCCAAAACAAGAGAAAACAACTTAGTTCCGATTGGAAAATTACCAAACTTAACCCATAATCATTTCCCAAGGATTGAAATTGAGGATATCACAATTTACCTGAGATTTCCTAGGCCCCAAAAATCGGGATGTGACATGACGTCCCCCGTGTTGAATTGGTATCGGAGCAAGGTCAGCTCAATCTGATTAGGTCGAAGCCTAGAGTGATAAGGAGCGATGAGACCATAGGTAGCCAGTAGGGTGACCTCATGTGCTACATGTATCACTTGACAGTGTATGATGATTTGGCGTGTGTGAATATGACCCGTAACGTGCAGGTGCGGCAGGACCTGAGGTGAGTATGTAAATCCCTTTGGTGATGTGTTGTATTATTTCTTTTGTTGCTTCCGATTATGCCATGATTGTGTTCTTGGGTTTCTGGGTCGGCGACGTATTCCTGGGACGTCGCATCATATCGACATATGCACTGGATGTTGCGTGCTGTGGAGTTCGGGGTGTGACATTTTTCACTGGATCGAGCCCTAACCGGGCCTGATCCGGTCTAGGACTTAGGTTAATGACCCAGTTCGAATCCGGAGATCCAACCGGGGTCAACGCTTATGGTTCGGGTCCATTGACCTAGGTCGGTTCTGACTCGATCCGGATCCACCGACCCGACCTGGTTGAATATTATATTTATATTAGATTATTTTTAATTAAACAATATTATTTTAAAAAATAAAAAAATATTTTTTATTTTTCTTTTAAAATTAGGAAATAGTTTAGAAATTAGTATTTTTGAATATTTTTCTAAATTATGTGAATTATTTGATTAATGATCATGTTTAAATCGGATAATACTATATGGTTATGCGATAGTATTTTGCATGTTATTTTTACTACTGTTGTGTCATTATTATGCATGTTGTTTTTAATTAGAATATAATTGCATCAATTGTCATGTTTTGAATGTTATCGCCTTAGTTAGGGTTAGAACCCTAGGCTTCATATCTATCTTAATTGCTAATCACTAATGATTGTGCACTCGTTTAATCACCTCACATGTTAGGAGATAGGTCCTAAAATCAAACCAAACTGTATGATAAATATTTTCTGAAATGAATAGGATGAAAGGTATCGAAATGGCACTAGTCATTCAACAAGTGTAACTAAGTCTCTAAACTCATTTACTCTTTGGTTCGTGGGAGTAGGGTGATTCTCCTGTCACCTTACTTGAGTTTCTAATCGACACACCCCAAATTTATTAGTGACAACTAGATAAAATCACTTACAGGTTAAAATCCTAAATCATAAGTCGCGATATGGTATGGGCTTGAAAGAGCCCAAGTTAAGTCCCAGATCTAGTGTCACGCCCCGTACCCTACGAAGCGCAACCATCCCTCTCTGGTCGATTATGGTGCAACACTCCCAGGATGCATCGTCGACCCAACACACACACAAAGAATAATACACATGCAGAAGCAACGTATATAAATATATACACCCGTACAATAAAGAAGACAACCATGGATAGCATAACGAACAACCAAACAATACTGAAAATACTTATTGTTTATAACATTACCAAAGCTTCTTTTTAAGACATTTACAAAAGCACAACATAACATATATACAGACCAAAAGGATTAGCGAACGGCCACTAGGCAAAAAGTGTAGGTGGCTGGGTTGAGTCTGACTATACCAAAAAGGAGGACTACAGTAAAAAGGTACTATCCTCCCTACCAAACTCCGGGCCTGCCTATGGCTCCCAGTCAGGATCTGAATCCTCTGAGGATCTCTCGCTCATCTCGGACTCCTCCGATTCTGTGGCTTGGGCAGCTACCCATTCATCTTCCGAATCTGGCTCCAACTCGGGGTCCACATATAGCCCTAACTCCTCATCTGAACCTAGCTCTTCATCTGATCCCACCTCAGCTATCTCTCCATCCTGCTCTGGGTCTAATTCCATCGGTTCCGGCTCTAGCTCCTCATCCATCGGCTCGGGGTCCACAACCTTGCCATCAGCCATCTGTGGAATCATTACCCCACCTATATCTACCGGAACGTCGAATGTCTTGAGGGGTCGCCCGATATTTCCATCTGCATCTTGCAGGCACCATGCTACGTACTCCTGAGTTTGGTGAAAATACTCACCCACGTTCACGAAACTACCGAGTGATATCTCACATATACCTCCCCGTTTCCAACGAGGTATAACCTCGAAGTCGAGTGGATCCGCGTCGGAATCCCAAAAAGCGGTGGCGGCTTCGGCATGCTTAAGGCTGGGGGTCTGAAAATGTGGGTTATTACAACTGTGAGACGAATCTCAGTAAGTACAGCCCCTAAACCTAGGCTAGGCTAACATGCATTCTCCCGACAGGCATAATATAATCAACAAAGCAATATCAATCACAATCATTCTTTGACCTGGGCCCTCGAGCCCCAGTCACTTGCCTGGCTGCCTCTGCAGGTTAGCATTTCAATATAATGCTCAATTCACATACACGAACACGCTATCCACACGTACGTCATACGCATGCTCACGCTCATTAGTGTTCGTATCACAAGCCATTCACCGAGTCTCGCACACTCACATATCGGCCCATGCATTTCTATGCATGCATATGTTATTTTCATGCCACAATCATATCTCAGCCCATTGGCCCACACTAGCACACTGGCGAATGCTCAATTTATTATTACGATCCGAAGGCCACGACCCGAAGGCCACAATTGTAACTCGACCCGAAGGCCCACAACTTTTCGCGACTAGCGTCAAAATGCATTACATGGCCCAATGTCTCTAGTTTGCTACAAAGTGCATGAGGCACAACACCAATCTCCTTACGAACCAAAGCCTGCTACAAAGTGCATGAGGCTAGTCGTCTTCCGGACATGCCGGGCATCGTCCTGCTGCAAAGTGCATGAGGATGGCACGACCCGAAGGCCTTAAGTGATCACACAACACACTGCTAAATTTTATTTGAACCCGACGTAAAACGCATTGGGTAATTAAGTGATCACATGCTCATGGCAGGCATGCATTTCTACACAATTTCATTACATGCCTCACTCTCAGCATACACAATGCGTGACCATGAAAAATGCAACATGAGCATCAACAAGATACAGGCACTCAATCAAATCAAATTCACTCCACAGTGCCCAATTTATAAATAACATGCTCACTTGGCCAATTAATACCGTGCAGTCCAAGTCCAAATACACAATTCAAGCCATCAATTTGCCAATCATACTCCGCACGATTCAGCCATACGAGCACGCAACATGGCATTTAACAATTAAACACAATTAATCACCAATCAATCCTCAATTCAGTCCAAACTATACATTGACACTACCTAAGCTAGTCCAAAACACACCGATAATACCTAAGCCAGTCCAGAAAAACGCACTATCAGTCCTAATCCGGGTTTAATAAATATACTGACTTAATTTCTAGGACACGGCGACGAGGAATGGCGGCCGATCACTAGTGAACAGTAAAACCAGCGGCGGCGGGAATGCCGACCGAACGGACGGGGGGTGGGCCGGCAATGTACGAACGGCGATCGAACAGACCTATATGGACACTATACGGACTACGGGCGACGGTGGCTGGCGAGGTTGCGGTGGCGGTGGCTGGCGTGATGGCTGTATGGACGGCGGACTGTACGAACGCTATAGTACCGATCGTACGGACACTATACGGACAGTTATTGTCGGCATCGTACAACGTTGCTAGACGGCTGGGTGGTGACGGAACGGTGATCCCAGCTCCAGCGCGGTAATGGCAAGGCTTCGACACGGCAGCGGTGATGCTCCGGGAAGGACAAAGGGAAAGAAAGAGAGAGAGGGAGAGAGAGAACGGGGTCAGGTGAGGTTGAGGCTGAGGCTAGGGACTGAGGTGGTCGACGGCGAGGTACGGTGGTCGGCGGCGGAGCTCCGGAGGCCGGCGGTGTGTTCCGACAAAGCTTGGCCGAGAGAGAACAAGAGAGGGAGAGAGATTTTGGGAGAGGGAAGGGGCTATTCTGGGTGGTCTTGGCCAAATGGGAGGAAGAGGAGAGAGAAAGAGAGGTCAGTTGGTCAAATATAGCAGCCTAGGGGCGCCACGTGTCGCCGATTCGAGCCAAAAAACTAAAATTCCCCTAATCTAACGGCCTTAATTAAACCCTATCCAATAATTGATGGGCAAAGTGATCAAAAGTCCAATAATGCAGCTGATAATCATCCATAATTATCCCAAATGATTTCCCAAAAAATTCTGACCCGAAACGGCCTGGGGGCAAAACTGTCCTTTTTTCGATCTCGAGGTGAAATTCCAACTTTTGGCTAAATTAACTCCAAATGCGTGTGGCCAACATAATATGGCGTCGGAATCGCGAAAATAGCTTCTTAAGCCCTAGAAAATCGACTGCAAAATTTCGGGAATAAAATATTATTATTTTCCACTTCCGAGCCAAAATTTCAATTTTTGACCGAAACCATTCTAAATGTATGTGGCTACCCCAAAATGACATCGATTTCAAAAAATAACCTCAAACGGTCTCAAAATCCAACATTGGCGCCCACATGGGCAAAATCGTAATTTTCGACTTCCGGGTCGAAATTCCATTTTTCGCCCGTACTATCTCCAAACGTGTGTGGCCAGCGTAATATGACGTCAGATTCCCAAAAATAGTCTCTTAAGCCGTCGAAAATCGACATCGAAATCCGGGCCTAATTTTCGTGACCAAAACTCGCTAATTTTCAATTTTCAAGGTCTCTCACTAACGGGCGGCTGTTTAGAGGTTACACGTATCGACCTAGGGTTATCTGAGTCATGACGATCCTGATCATCGAAAGAATGAGAGATTATCACTAGTTCCAGAGATCACGATCGTTCGATTCAAGTTCAGGACTGGTTGACCACGTGCATTTTCGGACATGCAAAATCACTTGCAATCCGATTGTACAACGTTGGCCTTGGCCAAACTACATCCGTCACTTTTTCCTATGATTGGCCTACGTTGGTCCAAAACATTCTCTCATCATTTCTCGTGATCGGTGTCCAAATCAATGATCGGGTCCCTGGTCCACATACCATTTTCTAGTTAGCCATACCGTTTTGGTTAGTATCCCGAGAGTGATCAGCTCTGGGCGAGACTTTCTAAAATGAAATTGCGAAATAATATCAGTTTCATTGATCCCGGAATTACATCAAAATTCAGGCTGTTACATCTAGACATAGAGCGTACCAAGCTATGCCGCACTTTCCTCCTTCTAAGGAAAATTTGGTGGGTCACGTTAAGTCTTAGGCTTCATATCTAAAACTGGACATCCTTGCTGATGATCACCTTTTCAGTGACTGGGTTATATTGCTTATAACCTTTACTTGTGTCATTGTAGCCAATGAAGATGCAATTCTCACTTTTGTCATCCAACTTCTTCCTTTGTTCATTTGGTATATAGGGATATGCCATGCACTTAAAATATTCTTAGGAACGAAATGCCTGGCTTGTTACCGCTCCAAGTCTCTTTTGTTAGACACTTGTTCAACACAAATATAGCACACGCAACGGCTTTCGCCTAAAACTTCTTGGGTTTTAGCTTTTAGCATACTTCTTGCCATTTCAAAAATTATCATGTTTT
The DNA here is from genome assembly GCA_031216185.1 of Syzygium aqueum. Lineage (NCBI taxonomy): Eukaryota > Viridiplantae > Streptophyta > Magnoliopsida > Myrtales > Myrtaceae > Syzygium > Syzygium aqueum. The sequence goes on from CM062233.1 coordinate 21,987,894, forward strand.
TTTTTTCTACTATACTATTTTGCTAAGGAGTATAGCTGGCAGTCAATTGACTTTTCACTCAATGAATTTTACAATTCATTTGAGGTAAATTCACCTCCTCTGTATGCTCTCAACGTCATCAAATTAAAGCCACTATGTTTTTTTAACATAGACTTTAAATTCTTTAAACTTGCCAAAAGTTTCAGATTTTTCTCTCAAGAAATATACCCAAGGTTTTTTTGCTAAAATCATCCACAAAAATTAGCATGTTAGTTTTTTGTCCAAATGATTCCACCTCAACATGGCCATGGATATCTGTATATACCAACACCAATGGTTGTTTTGCTCTTCTGGCTTTTTCCAACTGAAAAGATTCTCGTTGTTGTTTTCTAACAAGATATCATTTGCATGGACGATCTGGATAGTCAATCAAAGGCATGCTACCGGCCACCATCTTTTTCTGGACCAGTAATTTTAGTCCGCAAAAATTTAGATGTCTGAATCAAAGATGCGACACAGTTGCTATCTTTCATCATTGCTTGAAAACTCAAGGGATTCTTTGTCTAAAGAGTCAGGGGAAACATCTGATTTTGCGTCATCTGAACCATAGTGATCAACTTATTGTTGACACTTTTAATGGTGCAAACTCCATTTTCAATAGAACCTTGTGGCCTTTTTCGAAAACTTGCCCAGCATTTAGCAAATTCCAAAAAAGTCCTAGCAAAAAGTAAACATTTGTAATAGAAACACTAGTCCCATCTTTTGACTTGATATTGATGTTACCTTTGCCCATCATGAATTTTTTTTTTATTTCTTCCTGAAGTTGAATTCACGATGATTCATCTAGTCCAATTGCGAGAATAAGTCATTCCGGTCAAACATATGATTGCTGCAAGCAGTATCCTATTGACACATAATTTTTAGCTGACGCATCATAAAGATTCTGGAGAGCTATACTTGGCACCAAATTGAAACTTAGTGGTGGCCGGATAGCTCGTACAAGCTCAGCTAGCTTATCAAATAAGGTATGTCCTCCAAAACTGAGTTTAAGACTAGGTGATGAAATAAGAACCTTATATGCATATGCGAAATGGATCAAGGCCTATCATGAAATCATGCTCACTGTTTGAATGCCTAGAATGATGAGGACTGATTGTTCTATGCATAGGAATCATTCCACAAGTGTTTGGATCATTAATTGTATGTTCTACAATTTTCGTATACTGATGAGTCAGTAGCCTCCAATTGTTAATTTGAGGGGTAAGTACACACAAGTGCCATAACTTTTGTATGGAGAACACTTAAGTGCCACTTACGAGCTGATCGTAAGTGCCACTTGAGTGCCATAACTTCCAAAAAAAGATCACTTAAGTGCCACTTACGAGCTGGTCATAAAGGCCCAAAACCGCGGCTTTCCAGGCCGAACGGTGACCTTTCCGGTGAGGCGAGCACCACCAACTTGAAGATGAGATGTCAGTGAATCATTCCATGGCCTCCGTTCATCTCAAAATTTCCGTTTTAGCCTCCGTTGACGAAGGTAAAAATGCTTTGCAATCACACAATTCATCGAGCCGATTTGTGTGACTACGAAGCATTTTTACCTTCGTCAACGGAGGCTAAAACTGAAATTTCGAGACGAACGGAGGCCATGGAATGATTCACTGACACTCCCTCTTCAAGCTGGTGGTGCTCGCCTCACCGGAAAGGTCACCGTTTGGCTGAAAAAGCCGCGGTTTCGGGTCTTCACGACCAACCCCTCTAACAAGCTAGTCGTTATGGTCTGAAACTGTGGCTTTTCCGATCGAACGGTGACCTTCCCGGCGAGGCGAGCACCACCAGCTTGAAGAGGGGGGTGTCGATGAATCTTTCCATGGCCTCTATTCGTATCAAAATTTACGTTTTAATCTCCGTTGACGAAAGTAAAAATGCTTCGTAGTCACACAAATCAGCTCGATAAATTGTGTGACTACGAAGCATTTTTACCTTCGTCAGCAGAGGCTAAAATAGAAATTTCGAGACGAACGGAGGCCATGGAATGAATCACCGACACTCCCTCTTCAAGCTGGTGGTGCTCGCCTCGCCGGGAAAATCACCATTCTGTCGGAAAAGCCGCGGTTTTGGGCCCTCACGATCAGCTCGTAAGTGGCATTTAAGTGATCTGTTTTTTTGGAAGTTATGGCACTCAAGTGAGCCAAAAAAAAGTTATGGCACGTAAGTGTCCTCCGTACAAAAGTTATGGCACTTGCGCTGTACTTACCCCGTTAATTTGAATCTCTAAATGTTAAAATCTCACAAAGTGTTCAACTAGAGAATCATAGTTGACATCTCAAGCTTCAATTTCATGTATCGTGTGTCTTGAACGGACATTGTTTACTATGTTAAATTGTCTTTAGAATGTTTGATCAGAATCTGGAATAATAGTTTTACTGTTTTGTTTTAATGATTCCTGATTAACCTGACTCGGTTTGATGATTTTTATGATTTTTCGTGTTCATCGTCTACGAAAACTTCCTTAATAAAAGTTATAAAAGACATCTTGATATTTCTACTAAAAAATTTTCAAAAATTTTCATGTTGATTTGGCCTGCACGATCGACACTCAAAGTACCATAATTTGGTCTGTGAGAATTGATTTTCAGCTGACCTTTGTTTGTTCTTCGATTTTTATAAATTTTTGTGTTCAGAATCTCGTAAAACATCTTCATGAAACTTTTCACTGAGATCCTAATCTTTCCAATGATATCAATTTTGTCAAAATCGGAGCCTGTATGAATGCTCAAAAGTTTGATTATTGTGTTGAATGGATTCTGTGTTCAGATCTACAAATTCAAGGCTCTGGGTATCCAAATGTATTTTCGCAATTTCGTCAAATTTGACAACCTTTTTTAGAAAAATTCAAAACTTAAAAGTTGTTCATTGGGGTCTTACAATGAAAAATGGAATGTTTGGGAACCTAGAGATAACATTTGAGGTGTCAATTTGTCAAAGATTTCAGATAAGGTCTGTCCGGCCTCAAAAACGATTTGCAACCAAGTCCTCGGTGAAAACAGATATTTCTAGAAAAATCAGGGGATTTTTAGAAAAAAACTCAAAACATAAAAGTTGTTAATAATAGAGAATCTTAAGTGTATAAAAATTTTCACATGGTTTGGATAATTTTTGTTATTTTTCCCACCTTTTTTTCAAATTTCATAACAAAATCGGGTCCAGTCTACCATGCCAAATTAAATTTTAATTATCAAAAAAATCGAGTAGGAATTAGACAAACTGGTCTGCATGGACTTTGATCCTCATGTCCTAAGCTTTCTAATGATATCTAATTCACATCATTTGGACATCGTTTAGTGGGTTAATCGTATTTAAACAGAATGTGTCCGAATTTGACAAATTTTAGTTGAATTAAGTGATCCTCCCAAAGGCTCACTTCCCATTGCTTGTTTGATTCAGAAATAAGGTCAATTGGCCAAAATGAATGTTTTATTCATTTCTTATGAATGTGTTTGTTAGATGAATGCCTAGGCTCGACGCATGTTCGGCGGGTAGTCTATGATGAACACTTAGAATCCACCCTAGAGGTTAAATGATATTGGTCATCATTTTGTCAATGCAAATGTTGGCTCAGTATCATTAACGATTAATCAATCAATATTAGTTGATTAAGAGGGTGGGTGATTGAAATGCATGAAATTCAAAGGTCGATCCCGAGGCCCGATCTTGAATTGATGTTTTTGGATGATTTGCTTGAATGTTTGCTTATTACTTGTATGAAATGTATAATGTGAATGTAAAATTGATCCCCACAAGGCGATCCACGATGGAAGTGGCCAAAAGACGTGAAGAATGAAGACATAAGACCAATGTCCAATCCAGTTCAAAATTTTTGTAATCAATTTGATACTCGACCAATGTCTCAGGTTTTTCTAGACTAAGATATGATTAGTTTAGAACCTTAAATGAAAATCACAAAAAAAATGCATGATTACCTAGTGGATTAAGATCTTGGCATGAAATGATAAAAACAAATACATGATAATTTAGATGACAATCATGTTAAGTTTAGCGGTACTGAAAGGACGTTACTGGAAATATTAACGTAAACTAGTTCCCAAACCTTTGATCATTAGTCTTCATAGAAACCGAAATGAAATTCTTGACAAGGGCATTTTGATATTCTACCTGACCCCTAACAAAGGCTAGTGGAGACTCCTATTTGTTAAAAAGATAACATCAATCTACTGTTGTGTAAGGTATGGGCTAAGGGAAAGTCCACATTCATGATCAATGGACCTTATGGATGAACAAAAGATCGACGCTTCGGTAAGCCGTCTTTTGGAATGAGCCATTCGGACCGTTTCATGAATACTTACCTCTAAATCTACAACCCGAGGCGGCCCTCTTGGGGTTAGGTCGCGATATATTCAAGTACCATATGTTAGTGTCTATGGTGCTTAAGTCATCCTTCTTACATGCTAGCATCATGTATTCTTTAGCATCGGTGGCATGTGCATGTTTCGCCTGCTCATACATCGCCTTTGCCTGACATTTGGATTTGTAATCTCCGAATTGATTGCACTTAAAACACTTGACGTTTGATTTGTCACATGTTTTATATTACCCAGCAAAATTCGAATTTCCACCTCTACATCGGCCTCCTCCACGACCTCGACTGCCTTGATAGCCTCCTTGACTTGATGGAGCGACTCAACTCTACTATGCTTGCTCATGATTTGAACAAAATGAACTTTTGATTCATTCTTTGCTCATGTAAGCACAATGAACCCATCAACCGCGCTAACGTTAGTGTTGACACATCTCGCATTTCCTTGATCAATGCGACAACATAGTCAAATCTTTCAGTCAAAGACCTCAAGATTCTTTCTATGACTCATATTCTTCACCATTAACCCTCAATTGGTTAATGATGGTTTACACATGATCAAAATATGCTGAGATTGATTCAAAGTCATGCATGTGTAAATACTCCTGTTAGAAATATGATAAGGAGGGTAGAATTGTAATATTGTGTTTAGAGGGTTTTATGTTATGTTAAGCATATATATTGTAATTCTTTCATTGAAAAACATAATAGAAACAATTCATTATCCTCTCAAACATGGTATCAGAGCTTGGTTCTTAACCCTAATCCACTTGCCGTAGTTGTTTAGCCGTTGGAATGTTGGCCATCATCGCCGCCGAGGCAGCGGCGGGCTCCACCTTCACGCGACCATTGTGCGAGTGATCCTTGTGCTCTGCTTGTGTGAACCTCGCACTCGTGCGTGCTCGTGTGACACTGCTCACTGTCACTATTTGCACTGGTTCGCCATCTCTGACTATGGTTGCTGGATTCTTCATGTCCCAATGAATTAATCTAATCCATCTATCACTAGGTCTATAATCTTTTGGCCAACACATGAATACCCGAAATCGCTTTTGTTAAAGTATTGCACTGGATGTCGCTGGATGTTGTGGTGTACTGAGGCAACTTGTCGGCAGTGATAGAGTTTAGAATTAAGAGGGTTTCTTCCTCTCTTTTTGAAATTCATGGATACTGTGCCGAAGTGAATTTTAGGTAATGGTTGGTCTTTTAATTGGTGGTGTTTGTGGGTCATGGAGACTTACAATTACATTGGGTTATTGGTCGGTCAACATTCCTCCACCAAGTATTATGTTCAAGTTCTGATGAAGGTGCCACTATTTCTAGTCGTGCAGCTATTATGAACAGTAGCTAGGTTTTTCCAAAAGAAAGAAAAAAAAAACAAAACAGGAGCTATATTATCCAATGTAGTGATGACCACTATCCAGTAGCTACAGTACCTCGGAATATTCAGTCCTCTCTTATGAAAGTGGTAACTCTTCAACATTAACTCGATGGTTATATGATTTTTTGATGAATTATCATGACTAGTTGTGATTCGAATGAACCATCATATTTGTGATTACGTTTGGCTGATTGTGTTTGGGAGACTATTATTGGAGTTGAATACTTAGTTGTTGTGACATTGTTTGTGGGTTCAATCATAGATTTAGCTTATTAATGGCTACTGCTGGATTACCACATTTACAATTGATTTCAGCCAAGTTGGATGGTACCAATTATGCATCCTGGTCTAAAGCTGTTGAGGTTTACCTTACTGCTACCAAACAACTGGATTATCATACGTCTGAGGCCCTATCAGATTAGAGTGAGGTTGCTGATTGGATTGTTGGTGATGCCTTGATACGCACATTGTTATAGAATAGTATGGACTCAAAGATTAGTCCTCATTTTATTCAATGTAACACATATAAGGAGGTTTGGGATAATGCGCCTTACTATATTCTAGACAAAATAACATGGCACGAGTTTGTGATACATAGGAGGCTCTCTTTGATCTTAAGCGTGGAGATCAGTCATTATCTAAATATTATGCTTGTTTCACGACTTTATATAGACAGTTGGACACTTATCTTCCAGCTTCATACAAGGCCGCCTCTCTTACCAAAAGACAAGAAGATCTTCGGGTAATACTATTTCTCAAGGCTTTGGGACCTGGATATTCTTCATTACATCAATAAATTACTTCTCAGAGCTCTCTTCCTACAGTACATGAGGTTTTCTCTCGGGCTCTTCATTCAACGCCTACTAAGAAGATTTCAACCTCAGCTTTAGAGACTAGTGCTATGGTTTCTCACGGCACTATTGGACGTGGAACCCCGAGGTCGCGGTTATAGGGGTCATGGACGAGGTTTTGCTATGATTGGTGGTCGTGGTGGTTGTGATGGTAGTATTAGTGGTCATGGCTCTTGCTATTGCACCCATTATCAAAGAACAAGCCATATAGAGTGGAAGCACAATATTATAAGCCCGGAGGATTGTTGCGACCTTTGGAAATCCCAAAGTGGAAATGAGAACATATTACTATAGATTTTGTAATAGGATTACCAATGAGCCAAAGAGGCCATGATTCCATTTGGGTGATTGTCGATAGATTGACAAAGTCAGCATACTTCTTGGCCATGCGAAAGGACTTCGCATTGGATCGGTATGCTGAATTGTATGTATAACAGATCGTTCGTTTGCACGGGGTACTAGTGACAATTACTTCGGATCGTGATCCTAGGTTTACCGCCAATTTTTTGAAAAGTCTGCAGACGGCATTAGGATTAAAACTGCAGTTTAGTACAGCTTACCATCCACAAAGGGTGGCTAATATGAGAGGATGATTCACACTTTACAGGATATGTTTCGGGCATATATGCTGGATTTTCAGGGCAAGTGGGAAGAGCAATTGCCCTTAGTAGAATTTGCGTACAATAATAGTTTTCAGCAAAGCATCGGAATGACACCATTTGAAGTGCTATATGGCAAAGCATGTAGAACACCCGTGTGTTGGGATGAAGTTGGTGAGAGAAGCATAACCGAGCCAGAATTAGTTCAACGGTCAATTGAGGCGGTGAAAATAATTCGTGAAAGGCTAAAAATAGCTCAAAGCCGTCAAAAGAGTTATGCAAATATAAGGCGAAAACCTTTGGAATTTCAGGTAGGGGATCACGTATTTCTTAAGGTATCGCCCATGAGAGGATTATCCCGATATGGCAAGAAAGGGAAGTTGAGTTCGAGATACGTGGGACCCTTTGAGGTTTTAGAAAGAATTGGAGACTTAACTTATCGCTTTGCACTCCCACCAAAGTTGTCGCAAGTGTATAATGTGTTCCACGTATCGATGCTGAGAAAGTATGAACCGGACCCAACTCTTGTGTTGAATTATGAAGAGATAGAAGTTGACGATAGGGTATCGTATGTCAAAAGACCAATAAGGATCGAAGATCGGCAGGAACGAGTTCTAAGGAACAAGACGATCCTAGCGATCAAAGTTGTTTAGGAACATCATGAGACAGAAGGCGCCACTTAGGAAAGTAAGGAGCTAATACAACGTCAATACCCCCATTTTTTTGAATAGTTAGTTTGAATTGTAAATTTCAATGACGAAATTTTTATAAGCGGGGAAGAATTGTGACATTCTGAAATTTTACCCACTTGGGATTTATGAAATGGATGATTTTATAGACATGCTTGTAGAAAGATCTCGCTCAGAACTGATCACTCCTGGGATACTAACCGTTAGGGAAAGGCTAATTAGGAATTTAAATTCGCGAGACCAAAGAAACTCCATCGTGAACCAACTTTCGACCATAGAAATTGTCGAGGTAACATTTTTAGCCAATGTAGGCCGATCTAAGGATAGCTAGGATCAATTCGCCGCTGTCATGCGAGTGAATCATGGGTGATTCCGTTTGACCACGAGATGAATTGATAAATGACCCTAAACCTATACCAAACGATCACGTCCGTCGGAACTAGCAATCGATTCTCACGATTACATGACAATCGAGGTCTTCACGATCCGAGTGATCTTAAACGTGGCCTGATTCAATATTGACCACGGGTCGAATATGCAAATTTCCTAAAAGCCAACCATTAGTTGAGACACGCTCAAGTTACATTATTTAAAATTTAGTCATTGATTAGAGATCAAGTTGGGCATCAGAAGTTTAGAAAGTCACAACAGGTTAATTGAACGACGTTGTTATTAGTGTGATCAGCCTTTGATGTGTCCGAATCCTTCAGAAAAATCGAATTTCAGCAAGAAATGAAAAATGACCATTTTACCCTTGGGATTTTGTTAAGGCCAAGCATAATGTGAGAGGGACATTTTGGTCATTTCACACCTACTTTAGAAATAGAAATTTTAGGACAATTTTGCCCTTGGATTTTTGTGAAATTACCATTTTACCCTTGGATATTTTTGGGAAAGATTTGATCTCGGCAGTTGATTCTTAGATAAGATCGAATTTCAACCGTTGGATGGAAAGTAGAGATAGGGGCAAGATGGTAAATTCCCATGGGGATTAGACACCAATTATTGGTGTGCATTATTTAGCCCATTTTCTCTCTCTCTCTCTCTCTCTCACCCTCTCATTTCTCCCTCTCCCTCTCTCACGGCAATCTCTCTCTCCCCGTCCCCTACCAGTCGACTGCCCCCTCTCCCCCTTGCCGTGTGGCCGTCGCCCCGACCACTATCCGCCTCGTCGCCCCGACCACTATTCGCCTCGTCGTCGTCTCGTCAAAACCTCACCGTCCCCACCCTCACGCCACCGCCATCTCTCTCTCCCTCTCGGTGATCTCTCTCTCTCTCCTCCCGTGGCCATGACTAGCCGGCCAAGCAAACCGTCGCCGCCGTCGCCAATCACCGCCGTTCGGTCGCTGCCGTAGCAGCCGCGTGACCGCTGGCTTACCACCCTCTCTCTTACTTGGACGTGCCTAGGATTCCAAGTAAGTTACAATCTAAACCCTATTTAGGATATCGGGTATTAACGGACTCGTTTAGACGCGGTTTAGTGTAGTTTAGGGGCTGTTTTGGATGAGGGCCCTTAGGGATGAAATTGAGATGTTTTGGTGGATAATTAGAGGCCAAATGAGGGCTGAGTTTGGTTGGTTTGAATGCTGGAAAATTCTGTTTGGTGCGTAGAATGGATAGTTTGATTCAGCAATTAATTGCGTGAAATTGTCGTGTAGTGCCGTGATTGTTATGCCATGATTTTTGTGATAAAAAATGGCATGTTGTATGATGATTGTATGTTTAATATATGGGCTGAATTGTGATGGTCGGCTTGGGTGCATTCGAATGCATTTGATTAATGTCTAAGTATGTAAACGTGTGAGATTTGAGGTGTACGATGTGCGTGTGATCAGTAAAAATCCCTGAGGCATGTTTATGCGGGGTACAGATAAAATATAGCATGTTGGCATGTCCGCGTGATCACTTAATCCCTGAAGCGTGTTTACTCAAGGAATTGAACTAGCCTGAGGCGTGTTTACATGGGTCATGATATGAATGTGAGCATGAGGCGTGTCTATGTGGGCTGAGGAAAGAGAATGAGAATGAGAATGAGATGTGTGGCGTGGCAAGTGAGAATGAGATCAGGCCTGAGGCGTGTTTACGCGGGTTGTGATGGGAATGTGTAGCCTGAGGCGTGTTTACGCGGACCATGGAAAGAGATTGAGAATAAGATGTGTGATGTGGCAAGTAAGAGCGAGATCAAATCTGAGGCGTGTTTACGCGGGTCGTTGGCAAGTTTAATGAAAATGGTGTAGTAGTACATGAATGAGTGTGAAATGTGGAGTTCGAAAATGTCATGTGTTTGGCATTTGCTTTTGGGCATGCGATTAGTTTGGAAAGTAAAATGAATATTATTTCTCATTTAATTTTAGTAAGTCTCGCCCGGAGCTAATCACTCTCGGGATACTAATCGATGGGGAAGGGCTAACTAGGAAAACGGTACGTGGACCAAGGACCCGATCGCGATTTGAGCACCGATTTCGAGAAACAATGAGAAAATATTTTGAGCCAATGTAGGCCGATCCTAGAAGGGTGACAGATTTGGTCCGACCAATGACGTACGATCAGATTGCGGATGATTCCGCACGATCGAGAGTACGTGTGGCAAACGAATCCCGAACTTAAACTGAACGGTCGAGACCTCCGGAACTAGCAATAATTCCTCGCATTCTCCTGATAATTGAGACCGTCACGACTCGAGTACCCCTTGGTCTATACGCATAAGCTCTAAATAGCCGCCCGTTAGTGAGAGACCCTAAAATTGTAATTGAGCAATTTTGATCGCGAAATTAGATTCAGACTTGGATGTCGATTTTCGTGGATGTACACGATTACTTTGTGAGGACGATGTCATTTTTGAGTGGCCAACTATATTTGGGATTGGTACTGTCGAAAAATGGAATTTCGGCCCGAAATTGGAAAATTATGATTTTGTCCCTAGGCCTATTTTTGGTATTCCGAATTTTGGGAATTATTGGAGGATATTTTGGGGATTAAATTGGACATTATTTCAGCCCAATAATTCAACAAAGCAAAGGACTAAAATGCCCTTGGATATTTTTGTAAGGATTAATCCTAACCTTTAAAAGGAAGGGCAAGATGGGCATTTCCAAAAAGTTGGTCAAACCTCATCATTACCCCCCAATAATATACATTCTCTCTCACTCTCTCTCTCCTCATTTCTTTCCCTCCAAGCCAACCCTCTCTCTGATTTCTCTCCTCTCTCGCCGGTTCTCTCCTCCTTGGTCGTGCACCACCGAGCACGCCGGGCGCCGCCACACGCCGTCGTCCATGTCAGCCGTGCACCACCACCAACCTGACCGACCCTCTCATCCTCCCTATCTCAGCTCCCTCTCCCTCGTTCAGCATAAGGACCACGCTGGAGCCGCCGCCGTGGGAGACCGACTGCCGAGTAGCGCCGAAGGTCGAGTATAATCCTTTAAACCCTAATTAGGACGATTATGCATTTCTAGATGGGTTTAGGGTGATTTAGTGCTTAATTAGTGCGATCTAGGGGTAATTATTGGGCTGTTGAGTGCGGCTGATATTGTGATGATTTTAGTGGATTAATATACTGATTTGGGAGTGGAATTATGGTCTAGAGCGACCTGATTGGTGGCTGTCCCAATGGAATCAAAATTCGGACTAAGTTTGGACAATTGAGGATTAAATTGCGTAATTGCCGGGAGAGCCTAGATGTACCGGTTATTAGTCGATTATGCAGAGATTTAATGGCCGGGACTATGCTGAATAGTGGCTGTCCATATCGGGAAATTATTGGACTAAGACCGGCTAATTGGGAATTAAGTTGTGTGATTGCCGAGAGTTCCTAGGTTGTCTAATTGGTGGTTGATTTGGTGATGATTTGGGGAGCCTAATGAGGTATTTTGAGGATAATTTAGTGGCCTAGACAGACCTGATTCATGGCTGTCCATACCGGGAATTAATTGGTCTATGATCGGATGATTTAGGGTTTAATTGTGAATGTTCGGAAATGCCTTGAATTGTCTAATTGGTGGCTGATTTATGCTAATTTGGAGGCGGATTAGAAGTTGAGAACGTGCTGAATTGTGGCTGTCCATATTAGGGATTGATTGGACCAAGATCGGCTAAATGGGCATTTAAATGGTGTAATTGCCGAGAGTGTCTAGGTTGTCTAATTGGTGGCTGATTTGGTGACGATTGGGGAGCCTAATAGAGTATTTTTTAGGATGTTTTATGGTCGGGATTGTACTAATTTAGTGGCTGTCCCAATGGAATTAATTGGGCTAAGTTTGGACAAATTGGGGAGTAAGTTGTACAATCACCGAGAGTGTGTAGACTAACCAATTAAGGGTTGATTGAAGCTTGATTGTGCTCAAGTTTACTATGCCATGTCACGTGTTCGTGTGGCCGAGTAATGTGGAGTGCTATTGGCCAATGATTGGCGTGAAATTCTATTGCCCAAGTTGTAATTTGTAAGTGCCAATTGTGTGTGTTGTGCCAAATGGTATTAATTGGCCAAGCGAGCATGTTAATGCAATTAATTGGGCACGTGTGGTTGAATCGGATTTTTGGTTTAATTGGGCAAGTTCTTGGTGGCAATGAACACGTTGTAATGCCCGTTGATTTTGGCATATTTTGTTGAGGTGCTTATGTTGGGATTTGATACCCATTGTACATTGCATTATTGCCCGAGTACGAGAATTGCATGGTCACGCATTTTGTATTCCGAGAATGGGCATGAGACGAAAATTGTACGAGAATGTGTGCCTAACATGAGTATGTAATCACCTAAAATGCCATGATGCGTGTTACGCGGGGTTCAGATAAAAACTGGCTATATGTATGTGTGATCACTAAGACCCCGATGCGAGTTACGCGGGGTGCTGTACCGTCCTGATGCGTTTACGCGGGACGATGCCCGATACGTCTAGAAGATGGCCAACCTAATGCGTTTTACACGGGTGTGGTTCGTGTCTGGAGATCGGTGTTGCGCCTGATGCGTTTTACGTGGGATAGAGGCACTGGGCCTGATGCGTTTTACACGGGCCAGGTAGTGTTGTTTTAAAATATGGCCTGATGCGTTTTACGCAGGTCGAGCTCTTATTAAGAAAATGAGCAGTGTGTGAGTGTGCGATTTGAACCAAACATTGAGCATGGTCATATTGGTGGCATTTGTATGCAAGAGTGCATTAGCAAGTGTGCGAGTATGTGTGACTCAGTGAGCATGTGTATGGCGTACGTGTGACCAAGGGTGTTCACGTATGTGTGTGAATAGTATATTGAATTGCCTAACTTGTATGGTCAATGATGTGAACGATCAGGGCTCGAAGGCCTAGGTTAATTATTGTTGTTTTGATTGTTATACTAGTTGTTGGTGTTTTATTTGCCTGTCAGGAGGTGCATGTTAGCCTAGTTTAGATTTAGGGGATTTTACTCGCTGAGATTCATCTCATTGTTGTATAACCTAACTTTTAAGACCCCTAGATTTGAAGATGGCAGGTGTACCAACACGTTTTTGGAGGAGCCCTGGCTAGATATAGTGCTTGATCGTCGAGCCACGTACCCTCTTTTGAGATTGGTGGCTGTTGACCCGTTTTGGCTTTTATATGTGTATCTGGTGTAAAAATGGATATTGTATATGTTTTCAGTAGTAATGTAAAATGTATATTTGTAATTTGATTGATTGATGTTGTGCTATCCTTGGTCATGTGTTTTATTGTACGGGTGTTTTATATATATTGCTTCTGCTTGTGCAATAATCTCTGTGTTGGGTGTTAGGTCGGCGACGCATCCTGGGATGTTGCACCAATTCGACCTCGGTTGGGATGCTCGCATGCAGTAGGGTTTGGGGCGTGACGAAAGGACTTCAAATTGGATCGGTATGCTGAATTGTACGTACAACATATCGTTCATTTGCACGGGATACCAGTGACAATTACTTTGGATCGTGATCCTAGGTTTATCGCCAATTTTTGGAAAAGTATGCGGACGGCATTAGGATTGAAGCTGCAGTTTAGTACAGCTTACCATCCATAAACGGATGGTTAATCTAAGAGGATGATTCAGACTTTAAAGGATATGCTTCGGGCATATGTGTTGGATTTTCAGGGCAAGTGGGAAGAGCAATTGCCCTTAGTAGAATTTACGTACAATAATAGTTTTCAACAGAGCATCGGAATGGTGCCATTTGAAGCGCTATATGGCAGAGCATGTAGAACACCCTTGTGTTGGGATGAAGTTGGAGAAAGGAGTATAACCGGGCCAGAATTAGTTCAACAGTCAGCTGAGGCGGTGAAAATAATTCGTGAAGGGCTAAAAACGGCTCAAAGCCGTCAAAAGAGTTATGCAAACATAAGGTGAAGATCTTTGGAATTTCAAGTGGGGGATCATGTATTTCTTAAGGTATCGCCCATGAGAGGATTATCTCGATTTAGCAAAAAAGGAAAGTTGAGTCCGAGATACGTGGGACCCTTTGAGGCTTTGGAAAGGATTGGAGACTTAGCTTATCGCCTCACACTCCCACTAAATTTGTCGCAAGTGTATAATGTATTCCATGTATCGATGCTGAGAAAGTATGAACCGGACCCAACTCATGTGTTGAATTATGAAGAGATAGAAGTTGATGATAGGGTGTCGTATGTCGAAAGACCAATAACGATAGAAGATCGCAAGGAACAAGTTCTAAGGAACAAGACGATCTCAACGGTCAAAGTTGTTTGGGAACATCACGGGACAGAAGGCACTACTTGGGAAAGTGAGGAGCTAATACAAGGTCAATACCTCCATTTGTTTGAGTAGTTAGGTTGAATTGTAAATTTCGATGACAAAAATTTTATAAAGGGGGAAGAGTTGTAGCATTCTGAAATTTTATCTACTTGGGATTTATGAAATGGATGATTTTATGGACGTGCTTATAGTTAGATCTCACCTGGAACTGATCACTCCTGGGATACTAACCATTAGGGAAAGGCTAATTAGGGCTTTAAATTCGTGAGACCAAAGAAACTCGATCGTGAACCGACTTTCGATCATAGAAATTGTCGAGGTGACATTTTGAGCCAATGTAGGCCGATCTAAAGATAACTATGATTAATTCGCCGCTGTCATACGAGTGGATCACGGGTGATTCCGTTTGACCATGAGATAAATTGACAAATGACCCTGAACTTATACCAAATGATCGCACCTATCGGAACTAGCGATCAATCCTCACGATTACATGACAATTAAGGTCGTCACGATCTAAGTGATCTTAAACGTGGCCTGATTTAGTATCGACTTCCCAAAAGCCACCCGTTAGTTGAGACACGCTCAAGTTACATATTTAAAATTTAGTCATTAATTAGCGACCAAGTTGGACATCAGAAGTTTAGAAAGTCACGATAGGTTAATTGGACGACATTGTTATTAGCGTGATCAGCCTTAGATGTGTCCGAATCCTTCAGAAAAATCGAATTTCGGCAAAAATTGGAAAATGACCATTTGACCCTGGGATTTTGTTAAGGCCAAGTATAACGTGAGAGGGGCATTTTGGTCATTTCACACATACTTTAGAAATAAAAATTTTAGGACAATTTTGCCCTTGGACTTTTTGTGAAATTCCTATTTTACCCTTGGATATTTTTTGAAAAGATTTGATCTCAGCCATTGATTCTTAGATAAGATCGAATCTTGGCCGTCAAATAGAAAGTAGAGATAGGGGCAAGATGGTAAATTTTCATGGGGCTTAGATACCAATTATTGGTGTGCATTATTTAGCCCATTTTTTTCTCTCTTTCTCACCCTCTCATTTCTCCCTCTCCCCCTCTCATGGCAATCTCTCTCTCCCCCTCCCCCACCGGCCGACCGCCCCGACCACTGTCTGCGTCATCGCCGTCTCGTCGGAACCTCATAGTCTCCACCCTCACGCCACCGCCGTCTCTCTCTCCCTCTCAGCGATCTCTCTATCTCTCTCCTCCCGTGGCCGTGACTAGCCGGCCAAGCAAGCCGCCGCCACCATCGTCGATCACCGCCGTTCGGTTGTCGCCGTAGCCGCCACGTGACCGCTAGCTTACCGCCCTCTCTCTTACTTGGACGTGCCTAGGATTCTAAGTAAGTTACAATCTAAACCTTATTTTGGATATCGGGTATTAACGGACTCCTTTAGACGTGATTTAGTGTAGTTTAGGGACTGTTTTGGATGAGAGGCCTTAGGGACGAAATTGGGATGTTTTGGTGGATAATTAGAGGCCAAATGAGGGCTGAGTTTGGTTGGTTTGAATGCTGGAAAATTCTGTTTGGCGCGTAGAATGGATAGTTTGAATCGGCAATTAATTGCGTGACATTGTCGTGTAGTGCCGTGATTGTTTTTTTGTGATGAAAAATGGCATGTTGTATGATGGTTGTATGTTTAATATATGGGTTGAATTGTGATGGTCGGACTGGGTGCATTTGAATGCATTTGATTAATGTCTGAGTATGTAAACGTGTGAGATTCGAGGCGTGCAATGTGCGTGTGATCACTAAAAAGCCTTGAAAAGTGTTTACGCTGGGTACAGATAAAATATAGCATGTTGGCATATCCGCGTGATCACTTAATCCCTGAGGTGTGTTTACGTGAGGAATTGAACTGGCCTGAGGCCTGTTTACGCGAGTTGTGATACGAATGTGAGCCTGAGGCGTGTTTACCCAGGCTGAGGAAAGAGAATGAGAATGAGATGTGTGGTGTGGCAAGTGAGAATGAGATCAGGCCTAAAGCGTGCTTACGCAGGTCGCGATAGGAATGTGTAGCCTAAGGCATGTTTACGCGAACAGTGGAAAGAGATTGAGAATGAGATGTGTGATGTAGCAAGTAAGAGCGAGATCGAACCTAAGGCGTGTTTACGCGGGTCGTTGGCAAGTTTAATGAAAATAGTGTGGTAGTGCATGAATGAGTGTGAAATGTAGAGTTCGAAAATGTCATGTGTTCGGCATTTGCTTTTGGGCATATGATTAGTTTGGAAAGTGAATGTGATTTGAAATTGGTGAATTTGAGACTACTGTGTAGATTGTGTGTACCGAGATCCTAGGTAAGTGCATTTGTGTGCTTGTCATGTGTGTATTGAATGATAGTGTGTTTGGACTTGTCCGGAGGTACATGGTAGCTTAAGTGAGGTTTAGGTTGTCAACTTATTGAGATTCATGTCATGGTTATTTAACCAAACAATTTCAGAACCCCGACCTGAATCATGAATCTCCCACCGCCGCCACCTTAACGTTTTGGTATACCGTTGCACACCGAGCATTCAGTTGTAGAGTATCCGGTAGACGACAATATGGCTTGGATCAAATAAACGACCGTAGTCTAGGTAGACATAGGGCAACTGTCACGCCCCGACCCCCGCGGCACGCGACACCCCCCACTGGGTGGTCGAAATAGTAGTACGACGTCCCAGGATGCGTCGTCATCGACCCATTTCCCAAAGTAGAACATAAGGCACATGCGGAGGCAAAATTTAAAAACACCCAAACAGAATAAATATGAGAACCAGGGAAAGCAACATAAGGAGAACTGAGGCAACATACACATCCATAACCAAAAACTGTCAGAACATCCTTACATCATTCCAATGAAACAACAATAGAAACATGGGGCAACAAAGAGAGTACTGTCATGAGTCAAGAGGGCTAATGAACCAAGAGAGTCAACAGCCAAAAAGGTAGAGGGTTCGGAATCCCAAAAAAAGTGTCTACCCACACAAAAAGACTAAGCCTAGCCTAGGGTGCCCAATCCGGATCCGAGCCATCGGACTCTGACGAACTTTCGGGTATCTCGAAATCCTCGTTGGGAATCTCCTCCTCGGACTCTTCGGTATCCATCGGCTCGGCTTCGTCGACCTCCATTGGCTCCACCACTGGGTCCTCCACTACTGGCTCGTGGTCTACACCTCCTAACTCCTCGTCCTCGGCAGGCTCGTACCAAGCGAAAGGACCTATAGTCTCCTCCTCATCCATCTCGGAATCCACGATCTCACCACTCGGGCACTGCGGGTCAAGCTGGCCCTCTATGGTGAACGGAACATCCATCGTACGAAGGGGTCCAAACTCGTCTCCAAAACGGTCCCGAAAACACCAGGCTACATACTCATGAACTTCAGGATGTGTCGTACCAACGTCTACACTAATTGCAGAGTAATGCCTCAAGTACACCTCCCCATTCCCCACCGGATGTACAGTCATAATATGCTCATAATCTAGGGGAATCCCAAAACGTACCGGGACAGGTGGCTTCGTCATGGACGCGGGTCTGAAAGGTTGGATTCTAAAAACCGTGAGACACATCTCAGTGAGTGCAAAACTCCTAAACCTAAATTAGGCTAACATGCATCTCCTGACGGGAAAAACAAACCACATATATATAAGGATGACTTAGGCTTGTAGGCCTAAATCGATATTCTCAATGACCATGCAGGTTAGGTAAAACCAGTAATCTCATATCACATACACGGCATCCCCAATCACACGAGCGTCATACGCATGCTCAAAACCTTTGGTTGTTGGTTTAAAATGTGAATCACCGAGTCGCACAGTTTCACACGTTCACTCATGCATTCATATGCATGCAACTGCCACTATCTTGCCATGCTCACTATTTACTTCATATAGCATTCCAGCATAAGATTCCGTTCGCGTTCTGATTATAAAATGGAATCTGCTTGGGCACGTCCCATACATGCCCTGTAGATTTCATTGCATAACCAGACACTATACATCACACGTGATTGCTCATTTTGTTAATTCGACCTGAAGGCCCGACTCGAAGGCCCGATCCGAAGACCACGATCCGAAGACCACGACCCGAAGGCCCGACCCGAAGGCCCGATCCGAAGGCCAATCACAACACTTCATGGCCAGCGTAAAGACGCCCCAGGCCCAGTGTCTCTAGCCCGCGTAAACGCATCAGGCGCAACACCGATCTCCTTACGAACCAGAGCCCATGTAGAGTATCGGGATGGTCGTCTTCCGGATACACCGGGCATCGTCCTGCTCCAAAGTGCATGAGGACGGCACAACTCGAAGGCTACGACCCGAAGGCCTTAGGTGATCACATGGCACATTGCCAATTATTATCTGAACCCCGCGTAAACGTGTCAGGGCATAATTAGGTGATCATATGTCCATGGCACACACGCATTCTCGCATAATTTCCACAAGCCTCATACTCGGCATACATAATGCGTAGCCATGCAATTCGCACACGAATGTTGGTGCATTGTACCACAGCATAATGTCCCACACAATTCAATGCCACAATTTCATGTTCCATGATTCACGTCATATGCTTAACTAGCCCAATCCACACCACGGGGTATCACATGCGAAGTCGGCACTTATGACGTAATCGACATTATGTTGTACATTGACAAATCACCAATCACATCCTACCACGGTCGGTCACACGAGCATGCGCCATGGTAGACCCAAGCCATCACAATTACCAAACCGACACACAATTCAATCACCCCGGCAATCCGGGCAATTCAATCATCTCGATCCTCAATCTATCATGGAATTGGTCCTCAAACCCATTGTGGACAGCAGCTAAACCTTATCGTCTCGACCTCTAAACCACTTCAATTTTCGGTTTTGTCACATACCAATAGATTCCCGAGGTTCACTAATGACGTATAAATTCATATAAGTCCTAACCGACGCTAATCGAATATTAAACACATCCTAAGCCCGTTAAAACGCATTATCGTCCTAATTAGGGTTTAAAGGTTTACACCCACCTCAATCCAAGCTCGGGCGACGGGGAACGGCGGCCGATCACCGGTGAACGGTGGAACCGGCGGCACACTTCCCAAGGAGGCAGCGGTGAGCGGCGGCCGGCTGTCCACAGCAGCCACGGGCGGCGGCGTGAGGTCGGCGAAACTGCTGGCTCACGGTGAGGGTGGCTGGACAAGCGGCCGAGCAGCACAGGCAGCTGCTGCTCACAGCAGCGCACAGCGGACAGCGTGGGCGGCGCGGCTATTCCAACAAGGGGGATAAACGGCGCTGACCCCTACAACCGCGGCGGTCCGACGTCCCCTACTGCATGCAGCCGAGTGGAAGAGAGAGAGAGAGACGGAGGCGAGAGAGAGGACAGCAGCAACGGCGGCCGGCGGCGGCGTGCAGCGGCGGGCGGCTCCGGCGGTGGTTCACTCTTGCATGCAGCTCGGTGAAGAGGAGAGGGAGAGGGAGAGACGGCGGCGACGGCTGGTGGCGTGGCTGATCGGCACTCTACCGTGCATGCAACCGGGAGGAAGAGATGGCGGCGAGGGGCAGCAGCGACGGTGGCCACAGCGAGCGGCGGCCGGCGGTGCTCCTCGGCGAGTGGCGGACGGTCAGCTTGTCCCTCCTTGGCTGACCGGCACCGTTCCTCTCTGCATGCAGGCGGAAAGGAGAGGAGAGGAGAGGGACAGCGGCGCATGGCGAGCTCGGCGGTGTGGCGGCGATCCCAACGGCGACGGGGTGGTGCTGGCCTCGACGACGGGCGGAGCTGGTCTCGGTCGGTTGGGAACAGAGAGAGAGAAGGAGAGAAAGAGAAGGACAGTAGGCTGGCGGGGTGAGGCGAGAGAGAGGGGACGGCGCACGGCGGCGGTGCCGGCTGGTGGCGGCTGTTCCGGCGGGCAGTGGGTGGCGGCCTGAGGCCGAGAGGGAGAGGGCGTACGGAGGAGGAGAGGAAACGGCCGGCGTGAGGGAGAGAGGGCGAGTGAGGGAGAGAGAAAGAAAAGTGAGGTGAAAGGTGATCATGAGTCCCATGGGGAAAATCAAGAGGTAGAGTGGAATTTTGGATAAAATGATGGCATACAAGGGGAAGAGTGAGAGTGACAAGTGTCACACTCCACAAGAATTTCAAATTCGGAATATGAGAGGGCTCAAGGGTAAAAACGACATTAAGTTCCGGTACCGGGTCGAATCGTCAATTTTTCGACCGTACAAGCCCTATATATAAGTGGCCAGGCTAATTTGACGTCATCCTTTTGAAAACTATCCCGAGATTCACGAAAATCATTCTCGAAGTCTGGATTAAATTTCACGATCGAATTGCCGAATTTCAAATTTCTAAATCTCTCACTAACGAACGGCCGTTTAGGATTTACGCGTATCGACCTCGGTTTGTCCGAGTCGCGGCGAGCTCAATTGTCGAGAGGACGAGAGGAATTATCACTAGTTCCGATAACACGACCGTCCGGTTCGGAAGATCGGTTCACACCGGCCCAAAATAGTTCCTCGTCATTCTCCTAAATCAGGCTTAACTCGCGACCGGGTCCATGGTCCACGTACCTATTCCTAGTTGGCCATTCCCATTTGGTCAGTATCCCGTGAGTGATCAGCTCCGGGCGAGATTTACGAAAATGAAATATCGAATAATACTTGTTTTATTCATTCCAGGGATCGAGTCGAATTTCGGGATGTTACAATTCTTCCCCCCTTACAAAAATTTCGTCCTTGAAATTTAAAACCCACATTAATCTACTCGAACAGCTGGGGGTATTGACGTCGCATAGCCTCTTCACTTTCCCAAGTAGCGCCTTCCATTCCATGATACTCCCAAACCACCTTGACAATCGGAATAGTCTTGTTCCTTAGCACACGGTCCTTTCTGTCCTTGATTCTGACCGGCTTTTCCACGTATGTCACTCTGTCGTCCACATCCACTTCCTCGTATCTTAAAACATGAGTCGGGTCCGGTTCATACTTCCTTAGCATCGACACGTGGAAAACATTGTGCACCTGGGATAGGTTGGGAGGCAAGGCTAGTCGGTATGCCATATCTCCAATCTTCTCTAGGATTTCAAATGGCCCGACATACCTTGGGCTAAGCTTTCCTTTCTTGCCGAATCGGGATAGTCCTTTCATTGGCGATACCTTGAGAAACACATGGTCTCCTACTTGAAACTCCAAGGGTCATCATCTTCTGTCGACGTAACTCTTCTGGCGACTCTGAGCAGTCCTTAGTCTATCTCGGATAACCTCCACTACTTCTACCGTTTGCTGAACAAGCTCCAGACCTATGATTCTTCGCTCACCAACTTCATCCCAGCACAGTGGCGTCCTACAGGCCCTATCATACAAAGCTTCAAAAGGCGCCATTTGAATACTCTGCTGAAAGCTGTTATTGTAAGCAAACTCTATCAAATGCAGTTGTTCTTCCCACTTGCCTTGAAAATCCAGAACACAAGCTCTCAGCATATCTTCTAGGATCTGAATCGTCCTTTCCGATTGGCCATCTGTTTGTGGATGGCAGGCTGTACTATATTGCAACCTCGTTCCTAAGGCCGTTTGCAGACTTTTCCAAAAGTTGGCCGTAAACCGTGGATCATGATCCGAAGTGATCGTCACTGGTACTCCATGAAGACGCACTATTTGTCGCACATACAACTCTGCATACTTTTCTAGCTCCAAGTCTTTTCGCACTGCCAGGAAGTGTGCAGACTTAGTTAAACGATCCACTATGACCCATATCGAGTCGTGTCCCCTTTGGCTTCGCGGTAAACCCGTCACGAAATCCATCGTAATATGCTCCCACTTCCATTCGGGAATTTCCAAAGGCCGTAATAATCCACCTGGCTTGCAGTGCTATGCCTTCACTTGCTGGCATGTCAGACACTTGGCCACATGCTTAGCTACATCCTTCTTCAGGCCATTCCACCAATAGTGTTGACGCAGATTCTGGTACATCTTTGTACTACTCGGGTGGATACTATACTGACTCCGATGAGCTTCACTCAGAATTTCCTCCTTAAGTCCTTCATCATCTGGCACGCAAAGTCGGCCATGATATTTTAAAATCTCATCTGCGGACACTTGGAAATCAGGCTTTCTCTTTGCCGTATCCATTTCCATAATCTTTTGAATCTCGGGGTCCGAAGGTTGAAGCTCCTTGATCTTAACCTGAACTTCTGGTTCGATTCTTAATGTTGCGAACAAGCTGGATACTCGGCTCACTTCGAACTTAAATTCTGAATCACTAAGCTTTTCTAATAACGTCCACTCCTTAACCAATAAATGAGCCATACTCGACTTGCGACTTAAAGCATCTGCTACTCGGTTTGCCTTACCCGGATGATACAGGATGTCCCAGTCATAGTCCTTTAACAGTTCCATCCATCGACGTTGTCTCATATTTAACTCCTTCTGCGAGAACAGATACTTGAGACTTTGGTGATCCGTGAAAATCTGGAACTTCTCCCCGCACAGGTAATGTCTCCAAATCTTAAGTGCGAAGACAATTGCTGCCAGCTCCAAGTCATGCGTCGGGTAATTTATCTCATGAGGTCTCAACTGGCGTGACGCGTACGCTACCACTTTTCCATGTTGCATGAGCACACATCCAAGTCCTCTTAACGAAGCATCACTATAAATCTCAAATCCTCCAGGTCCGGACGGAATGGTCAAAACTGGGGCGGTCGTCAGTTTACGCTTCAATTCTTGAAAACTCCTTTCGCACTTGTCGTCCCAGACGTACTTCGCCTCCTTCTTCAGTAATCTAGTCAAGGGCATGGCTATAGACGAAAACCCTTCCACAAATCGTCTGTAATAGCCAGCCAAATCAAGAAAATTCCTGATCTCTGTTACGGACGTTGGCCTAGGCCACTTCGTTACCGCTTCCACTTTAGTAGGGTCTACGGCAATTCCATCTCCAGAAATAATATGGCCAAGAAATCCCACTTGGTTGAGCCAAAATTCGCACTTACTGAACTTCGCATATAGGGCGTGTTCTCTTAGGGTCCGTGGCACCTTCGCCAAGTGTTCCTCGTGTTCTTCAAAACTCTTCGAATAAACCAGGATATCATCAATGAACACTATGACAAACTGATCTAGAAATTCTCTAAACACCCTGTTCATCAAATCCATGAAAGCAGCAGGGGCATTTGTCAATCCAAAAGGCATCACTGTGAACTCATAATGCCCATACCTCGTCCTAAAGGCAATCTTAGGAATGTCCTCCTTCCTGATTCTCAACTGATGGTAACCTGTCCTCAAGTATATCTTAGAGAACACCAAGGCTCCTTGCAGTTGATCGAACAAGTCATCGATCCTAGGAAGAGGGTACTTATTCTTCACCGTCACTTGGTTCAACTGCCGATAATCTATACATAGCCTTAACGTCCCATCCTTCTTTTTCACAAACAGGACTGGCGCTCCCCACGGAGACGCACTGGGGCGGATAAAACCCTTGTCCAGCAACTCTTGCATTTGAACTTTCAACTCCTTCAACTCAGTCAGTGACATTCTGTATGGTGCCTTCGATATCGGTTCAGTCCCTGGCGCCAACTCAATAACGAACTCCACTTCTCGATCGGACGGTAAACCCGGCAATTCCTGAGGAAAAACCTCGGTGAAATTGCATACTACGGGTATATCTTCCAGTCTAGTCTCCGCCATTGATGGGTCTACAACATTCACCAAATATCCTTTACACCTATCATCCAGCAACTTACTCACTTCTAACGAAGATATCCATGGGGTCAAGATTCCTCCTCGATTTCCCTGGAATTCAAAACTAAGACGTCCATCAGGATTAAATCGGATCGCTCTATTGCTGCAATCCAATACAGCCTTCTGTCGGACTAACCAGTCCATCCCTATGATCATGTCGAAATCGAACATGGCCAGCACTGCCAAGTCGATACTCTCTTCCTTATCCCCAATATTTATCTTACAACTAGGGCATCCAAAGGAAACTAGCACCCTATCATTCATTGGCGTCGTCACACAAAGCGCAATCTCTAACAACACCGGTTCTAAGCCAATCAACTTAACAAACTGCTTTGAAATGAATGAATGGGTTGCCCCTGAATCAAACAGTGCATAAGCGGCATGACCACACAAGGAAATCGTACCTGTGACCACGCCTGGTGCATTCTCCGCTTCTCCACGCGCCACAGCATACACTCTTTCTTGGACGGGCGGTCATCCCTGATTAGCTGGTGGGGGATTCCCGGCTTGGTTCCCTGCTCGGGGCTGATGCTGCTGGGGTGCCATGTACGGTCCCGAGGGACGCGCCTGTGGACAGGTGCGAATCTGATGCTCAGTGCTCCCACACCTGAAGCACGGTCCAAACCTCCCTGTCGGAACACCTGGCTTCCCAATGTTCCGTCTAGCAGGAGGGGCAAATCGCCGATTGCCAGTCATAGGCTTCTTCCCCAAACGACGGTTATCCCTGCCCCGAACAAACCGGGATCCAGAAGCGGCTATCCTTTCCTGCTGATCTCGCTCTATTATCTGGGCCCTCCTAAACACCTCTCCATACTCTTTGATGTCATACGACAGAATCTGGCTCCGAAGATCCGGCTTTAGTCCATCCCGGAACCTTCGAGCCTTATCCCTCAGACTCGCGACCATAGTCGGTGCGAACTTCGCCAGCCTTGCAAACTCCGCCTCGTACTGGTCCACAGTCATCTGGCCTTGGTGCAATCTCATGAATTCCGTCAACTTCTTCTCCTGGGCATTCTCCGAGAAATACTTCTCGTAAAAGTTCTCCACGAACACCGTCCAAGTCGTTGGCGCCATCCTAAAGCTGGTACACTACCAGTGCTACCTTTTCCTCATCACTGTACCCCAGGACCTTAAAGGTCTTTTCCAGTTCCTCCACCCATCTTGGTGTGGCTTCGGGGTCACCACGACCATGAAACTTTGGCGATTTCATCTTCATGAATTGTTCCACTAACCGGGGCATTTGTCTAACCCCCACTGGGCGGTCCTGCCCCTGCTGGGCCTGATTTCCCCCATTCCCAGTAATAGCTGCAGCCTTGGCTGCCTGAGCATTAGCTGCGGCTCTCTCCTGTGCTTGCAGCCCGAAGATATGTCCTATCTCACGAAGGGTCTCCATGGCCTCATCAAACCTAGGGTCCCTAGCCTCGCGGGCACCCTCATCAGGCTGAGCCTGAGGCTCGTTTCCTCTTCTCCTACTCATCTTGACAACTCTGACAGTTCAACTTCCTGCTATAATTCCATTAAGGAATTAGAGACTTAAACCAATCTATCCAGTCTAAGTCCTAGGCATGTCTCAAAACAACAACCAAACAACCAGCATGCGGCTTAATAAGGACTACTCAACACATCACCCAAGGGGTTCACATACTCACCTCAGGTCCTGCCGCACCTGCACATCATGGGTCATAGTAATAATATAAGCCAAATCATCACATAATGTCAGGAGATACATGTATCACACGTGGTCATCCTAACTGGCTACCCATGGTCTCATCGCTCCTTATCACTCCGGGCTTCGACCTAATCGGATCGAGCTGACCTTGCTCTGATACCAATTCAACGAGGGGGTTGTCACGCCCCGACCCTCGCGGAACGCGACACCCCCCACTGGGCGGTCGGAATAGTAGTACGACGTCCCAGGACGCGTCGTCATCGACCCATTTCCCAAAGTAGAACATAAGGCACATGCGGAAGCAAAATTTAAAAACACCCAACAGAATAAATATGAGAACCAGGGAAAGCAACATAAGGAGAACTGAGGCAACGTACATATCCATAACCAAAAACTGTCAGAACATCCTTACATCATTCCAATGAAACAACAATAGAAACATGGGGCAACAAAGAGAGTACTGTCATATGAGTCAAGAGGGCTAATGAACCAAGAGAGTCAACAGCCAAAAAGGTAGAGGGTTCGGAATCCCAAAAAAAGTGTCTACCCACACAAAAAGACTAAGCCTAGCCTAGAGTGCCTAATCCGGATCCGAGCCATCGGACTCTGACGAACTTTTGGGTATCTCGGAATCCTCGCTGGGAATCTCCTCCTCGGACTCTTCGGTATCCATCGGCTTGGCTTCGTCGACCTCCATTGGCTCCACCACTGGGTCCTCCACTACTGGCTCGTGGTCTACACCTCCTAACTCCTCGTCCTCGGCAGGCTCGTACCAAGCGCAAGGACCTATAGTCTCCTCCTCATCCATCTCGGAATCCACGATCTCACCACTCGGGCACTGCAGGTCAAGCTGGCCCTCTATGGTGAACGGAACATCCATCGTACGAAGGGGTCCAAACTCGTCTCCAAAACGGTCCCGGAAACACCAGGCTACATACTCATGAACTTCAGGATGTGTCGTACCAACGTCTACACTAATCGCAGAGTAATACCTCAAGTATACCTCCCCATTCCCCACCGGACGTGCAGTCATAATATGCTCGTAATCTAGGGGAATCCCAAAACGTACCGGGACAGGTGGCTTCGTCATGGACGCGGGTCTGAAAGGTTGGGTTCTAAAAACCGTGAGACACATCTCAGTGAGTGCAAAACTCCTAAACCTAAATTAGGCTAACATGCATCTCCTGACGGGAAAAACAAACCACATACATATAAGGATGACTTAGGCTTGTAGGCCCAAATCAATATTCTGAATGACCCTACAAGTTAGGCAAAACCAGTAATCTCATATCATATACACGGCATCCTCAATCACACGAGCGTCATACGCATGCTCAAAACCTTTGGTTGTCGATTTAAAATGTGAATCACCGAGACGCACAGTTTCACACGCTCACTCATGCATTCATATGCATGCAACTGCCACTATCTTGTCATGCTCACTATTTACTTCATACAGTATTCCAGCATAAGATTCCGTTCGCGTTCCGATTATAAAATGGAATCCGCTTGGGCACGTCCCAAACCATGCCCTGCAGATTTCATTGCATAACCAGACACTATGCATCACACGTGATTGCTCATTTTGTTAATTCGACCCGAAGGCCCGACCCGAAGGCCTGATCCGAAGACCACGATCCGAAGACCCCGACTCGAAGGCCCGACCCGAAGGCCCGATCCGAAGACCAATCACAACACTTCATGGCCAGTGTAAAGACGCCCCAGTCCCAGTGTCTCTAGCCCGCGTAAACGCATCAGGCGCAACACCGATCTCCTTACGAACCAAAGCCCATGTATAGTATCGAGATGATCGTCTTCCGGACACACCAGGCATCGTCCTGCTTCAAAGTGCATGAGGACAGCACGACCCGAAGGCTACGACCCGAAGGCCTTAGGTGATCACACGGCACATTGCCAATTATTATCTGAACCCCGCGTAAATACGTCAGGGCATAATTAGGTGATCACATGTCCATGGCACACACGCATTCTCGCATAATTTCCACAAGCCTCATACTCGGCATGCATAATGCGTAGCCATGCAATTCGCACACGAATGTTGGTGCAATGTACCACAGCATAATGTCTCACACAATTCAATGCCACAATTTCATGTTCCATGATTCACGTCATATGCTTAACTAGCCCAATCCACACCACGGGGCATCACATGCGAAGTCGGCACTTATGACGTAATCAACATTATGATGTACATTGACAAATCACCAATCACATCCCACCACGGTCGGTCACACGAGCATGCGACATGGTAGACCCAAGCCATCACAATTACCAAACCGACACACAATTCAATCACCCCGGCAATCCCAGCAATTCAATCATCTCAATCCTCAATCTATCATGGAATTGGTCCTCAAAACCCATTGTGGACAGCAGCTAAACCTTGTCGTCTCGACCTCTAAACCACTTCAATTTTCGGTTTTGTCACATACCAATAGATTCCCGAGGTCCACTAATGACGTATAAATTCATATAAGTCCTAACCGACGCTAATCGAATACTAAACACATCCTAAGCCCGTTAAAACGCATTATCGTCCTAATTAGGGTTTAGAGATTTACACCCACCTCAATCCAAGCTCGGGCGACAGGGAACGGCGGCCGATCACCGGTGAACGGTGGAACCGGCGGCACACTTCCCAAGGAGGCGGCGGTGAGCAGCGGCCGGCTGTCCACAGCAGCCACGGGCGGCGGCGTGAGGTCGGTGAAACTGCTGGCTCACGGTGAGGGTGGTTGGACAAGCGGCCGAGCAGCACGAGCAACTGCTGCTCACGGCGGCGCACGACGGACAGCGTGGGCGGCGCGGCTGTTCCAACGAGGGGGATGAACAGCGCTGACCCCTACCACCACGGCGGTCCGACGTCCCCTACTGCATGCAGCCGAGTGGAAGAGAGAGAGAGAGATGGAGGCGAGAGAGAGGACAGCAGTAACGGCGGCTGGCGGCGGCGTGCAGCGGCGGGTAGCTCCGGCGGTGGTTCAGTCTTGCATGCAGCTCGGTGAAGAGGAGAGGGAGAGGGAGAAACGGCGGCGACGGCCGGTGGCGTGGCTGATCGGCACTCCACCGTGCATGCAAACGGGAGGAAGAGACGGCGGCGAAGGGCAGCAGCGACGGCGGCCACAGCGAGCGGTGGCCAGCGGTGCTCCTCGGCGAGTGGCGGACGGTCAGCTTGTCCCTCCTTGGCTGACCGGCGCCGTTCCTCTCTGTATGCAGGCGGAGAGGAGAGGAGAGGAGAGGGACAGCGGCGCACGGCGTGCTCAGCGGTGCGGTGGCAAGCCCAACGGCGACGGGGTGGTGCTGGCCTCGACGACGGGCGGAGCTAGTCTCGGCCGGTCGGGAACAGAGAGAGAGAAGGAGAGAAAGACTGTTCCGGCGGGCAGTGGGTGGCGGCGTGAGGCCGAGAGGGAGAGGGTGCACGGAGGAGGAGAGGAAACGGCCGGCGTGAGGGAGAGAGGGCGAGTGAAGGAGAGAGAGAGGGAGAGAGAGAGAAAGAAAAGTGAGGTGAAAGGTGATCATGAGTCCCATGGGGAAAATCAAGAGGTAGAGTGGAATTTTGGATAAAATGATGGCATGCATGGGGAAGAGTGAGAGTGACAAGTGTCACACTCCACAAGAATTTCAAATTCGGAATATGAGAGGGCTCAAGGGTAAAAACGACATTAAGTTCCGGTACCGGGTCGAATCGTCAATTTTTCGACCGTACAAGCCCTATATATAAGTAGCCAGCTTAATTTGACGTCATCCTTATGAAAACTATCTCGAGATTCACGAAAATCGTTCTCGAAGTCCGGATTAAATTTCACGATCGAATTGCCGAATTTCAAATTTCTAAATCTCTCACTAACGAGCGGCCGTTTAGGATTTACGCGTATAGACCTCGGTTTGTCCGAGTCGCGGCGAGCTCGATTGTCGAGAGGACGAGAGGAATTATCACTAGTTCCGATAACACGACCGTTCGGTTCGGAAGATCGGTTCACACCGGCCCAAAATAGTTCCTCGTCATTCTTCTAAATCAGGCTTAACTCGCGACCGGGTCCATGGTCCACGTACCTATTCCTAGTTGGCCATTCCCATTTGGTCAGTATCGCGTGAGTGATCAGCTCCGGGCGAGACTTACGAAAATGAAATATCGAATAATACTCGTTTTATTCATTCCAGGGATCGAGTCGAATTTCGGGATGTTACAACAACCCCTCTGGTAAGCCCACACTTATACTGCTTAGTGTTTTCGTGATGGTTTGGATGAGTTTGGCCTTGTTCGAGGTTTTGGTGTCCCCTTTAACGGAGTGGGAGACTTGGATCCATTGGCTATATCCCCTCCTAACGGTGATATGACTAGCATAGACACTAGCCTTGCACAGTCAGGACATCAGCATGTTCTTGTAGCACCTAAGCCTACAGTAGCAGAGCCAGAGGAGTCGCAGGCCGGGTACAACTCGATGGATGTGGACTTAGGTGCAGAGCCAGAGGAGGAACCTGTAGAAGAGCAGCCCGAAGAAGAAAATGAAGAGGTACCGGAAGAGGAACCAGAAGAGGAGTCAGTGGATGAACCAGAACAGGAATCGGAAGATGATTTGGAGGAGTCTGAAGTAGAGGAACGAATTGAGGTTCCATTAAAGTTGGGAGATGAGGATAACCTGATTGAGATCGAGGCGAACTCTGAGTCTTCTGAGGAGCAAGTGGCTCAGGGGGATTTAGATTCGGATTCCGGGGAGAGTGACTCGGAGTGGACACCGTTGAGAGGGCATAACAGCTAGTTTAGGGCTAGATGAACCCTTTTGAAGTGTCCTATTTTTGGAGTTAGAGTATACCCAGACTACCAATCTTTTTGAGGTTGACAATGTGATCTATGGAAGCCAATTCGTGTGTGTATTATAGGTTTGATGTAGATTTGGTGAGTACAAAAAGTGACTAGTTATTGTGTAATGGATGAGAATGGATATTATATATATATCGAGGTGTAATATAATGTTTGGTGGCTTGGTGAATTATCTCTCCCTATTACCCCATGATTTTACTGTCAGGGTTTATGTTTTTGTTTCCGCTGCGTGCAAATTCTGATGTAA
The DNA here is from genome assembly GCA_031216185.1 of Syzygium aqueum. Lineage (NCBI taxonomy): Eukaryota > Viridiplantae > Streptophyta > Magnoliopsida > Myrtales > Myrtaceae > Syzygium > Syzygium aqueum. The sequence goes on from CM062233.1 coordinate 22,018,937, forward strand.
TTATCTACGTCGGCAATGTTTCCCGAGACGTCGCACTAATTCGACCGAAGTGGGATGTTGTGAGCTCAATAGGGTTCGGGGTGTGACATGAGACGTATCCTCATAAGTCAGAGATATCACTAGGTAAGTATATCTCTACCCCTTTTGGACATCTATGATTATCTCGATATCCCTAACCTGTTCGAGCAATCGTTAGGTTCCCATATTTGATCATTTTATTGCAGTCTTTAGACGCCTCTGATGATATCCAGGCATATATCGATCAAACTTTTTCAAATACCTCTGATGATATCTAGGTGCTTTGTCGAGGAACCCCTGAACATCTAGATTTACCTCTTTTGTTCACCTAATCATTAAGTACCCACGGTGATGTCAAGGTATTTATTGATCAAGTCCTTTTAAATATCCTAGATGATAACTAGATATTTTAATAGGCACATTTCTCTCCTAATCTCGAAAATTTCCCCTGTGTTGCACCTACGATGATAACTAGATGCAGAGGTGAAATCTTTATGAGTATCTATGAGTAAGGTATAGGTATCTCGTAAAGGTCGGAACAATTTCCCAACCTATCGAGGGTTCCCCTGTGTCGCACTTGCGATAATAACTAGATGCAGCGGCTAAATCATTACGAGTACCTATCATGATAACTAGGTACGTTGCAAAGGTCGGAACATTCGTACTAATTGGACAAGCTCCTTCGTTAAACACCTACGACGATATCTAGGTGGAGCGGCTAAGCTTTAACGAATACCTTAGACAATAACTAGGTATTTCATTAAGGTCAGAACGAACTCCATTTCGTTACATCCTTCTCTCGAGTACCCCAGATGATAACTCGGTGCCTCGAACTTTCTTCATATGTCTTGACTAAATTGTAGGTCACCAAAGACTATAACTATTCATCAGGCAACACTTTTATGACAAAGCCCAAACATTTGCCAAACATCCTCAAGAATCAGAGTCATGCCTCGAATTATACTATCAATCCTGTTAGGTAAGTAACTCCAGGTATGATTTTATTCACGTCAGCATGCATCATGACATAATGCATTGTAAAAGAAAGAGGACTAATACTCCCACCAAAAATAATATTTGTTGCATTTGCATGGTCAAAATTTAGGCATCATTTAGTCTTTGAATGCCATCTCTTCAAGCTCACCTTCAAATAAGGGTAGTTATTGACACCTAAATTTTGGTTAATCATTTAGTAATTCATTGCATAGAAAAATTAGTGATCGATATTGGCCCCTAGATAAAAATTAGTTAAATTGCATAAAGATATAAGGATCATCTGCATTAGTAGTTAGGCTCATATAATTGTATTTGCATTGGACCGGTGATTGACGGACTTAAATAGTTCCGAGCTTAATTTATGCTAACTGGACTAAGCCCATGTTGTGAGAAAATTTAGCCCGACCTATGAGTATTATAAGAGCCGAAATTTTCATCCCAGGGATAATTGAGCAATTAATCTTGATAATAATTCAAATCTTGAAAGATAATTGTTCGATTTGGATTGATATTATCAAGATTCTAAGAGATAATAAAAGTTTCATATTAGTAAAGTGTACCTGTTAGAATTTAAAATTAGGAATTTTAATGTAAACCTAAAGGGACGTCCATCTACATTTGAGGGGGGAGGTCACATAGTAGAACATAAGGCCACAGAATTGGGACACACGGCCACCATTGAGAGGACAGAGAAATTTATGTTCGTGGGCGATACAGAGGCTTATTGTTACAATCTCCATCCTGAGCTCCGACCTACTATTGATGCATATGTTGATTCTCTAGCATTAGCATCACTAGAACCTCCTATTGTGCATGGTACAGGTGATACCATCACATTGTCGCGAGCTGAATATGATGCATGGGTTCGCTCTCAACAGGTGACAGGCTCTTCAACTCCCACTACAACTCTGGCATAGACTTCCCAAGGTAGTTCATCTTGTTTAATGTCTACATTGTCTGACCCCTGGATCATAGACTCTGGAGCCATTCATCATATTACGGGTAACCTTAAGCTACTGTCTTCTTTTCATTCTACATCTTCTAGTGTGTCTAATTCTATTACATTAGCCGATGGTTCCCAATCTCATGTTAATGGTATTGTAGTTACATTAGTCCTTCTCTCTCTCTGTCATCTGTCTTACACCTCAAATCTCCATATAATCTTATTTATGTTAGCTCATTGACCAAGAAACTGAATTGTTCAGTAAACTTCTCCGCGTCTCATTGTGTTTTTCAAGATCTGAGGACTGGATAGATGATTGGTGGGGGACATGAATCAAATGGCCTATACTATCTTGATAAACAGATGGTTACTGCTGTAGTTGGAAAGCAAACATTATCTGATGCGTATCGCATGCATTGTCGAGATGGTCATCCACCACCGAATATTCTTCGACGTTTATTTCTAGAGTCTATGTCTGTGAGTTCATTTCAATGTGAAGGTTGTCAGTTCGGTAAACATCATAGGGCATCTTTTCCTTCTCGTTTTCAGAGTCGTGTTTCTCGTCCATTTGAGTTAGTTCACTCAGATGTATGGGGTCCATGTCGTATTTCTGATACTTTTGGTTTTAGATTCTTTGTTACATTCGTGGATGATTTTTCCCGAATGAGTTGATTATTTTTAATAAAAGATCATACTGAGATTCCCACGGTGACTGCAGCAGTCACAGTGATTTTCAGCCAACCCTGATAATCACCAGCCCCGATGTCATGCTCGACGAGCAACCAGTATTCTGACCGCACCTTAATAGCAAGCTCCACTGCCACGTTCCCCGTTCGCCAAGAAAATCCAACCTGCTCGTGTACGCTCCAGTAATTTCTTTTGTTGTAGGTCTCTTGGACGAAACCTTCGTCACGTTAGCAGGCCATCGAGCCTGCCAATCTTTCGTGGTCTCAGTCCAATTGCTCTTCAATCATCGCCTAGTATTCTTCCAGTTTCGCTAGTTCCAGTATCCTCAAGGAAGCTTCACCATTGGCCTGCATTGAACCGCTGTTATAGTATTCCTCACATTGCTTGTGATTCGTCTTCATCGGTCTCGTTTGGTTTTGTGCAGGTAAGTGGAGTTGTGTTCAACTTTCTATGATAATTCTTAATTGCGTGTTATTAGTTGATAGAACCTTAGGTGTAACATCCCGAAATTCGACTCAGTCTCTGGAATGAATAAAACGAGTCTTATCCGATATTCCATTTCCGTAAGTCTCGCCCGGAGCCGATCACTCTCGGGATACTGACCAAATGGGAATGGCCAACTAGGATTAGATACGTGGACCAAGGACCGATCGCGAATTAAGCCGATTTAAAAGAATGACGAGGAAATATTTTGGGCCAGAATGGACCGGTCTTCGGAACTCGAGCCGGACGATCGCGTTCTCGGAACTAGCGATAATTCCTCCTGTCCCTTGACAATCGAGCTCGTCGTGACTCGGACAACCGAGGTCTATAAGCGTAAAATCCTAACCGGCCACCCGTTAGTGAGAGAATTAGAAAATGGGAAATTGATGAATTCGATCGTGGAATTTAATCCGGACGTCGGGAACGATTTTTAGTGAATCTCGGGATAGTTTTTATGAGGACGACGTCAAATTAAGCTGGCCACGTGTATATAGGTCTAGTAGGGTCGAATTTTGGCGAACTGACCCGGTACCGGAAATTTAGGATCGTTTTGCCCCCGTGACCCTTGGAATTCCGAAAATTGCTTTTTGTGGGGAAGTGACACTTGTCACTCTCCCCCTTCCCCATGCAAGTCTTATCATCCACTCTCCCACTCCAACTCTTCACCTCCCCCATGCATGTAATCATTTTCCCCAAAAACTCTTCCACTTCCTCACACTCTCTCTCTCTCCCGTCCGTCTCTCTCTCTCTCTCTCCCTCCGGCGACCTCTCCCTCTCCCGCTCAGCCTCACGCCGCCCACCACCCGCCGAAACAGCCGCTCCGCCCGTCCGCCGGTGAAGCCACTGAGCACCCTTCCTCTCCCTTCCTCTCTCTCGGCCTCACCGTTGACCACTCCCTCTCCTTCTTTCCCTCACTGTCCAGAACCGGCCGAGACCAGCTCCGCCCGTCGCCGAGGCCAGCACCGCCGCGCCGCCGCCGAGCTCGCCGCTGCACCGCCAGCTCGCCGTGCGCCGCTGTTCCCCTCCGTCCGTCCTCTCCTCTCCGGCTGCATGCAAGGAGAACGGCGCCGGTCAGCCAAAGAGGACCGAACTGACCGCCGCTGTGCACCGCCGGCCGCCGCCGCCTGGCCGCCGACGCTGCCCTCTTCCTCTCCGTCGTCTCTATCTCTCTCGCCGGTGCATGCAGCTGGGTGAGCGTCGGACCAGCCACGCCGCCGTCGCCACCGTCTCTCTCCCTCCTCTCCGCCGCGGCTGCATACAGGGGTGAACCGCCGCCGGGGCTGACCGCCGCTGCACGCCACTGTTCGCCGCCGCCGCTGTGGCAGTTCACCGCCGTCTCACTCGCCGTTCCTCTCCATTCCCCGTCCGTCTACCTTGCTGTTCTGTTCGGCCATTCGCCGGAGCAGACCGCCGGTCGCCGCCGTTCACTGCCGCCGGACCGCTCGCTGCTCGCCGTCGCCGCCTCAGCCGAGCCGTCCTCTCCCCCGTCGTTCCCGGTTCTGTTCCCCTTCGCCGGAGCAGGCCACCGTCGCCGAGACCGAGCCGCCACCACCGCGTCGTCACCGGAACGCCGCTGTTCACGCGCCACCGCCGTGCACCGCCGTGGACAGCAGCCGTCCGGGGACCACTCAGCCACTCGTCCGGTCCTCCCTCGCCGCGAACAGCAACCCCGCCGGTCGTGCACCGCCGCCCGTGGTGGCTGTGAACCGCCGGACCGCCGCTAGCCGCCGCCCTTGGGACTTGTGCCGCCGGTTCCACCGTGTACCGGTGATCGGCCGCCATTCCCCGTCGCCCGAGCGTTGGATTCGAGGTGGGTGAAAACCTCTAAACCCTAATTAGGACGATAATGCGCTTTAAAACGGGCCTAGGGTGTGTCGGTTAGTCGATTAGCACTATTAGGATTTGCATGATATCGGTGGGTGTCGGGAAAACTAGTAATGGATTGACAAAATAGAATTTGGAGGAGAATTAGAAGTGGAAATACAGAAAACTAGCTGCTGTCCATATTGAATTTCGAGGGTCAATTCCACGATAGTTTGAGAATCGGATTGATTTGAATTGCCGGAATTGCCGGGATGATTGACTCGTATGTTGGTTTGGCGATTATGATCATTTGGGCCTAATATGTCGCATGTTCGTGTGATCGACATGTGTGGAATGTGATTGGTGAATTATCAATGTACGTCATAGGTGCCGTATTCACATGTGGTGCCCCGAAGTAATTGATTTGACAGACTGAGCATATGATGTGGATCCTTGATCATGATGGCATTGAATTGCTTGGTCATTCTGCCGTGGTACATTGCACCAACATTCGTGTGCGGAATTGCATGGCTACGCATTACGCTTGCTGAGTATGAAGCATTATGGAAATTGTGCGAGAATGCGTGTATGCCATGGATTGTGATCACCTAATCATGCCCTGATGCGTTTACGCGGGGTTCAGATAAAACCGGTTGTGTAAACGTGTGATCACCTTCGCCCTGATGCGGAATACACGGGGTGTGCCGTCCTCATGCACTTTGGAGCAGGACGATGCCCGGTACGCCCGGAAGACAACCATCCTGATGCGTTTACGCGGGCTCTGGTTTGTAAAGGAGATCGGTGTTGCGCCTGATGCGTAAGGACGCGGGCTAGAGACACTGGGCCTGGGGCGTCTTTACGCTGGCCACGGAGTGTTGTGATTGGTCTTCGGACCGGATCTTCGGATCGGACCTTCGGGTCGGGCCTTCGGGTCGAGATAATTGAAATAAGCGGATAACGTGTGATGCATAGTGTTGGATTATGTGATGGAATTCGCTGGGCATGGTATGGGACGTGTCTAAGTAGATTCCATTCTATAATCTGAACACGAATGGTAGTTGTGCCGAGATGCCATAGGAGTTTGGATTGTGGGCATGGCGAGTTAGTGGCATTTGCATGCATTTGAATGCATGAGAAGTTGTGCGGGATTGTGTGACTCGGTGTGCCATATTTGGAATTGTCACAAAAAGGTTTTGAGCATATGTGTGACGTACGCCTGGTCGAGGATGCCGCCTGTGATTTGTAATGTTATGAGATTATTTAACCTGCAGGGTCATTGATATGCCAATTTGGGCTTCTGGGCCTAAGTCATTGTTATATATGCGTGCTATTGTTGTTCCCGTCAGGAGATGCATGTTAGCCTAATTTAGGTTTAGGAGTTTTCACTCACTGAGAAGTGTCTCACGGTTTTCATAACCCAACCTTTCAGACCAGCGCCCATGAACCGACCGCCCATTCCAATTCGCTTCGGGATCCCTATAGAATATGAGCATACGGTGGTTGAGTTCCCGGTGGCGAACAACGAAGTTTACATAAGGCATTACACCATGATTACCGTAGATGTAGGTACGACACATCCCGAAGTCCATGAGTATGTAGCCTGGTGTTTTCGAGACCGTTGGGGAGATGAGTTCGGACCCCTCCGCACGATGGACGTTCCATTCACCATAGAAGGCCAGCTTGATCCACAATGCCCGAGCGGTGAGGTCATGGATTCCGAGACGAGTGTGGATGAGACTATAGGTCCTTTCGCCTGGTACGAGCCTGCCGAGGATGAGGAGTTGGGTGGTATAGATCATGAGTTCCCGATGGAGGATCCAGCAGTCGAGGACCCGGTAGTGGAGCCTATGGAGGTTGACGAGGCCGAACCAATAGACACCGAGGAATCCGAGGAGGAGGCCCCTAGCGAGGATTCAGAGTTACCAGACAGCCCGTCCGAGTCCGATGGTTCAGATCCAGATTGGGAACCCTAGGCTAGACTTAGTCGGTTTGCAAGGGTAGACACCTTTTTGGATTTTGGACCCTTTTTGTTTAGCCGATTGGTCCCCCTTGTTACTAGCCTCTTGACCCACCAGCAGTACTCTTTATTGTGCTCGTCTCAGTTGATGTCGTTTTTATTTTGAATTAATGTAAGGATGTTTCAGGCAAATTTTGGGATTATGGATGTGTACGTTACCTCAGTGTTCTCCGTGTTGCTTCCCATGTTCTCATATATATTGTCTGGGTGTTTCTCTCATATTTTGCTTCCGCATGTGTATTATGAATTGTTTGGGATTTGGGTCGACGACGGCATGTCCTGGGACGTCGTACTATATCGACCATCGTGAGCGCGGGTTGTCGCGTGCCGAGGAGGTCGGGGCGTGACATTAGGTCATCATGCTTTGGTTATTTCCCCGTGCTAACTAAGGTGTATTAGGCCTCCGAACCTTTAGACACTAAAGTCGGATCTTAATATCATCTCGAATGACTTGTTATGATTGATCTTTATATGATGTGTATTTCATTGTATCACAATATTATCAATCGTCATTGCAAGTCACTTGTATTTTGGGATTTTCACATTTAGGGCATGCATAATTAGTCTTAAATTGCATAAAGATTTTGAATAAAAAATAAAACGTCATTAGAATCATTTAGATTGCATGTAGACCTCTAAGGTTAATTAGGCTCACATCATAAAATGCATGTCGTTTAGAACTATGTTTTAATAATCGTATTATGTACGTAACATCCCGAAATTTGACTCAATTTCCGGAATGAATAGAACGAGTTTTATTCAATATTTCATTTTAGACAGTCTCGCCCAGAGTTGATCACTCTCGGGATATTGAGTAAATGGGAAGGGCTAATTAGGAATAGATACGTGGACCAGGGATCCGGTTGCGAATTGAGCCTGATTTCGAGAAACGACGAGGGAATATTTTGGGCCAGTGTAGACTAATCTTCGAAAGGTAACGGACTCGGTTTGGGCGAGGCCAACGATGTATGATCGGATAGCAGGTGATTCTACAAGACCGAGAATGCACATGGCCAACCAGTCTCGAACTTAAACCGGACGATCGTGTCTCCGGAACTAGTGATAATTCCTCTCGTTCTCCCGACAATCGGGATCGTCGCGATTCGGACAACCCTAGGTTGATACGCGTAACTCCTAAACGACCGCCCATTAGTGAGAGATTCGAAAATTCGAAATTCGACAAGTTTGATCGTGAAATTAGATCTGGACTTCGAGATCGATTTTTCGAGGGTTTACAGGATGGTTTTCGTAAAGACGACGTCAAATTATGTTGGCCATTTGTGTATGGAGTTGGCCCGGTCGAAAAACGACAATGTGACTCGGAATCGGAGAGAAATGACGAAGCTGCCCTTAAGCCCAAATAGTGTTCCGAATTTTGAATGGATTTTTGGAGGTTTTATTTATTGGGCAATTATGAGGAAAAGCCAAATTAATTAATTTGTGGATTGGACTAAAATGCCTATCACTTCCAACTCTCTCTCTCTCTCTCTCTTCATCTAACTCTCTTTCAAGCCGAAACTCTTCCTCTCCCTCCCTAACGTTGGTTACACCTTGCTGCCATTAGTAGCCATCACCATCACATCAACGCCTCTCTCTCTCTTCTTCCCTCTCCGTCTCTCCCCCTTCTCGGCCGTGTGGAGGAGGACAGCCGGAGCCGCCACGCCACCGTGAGCCACCGCCCGTGAGAGCCGAGGACCGCCGACCGCCGCTCGCTGTCACTCATCGGGAACGCCACCACCAGTTTCATCGTTTACCGGTAATCGGCCGCCATTCCTCGCATCCCGACTTTGGATTAAGTGAGTGGAAATCCTAACCCTTAATTAGGATTATGTGCACTTTGGACAAGTTTTAGGGGTTAATTAGTGAGGGCTGATTTGGGCTGATGTTGTGGTGATTTTAAGAGCCTAAAGTGATGATTTAGGGATAGTTTTTAAGGCTGTGGAGACTTGGATTATAAGTTGTATAAGTTGGAATTGCTTAATGGTGCAAGTTACTGATTCTCGGATTACTGATTTTAGTGTACGTCTACACTTTGTTATTTTTTTTGTGATCATTGTGGGCCGAATCTAAAAAAGTGTTCCATTGTGGGCATGTCTTTAAGTATAACATACTTTAATTTGGGAATTTTTGGAAATCATTTGAGACCGTTCGGAAGTCCATTTTTGGACCGAAATGGGTCTGCCCGATTTTACAGTGCACCCGACCTTCGGGTCTGTTTGAATTTTTATAAATTTTTCCAGGCCTATTTTCAAAATACTTCCTTCACAAAAATTGTTTAGGACAGTTGTGGCTATAACATATAAAAATTTCAAAATTGTCCAAAGTGATTTGTGTACTGGATGAGATACATTTTGATGGTCAGGTAGCCTGACCGGATGGGTTGATTTTTGTCTAACTTCAAGTGACAAAACGAGGTGTTTATGGTTAGAACCGGGTTTCGAGTTCTCACGAAAAATGTTCATTGAGATGTTTTGTACAACATATCCAAATTTCATAATTTTTGGAATTAATTTACCATTTTATTTCAAATGGATTTCGGTCACTGTGCAACAACCCAGTTTGGACCCGATTTTGTATATTTCCGGTTTTCTCTCTCTCGGACCGATTAGTGGCTATCCATTGAGGTTTAATTGGGCCTCTTACAGCTAATGTGTGATTTGTTCGTGAATTACCATGTGTGAATGGTTGGACCATATTGTGACTGATTTGGGTACAAATTGTGCTAATTGTATTAAATTTTGTGGTGCCTCGTATGGGCGACTCGGTGGTTGATTGGTACTTTGTTGTGCTCAATTGTTTAATGCCATGCCGCCTGATTTCGTGTTCGAGCAATGCGGTGTGTAATTGACCAATCATTGGTGTGAATGTTTATTGCCCAAGTGTGTAAATTAGATTTTGGGCCACATGGTATTAGTCGGGCAAGTGCGCATGTTATGCGAATGAGTATGGGCAATTGATTGGCTATTTGAGCAAATTGATTTGGTATGTTCATTGAAATTCCATGCTGAAATTGAATGCTCATGTTGCATTGCACGACATTGCATAGCCACACATTGTGTATACCGAGAATGGGGCATGAGATGAGATTGTGCGAGAATGCGTGTCTGACATGAGCATGTGATCACCTAATTGCCCGATGTGTTTTACGCTGGGTTCAGATAAAAATTAGCAATGTGCCGTGTGATCACTTAATGCCTTCGGGTCGTGCCGTCCTCATGCACTTTGTAGTAGGACGATGCTCGGCTCGTCTGCAAGACGATCAACCTGATGCATTTTACGCGAGCTCTGGTTCGTAAGGAGAATGGTGTTGCGCCTCATGTACTTTGTAGCAGGCTAGAGACACTGGGCCGGGGACGTTTTTACCCTAGCCACGAAGTGTTGTGAATGGCCTTCGGGTCGTGGTCTTCGAATCGGGTCTTCGAACCGGGCCATCGGGTCGAATTAATGGATAAATGATTACGTGTGATGCATAGTGCCTGATTATGCGATGGAATCTACTGGGTATGGTATGGGATGTATCTAAGCGGATTCTATTCAATAACCGGAACACGCGCGAAATCCTATGCCTGAATACCATTTGAGCGGAATTGTGTGCATAGCATGGTAGTGGCATTTGTATAAATAATTATGCATGAACTAGAGTACGAGTATGTGAGACTCGATGAAAAGCATGTGGTACGAACACTGAAGAGTATGAGCATACGCGTGACATACGCGTGAATGAAGTGTTCATGTGTGGATTTGATTATTTTATTAAAATGATTAACCTGCAGGGTCAGCAAGGTAAGCGATCCGGGCTCTAAGGCCTAGGTCATTTGACTAACATTATTGTCTATTGTTGTGTTGATTTACTTGTCGGGAGGTGCATGTTAGCCTAATTTCGGTTTAGGAGGCCTACTTACTGAGAGTCGTCCCACGGTTTTTATAACCCAACCTTTCAGACCCTCGTCTGTGACGATGCCGGATGCTCCAGTGCGTTTTGGGATCCCTTTTGAGTTAGAGCATACTATGTCCGTACACCCCATAGGAAATGGGAAAATGTACATTAGACATTATTCCCTAATAGGAGTAGATGTGGGTACGATACATTCTGAGACCTATGAGTATGTAGCGTGGTGCTTCTGCGATCGTTTAGGAGTCGAGTATGGACCTCTCCGTACTATGGATGTCCCGTTTAACGTGAAAGGTGAACTGAATCCGCAGTGTCCGGATGGCGATGTTATGGATTCAGACCTGGGTTCGGAGTGGAGTATGGGTTCTAATGGTGCATTCGAGGCAATCGAGGATGAGGTGTTAGGAGGAGTAGACTATGAGCCAGTAGTAGTGGACTCGATCTTGGAGCCGATGGATGTTGACGAAGCTGAGCCGATGGATACTGAGGAATCCGAGGAGGAGAGTTCCAGCGAGGACTCAGAGTTACCAGAGAGTTCATCAGAGTCTGCCAATTCCGATCCAGACTGGACGCCCTAGGCTAGACCTTGGCCATGTTTTATGAGGACAAGCACTTTTTGATTTATAACCCTTCTTTTTCTTATTGTTTAAATGAATATTGTAAGAATGTTTCTAATGGTTTCATGGATGTGTAATTTGTCTATAGTTTTCCGTTGTGTTGCTTCCCTGGTTTTCATACTTGTTTTGTCTGGGTGTTGTATTTATTCTTTTGTCGCTTCCGATTGTGCTATGATTGTGTTCTTAGGTTTTTGGGTCGGCGACGCATTCCTGGGACATCGCACTATATCGACATATGCGAGGGATGTTGCGTGCCGTGGAGTTCGGGGCGTGACAATGTAGATAGTTTTAATCATTACATTACATGCATCGGCTGTATAGTTCAATGATAGTGGATAGGTCGCTAGGCCGCATTAGAGTCTTGGGTTTAAACTTGCCATTTTCGTAAAATAGAAAGATATAAAAAAAATATATAGCTTATGTTATAGAATAAATACATGCATGTATTATCTTAGAAATAAAACTATGTCACCTCGCACCTAGGATTTAGATTGCATTTTCATTAATCATATAGATGCAGGATCATTTAATTTGTAGACTTGTAGGGTCATTTGTCTTTAATAAAGAAAAATACTAGAAATTAGAATTAGAGAGTCTCACATACATTGCATATTCTTTCATGCACGGTCATGCATAACATTCATGCATTTTGTTTGTATATTATTTTAAAGTAATAGTTTTGCAGAAATATCATGGTGATGAGTGATATGCTTTGCTTTGTCTAACGCATCAAGGTTCCTTAAATTTTCTGCAATCTAATTGTCAATTTGATTATTGAGTGTTACTTTCCTGATTGTGCACCCACATGATCCCTTCTCATATGTTAGTAACATAGGATAAAAATGTGTAACCGAAAGGGTGTTATATTAATCTAGCATAGCCAAGTCCCCAAGTTCATGAATCTCTGGTTCGCAGAAGTAAATTGCACTCTCACATTTTACTTGGGTATCTAATTGATCCAAAATCGATTAGTGACTCCAAAAAAGGTAAGTTTAATCACATGATGAATTGAGTACCAAGTTGCAGTTGGATGGGCTTGGCTCTTGGGAGAGCCCGTGCTAAAAGCGAACAATTGTCTCGTGAGAGGAACTCGTTCATGTTTGGTAAATTTGTTAGCCATCCCTAGGTGGTTCATCTTTGGGAAGGTCGTGACAATTTCTCGAAGGAATCCAAATTTTCCAATCTTTCGCGTGCCTTTTATTTTGGACATTAATAATTTGTTTTTCCTTTGATTAGTAAAGAATCCATTTCTTTATGAAGGGATATTAATGAACATATAAGCATGAAAAAAGAGGAAATCTCCACATGTGGATCCAATGTAATCAATATTGAAAGCACGCATTGATTTGATATCCTAAAATTATCATCAAAGAACAATATTTAAAACCCAATTATACCTTATGCGTCCATAGCTATATCAATATGCGGACAAATATGTTATAGTGGTGTTTGCTACCAATATACGAAAAAACTAGAGCCAAATTCGTGGAAGCAAAAGAAAGAAATCTCATTATAGTAGATCTCATCCATAAAATATAACCATATATGTGTATATTGCTATAGCTACAAATATGCGTACAATGTGTTTTTAATGGAAAAAGAAACAAGTAGAGCCAAATCCGTGTAAACCAACGATGGCCGAAGTCTCCCGCAAATGTTGCCTTCTCATTGTCCTCCTCGTATCCGCAGGTTTCTTTCTCATCCTTTATCTGATTCTTTTGTGAGACAAAAGCATTATTTAGCCGTGAAAAGAAAAATCGAGCATGTTGTGCTCCTTATCATCCCTCATATTCTAAAGCCACATTTGGTACCCTGGATTTGAGTCCGGATAGGATAATTGTTATCCTATCCGGTGTTTGACAACATTCTCCGAACTGGATAAATCCAAATACATCCAAATATTGCTTTGCCGGCATTGCCCACCCACCAAACTTACCGATTCGTCATTTTCGATCACCACAAGATCACCGTCGCCTCCGACCATGCCGATCATCACTACCAGTCGGTAATCGTGTTCCGACAAGTGAGGATAAAAAGAGGCCTAAAGACGATCGTAGTGCTGGGTTTGCATAGATCATCTTTTCCACTCCAATTGCGTACGTCCTTCCCATCGAGCCAGACTTTTCATGCATGACTCATGAGCTGGCTGTTTACCTGCTGGTTGACGAAGAACGGCCAGCACACCATCAGCTTCCTAGTGACCATGGTCTCAAGCATTGAGTTCCACCCATTGTGCATTAAGAATGCTACAATGTCACCATGGTGCAGAACCTCCTTGTCCCAATGATGCACACCTTCTCCGATGTTGCCTCTCTTTGCCGTTTTCTTTGGAATGGAGTTTGGGCATACGACCCACAGGATGTGCCTCCCAAGGCCATCCCAAAATTATGTGAATTCATGTTGGTTGAGAGACCTCGTGCTCTCGAGGTTGACTTCCCCGAGACATGATCAGGATTTGAGTCTCACTTAAAGGAAGAGCAAGATGGGATTTTCAGAGATTTCTAAAATATTTCGAATGAGAAGGATTTTCAATTTTATCTTAGGTCGCAGATTTTCGAAAATTTTCATAGATTTTTTTTCAAAAATTCCAAATCCTATCTTAAATTGCACCAAGCATATAACAAGATATTTTTTTAATATGAAGATATATGGAGGATTTCAAATCCTCTTTATCCTAGCATATCCCAATATCCAGACGACTAAACACAGCCTAAGGTTTTAATATTGATATCATGTCTTCCTTTTTCTTTCTAAGGTTGGATGATAGAGATATCGAAGGTGGAAGCATTTTGCTCCGAAGGACTAGGGCAATGTGGGAAGGGAAACGACTGCCAGCAAAGGTGCTCTGCGAGCCACGGCCAAGACTCGCAAGGATCTTGCGACTACATGATCCACCCTCCGCTTTGCACTTGTTATTACGATTGCCCCGGACAGCCGCCGCTGCCGAAATTATGCAACGGAAGTGGGGATTTGTGCAGCTTTGCGTGTACTGACGAGTGTTGCAGCAATCGATGTGCTTCCAAGTTCAGTAATGGCCATGGATATTGCGACGACAGTGCCGGTCCTTGGCTGTGTCAATGCCAATACCCTTGCTAATTTTTTTCCCTTCTCATTATTAATAAAGAAAAGATCACATGAACATGGTGAACTTTGTGTGCAAAAACATTTTCAATGGAAATTTTAAAGGCCTCGGTCGCTCGTGGTTTTTCGTCCAAACTGTAGATCGTACAGATCAGACAGCAATATGAGCTCACTTCACCCAAGAATGGCTCTAATTCCTTGGCGTAGCTCAAGAAATGTACCGACAGTATTTTTAAAGATTGGATAAAATACCCATTGTCACGCCACGCGCCACGCCGGAGGGCTGCTGCCGCCGTCCCCGTCCGCTTGTCACCGCTAGAAACACCGGAGACAGCCACGCCGGCGCTGCCACTTCCCGCCGGAATAGCCGCCTCAGCCGTGATCCGCCGATCACTGTCGCCGGTGACGCCCGCCGGTGCTGCCGTGCCTCGTCGTCGTCGTCGCCGGTTGTCCCAATCCCAATCCGCAAAGTCGAACTCGATCATGAGTCGATTCGAATTTGGAAATATCTACAAATTAGGTAATTGGACATTATCCTATATTTTTTCAGAATATTAAATTTCCTAATTTGAGTGTTTGAATATTTCATGAATATCATGTGGATAATTAGATATCTTAGGATAATGTTCGATATATCCGCAATGTTTAGAAATATTCAAAATTAGGAAAATTTCCTAATTCAGCAACGTATCTGGACGACTATCCGACCTTATCCCTAAGGTACGATACGCGGCGATACGGAAAATTATTATCTTATCCATAACCACTAGGATACGATAATGATTTTTATCTGCTTTCCAAATTTAAATAATCGACTTTTCATCAATATCTATAACCCTATAGATATGATGTTAGTTCGATTTCTGTGCCTAATCCGAGTTTGAAATAAATCTTGCTGATTGCGTGGTTCGTTTGAATGTGGTTGCTATCCTTATTTGTTTGATTGTTTCCCTTTAATAAAGAAAAACCCAAAAATATCAATTAGATTTAAATTAAAATTTTTGCATGTTTAGGGAATCCTAAATATATCTAGAAGATAGAGTAATTATTTAATTTAAATTAGGACGCGAGATGATCTATTTCCTAGTTTAAATTAAGTAATGTTCTAATCTTAATAGATTATTTAGGTTATTTTTTAATTCCGAATTTTCATGAAAACCCCAAAAAAAAGGAATGAATTGTTTAAGAGTAGATTAAGATAGATTGCATTCTTAATTTAGGTGATTTATTAATTTCGAATTTTTCCAAAAATCACAAAAAAATAAATCATTTTAGGATATGTTAAATTATCATAGGTTGCATGTCAATTTAGGCATATTTTTTATTCCGAATTTCATTCGAAAAATACCAAAAATAAATTATTTGCCCGTCATTAGAATTAGGTCACGTCGTCGCATGACATATAGTTTACATGTTAGGTTGCATTAATCGCATGTTATTTTGCACATCATTGCATATAGATTAGATTTCATTTAAATAAGTGAAAATCCAAAAAAAAAGAAATTGAGTGAAATGCTTGTTAATTAGAAATCATATTAGGATTGTCAATGTGATTTTCTAACTAACAATGCAGATGCTTACATTACTTCGAGGTAAGTAATTCTTCCAAACTTGCAATTTATTTAATGCTTTTGTGGGTGTTAAATTAGTGGTTTGCGCACCCGCATGAACACCTCACATGTTAGTAACTAAGTAAAAATAGAACCAAACTGCCTACCAAAACATTTTTGAAAAGAAAAGATACCGAAAGGGCGTTAGACTAGATCTAGCGTAATCAAGTCTCTGGGCTTAGAATCTCTGGTTCGTAGAGATAAAACATATCTCCCTATATTTTATTTAGGTTTCTAATCGACCTACCATAAATTGATTAGTGACGACTCCAAGCATGAAAACATTTACATGTTAAGAACTTAAACCCTAAGCTGTGAATTGGTAGGGTTTGGGAGGACCTGAGTTATGTTCAATCTTAATAATCCATTGGCCCGAAAAAATGAGAAATTTTTTATGTCGCGACATAATCGAATCATAGTCGGTTTTGGTTGTTGAATGATGCCAGCTAGACATTTTCCAGCTGGCTTAATCAATTTCCACGTGTCGAATTGACAGGGAACGATCAGCAAAGGTTCTGGTTTTTAAGAAAATTTTGTTGGGTTTTGCCGGTTGAATAAACCGGGTGAGGGAGACAAACTGTGCTGGTCGGGTCGACCCGTCTGACTCGGTAGTTCCGGTTTTGACTAAAAATGCAAATTGAACCTTATTTTGACCTAATTTTTCAAATTAAACACCAAAATTGAATTCCCCATCATATTTTGAACCCAAACATGTAATTTTCCGCAATTTTTGTTATAATTGTGCCCAAGATTTTCTCATTTTTAAATTCGGGTTAATAGGTTATAGTTTAATTTGATGTTCTAATGATCTAATTAGGAAAAATTGATGCCAAAATTGAATTACTTATACCTGATTAACCCTAGAAATGATGGTCTCACATTTCAACAATTTCATATTGGCCACGATTCTCAATTTGGGCTCAAAATTCTTAATTTTCAATTAAATTTTGGGGATTTTTTATTTTTATGCGAAATTGTGTAATTGGACTAACCATTATGCAATTCAAGGTCCCAGAATCAATTGTTGTGAAGACACTATGACTTAAAAATGACTGGAAAAAAATTAATTGCATTTTTCGTTCAATTTGGGTTTAATTTTGCTCAATTTTGGGAAAAACATATACCCGATTGATTTTTTCAAAATTGATGATGCATTTATGAAATTGGATTTAAAAGAAGACTAATGAATATTTTTATGGAATTTTCTGATTCCATTTGCTATTTTTCCCGATTTTCTCGCTTATTTTGACTAAAAGAAATTAAGAAAAAATGCAGAAAAATCCTAAAAAAATTATTTTTTTTTGGTTTAGAAATAGGTTTCTAGGCTTGGCCAATATTTCTAGACCTAATTTTGAAATTTTTGAAAATTTTAAAAAAATGAGCTAAAAATTAGGTATCAACAGCTGCCCCTCTTTAAGATTAAGCTCGTTAAAGGTTGATCTCAGAGACAATGTGATACCTGAATTTTTAGTCGACTCACTGAACAAGATAAGATGGAAATTTCACAACAATTGATTAGGGATCTTTCTTTGAAATCCGTGATCTAATCCAAAGGTTCTTTTTTTGGAACACATTTCGAAAAGTTCTTGATGATTGAGGGAGAAAAATTTACCTGTTTGTGAGAGTTTCTTTGTTATTTATCCAAGGTCATGAATCAATGGTGATGATGATTATGATGATTATCCTAGTTTCGCAGTTTAAGGGAAAATCCACGAGCCATGACACCTGTGGCTCCTCACCTAAAGATTTTGAATTCTCCTAGTGGTTCCTCACATATAGGATTTAAAATTTACCTAGGAGCTCATTGCCTGTAGGACTTCAATTTGCCTAAGGGCTCCTCGCCTATAGGACTTTGAAATTGCCTAGTGACTTCTCATCAAATAGGACTTTGGAACTGCCTAGTGGCTCCTCACCAAATACGACTTTGGAATTTGCCCAGTGTCTCCTCATTAAATAGGACTTTGGAATTGCCTAGTGGCTCCTCACCAAATAGGACTTTGAAATTTGCCTAGTGACTCCTTGTCAAATAGGACTTTGGCATTTGCCTAGGGGTTCCTCACCTGTCGGACTTCGAATTTTGCCTAGGTGCTCCTCACATGTAGGACTTCGAATTTGCCTAGTGATTCCTCACTAGTAGGATTTTAATTTGCCTAATGACTCCTCGTCAAATAGACTTGTAATAGTTTTCTGAAGCTACGATTTGCGATCGTTAACGGAGTGTCTATTCTCTGAGGCTGCAAATACATGATCACTCAAAAGAACTATAACGAGGCCATGCTTTAGGCCTAAAAAGTCATCCAAAGCTATAGGCCGCAAACACTCGAAGGGTGATAGCTCTGAAGCTACAACCTGCGAACACTTGGCAAGACTACAAAAATCACCATATTTAAAGCTGCAAAATTGCAATTACTCATAAGAATCATCACTTAGAGGCTACAAAGTGCAATTTGCTTTAGAATATCTGTTTTGCCTAGTGGCTCCTCGCCAAATAGACTTGAAATTTTCCTAATGGCTCCTCGCCAAATATGACTTGAATTTTGGAGACTTGCCATATAATTCCTCACCCTTAGGATTTTGGAAATTGCCTAAAGGCTCCTTGCCAATAGGACTTGAATTTTTCCTAGTGGGTCCTCACCAGTAGGGCCTTAGGAAGACTTCAATGAATGCCTCAAATGTGAGTTTTTGTGATTTTGAGGTTTCATTAACCTGGATATGGTTTTTAGTTGACCAAAAGCTATTTTGAAATTAATCAAAACCGTTTGAAATGTGGTTTTTTTTAGCTTACCACAAACTATTTGGTTTAAGGTTGACCAAAAACTTTTTTGAAATGTTATTTTGAGTTTATCACAAACTACTTGGAAACTTGATTTTAAGTTGACCAAAAACTTTTTGAAATGTGGTTTTGAGTTTACCAGAAACTATTTGGAAACTTGGTTTTAAGTTGACCAAAAACTTTTTTGAAATGTGGTTTTGAGTCCATAAACTATTTGGAAACTTAGTTTTAAGTACCCTAAAAACTTTTTGAAATGTGATCTTGAAATATGCATTCTTTATATTAAATGCACTTCAGGCAATCAAATTTCCTTTTAAAGGAAGTATTTAAATAAAATGCTTGCAAACTTTCAAGAAATGCTTGAAAAGATCGTTTGGAAGACCTTCATTAGAAAGGATTTGTTTCAATCTATGAACTCGGTCTTTTCTTTTCTAAAATGAGAATCACTCTGTATTTCTCAATTTATCTCACATAACCAATCTTCGGGTATTCGGAGATATTCGCAATGTGTACAATCCGATTGATCCGACAAGGTTTTTTGAAGGATTGTAATGGAAGCTTGGTCAAAGGCTATTCAAATGATAGGCATTTTGAGGCCAAGAAAGAATCTTATCATCTTCAACCCACTTCGGGTCTTCAAGTTAAGAACCTTGAGGATAAGATAAGACATTATTGCACACACTTCTTTAAGTGATGGCTTCTGTCATGAAATCATGTTTTCACTCTCAACATCCTAATCTGAAGAGTCTTTGGGGAGAGGTTGTAATGTTGGTATTGGGTAGGCTCAAAAAGGCTTATTTATTTGATTTTTAGGTTTGTATGAAATTGGTGATCTTCTTGACATCACCACCCTTTTTCTTTATCCACTAGGGATCTTTTCCTTTCATGACCACAAGAGTCCTCTAGATGCTTATTATGGTCTTTTCTTTTCAATTTCTAACTTGTTGTGATCTTTGATTTTGCACAACCTTTGCTTTTCTTTTGATTTGACTTTTGTCATTCTTCTTTTGAATGCTTTTCTTCTTCTTTTCCTTTTTTTTTCTTTGCTTACTTTTCTGGGCATTGACCTTGCTTTTACCAAGCACACTGCTTTTTATGCCCTAGACTACTTTTGCACTTGTATTTCTAATTCTTTTGGCTTTCTGACCCTTTGAGCTCTAAGGACTCTTTGTCATGCCTTTTGGTTTTTGTCGATTTAGGTGGATCGTATATCATGCTCCAATGTGTGGAGATGATCACCAATATGGGTTTTGAAATGAATATTCAAGCTCAATTGGGCTTTGCAAAGGATTATGTGTTTGGGATATGGAAGCGAAATGTTCTTCTTCCTCTTGGGATGTTATGAGCTTCCTTATGACTTCACGTGAAGTTATCTCAGAAAGATTGATACGAATGTATGCAATAAAATCTTTCTTGACCCTATTCTCCATAATGTCAACTGTTAAATTTCCTAATTTGCCCCAGTGTGGGGTGATTCTTAACAAGGTTGTTTTTTGAAAATTTCTCCACTGTTTAGGCTCAAATTTGGTTTGCAAGAGATAATCATGTGTTTATGGTAATGAAATGATTGCCTTTCATTATTTCAATCCATGTAATCATTGCGAATATCCCCTATTTCCTTCAGATGAGGTTTTCTCTCATTCTGATACTCATCCTTCCATTCACTCGAGTGTATAGGGGACGTGTTTGGATATAGCTTACCTTTCATCATTTGAAGGTCTTTCATTTGATTTTATCCAAACTTTTCTATGAAATTTTTCATGACTTTCGTCAAAACTTCCTTTTTAAGGAATTCTGATGCGTAATGCATGCTCAAAGAATGTGTGTTTCAAAACTTTTTGTTTAAAGCACTTTTGAGGTAATCTTTGAAACAATCTTTCATGTTAATCCACTTGGGAAAAGAAGTTTCATTTTTCCATAAAATTAACCTCTTCAAGACCCAAATTTACGAGTTAGGGACACTTACCTGATCGGCTTGTCAATATCCCTCTTGATTGTTTTGATTTGATTTTTCAAGAAAAATTATCTTTTCAAACTTCTACATTAATTTGCTCCACTGGGGATTTGAAAATGAAATGTTTGAGCTCAAATTCATGGGTTAGTGATACTTATCTGAATGGTTTGCCGGGATCCCTATAAAAGTTAAAGCACAATATCAGAATAGGTTCTTGTTTTGTTCATTTCAATTTGAAACGATACAACCAACCTCTTAATTGCTCTGATTTGAATATCCACAAAGGATTGTTTCTTTGATCTCTTGTTTTGATTTTTCCCACTTGGGGAGGTTGAATTTCTTTTCATAAGAATGAACTTTTTAGGGTTTGAATTCATGAGTTAGGGATACTTACCTGATCATTTTGATGAGGTCCCTGTAAAATTAAAAACCAGTGTTAACATTGGTTGAAGCATTATTCATTTCTGATTGAAACGATACAACCAACCACTTGTTCATCTTGTCTTGATCATTCATGAAGATTATCTCTTTTGATCTCTTCTCCCAGTTTCCCTAGGGATGATAAAAAGGAAAAGTACGTTAGAAAGCAATATCGAGAAAAGTGAATTTGAGAATGACACTTCCCTTTTGTTTTCCAACCCCATTGAAGGATTTTAGAAATCTTGAATCATCCCAGATTTCCCTTTTTTTTTATATCCTGTAAAATGAACAAACATGCTCTATGGAATGCATGATATGCACATATTCTAAAATGACCCGAATCTTCTCTTAAATGTTCTTCTTCATTTCATGGGTAGAAAATTTTAACAGCGTCTGCATTTACAGGATAGACCAGTTCTATTCCTACCATATCTACAAGGATCAATGCTCCTCCAGAAAGAATCTTCTTGACAATATATGGACCCTCATAATTCGGGGTGAATTTGCCTCGAGGATCTGAATTGTTGCGGATTATTTTCTTCACCACCAAATCATCTACTTCAAAACGTCTTGGTTTCACTTTTCTGTTGAAGGATTTAGCAACTCGTTCTTTGGTAGGCTTGCCCATGGCATATAGCTCTTAACCTCTTTTCATCAATCATAGTGAGCTGTTCACATTTTTATTGAATCCACTTATCTTATGAAAGTTTTAATTGAGTCAATACCCTTAATGAAGGAATCTCCACTTCAACAGGTAGCACTACTTCCATTCCATAAACCAAAGATTGCTCCAGTTGATGTTCATATTGAAGTTTAGTATGTCATCAAAGCATACGGCAATCTTTCGTGCCAATCACGATAATTTTCGGCTGTCTTGGCCAGTGTCTTCATGATGTTCTTATTCATCGCTTCGACTGCTTTATTCATTTGTGGGCGATATGGAGATGAGTTCAGATGTCGAACATGGAAATGTTCAAGAAGATCATCTACAATTCTATTATTCAAATTTAAGTCGTTGTCGGTGATTATTGCTTCTAGAACTCCGAACCTAGCAATGATGTCCCGCTTGATGAATCTTGCAACATTCTTGGCAGTAACATTTATATATGAATTCATTTCAATCCACTTGGTGAAGTAATCAATAGCAACCAGAATGAAACGGTGTTCATTTGATGCCTTAGGATTGATTGGACCAATCATATCAATGCCCCACATTGAAAATGGCCATGGCTCGGACATTTGATGTAGTTCATTTGGCGGTGCATTGATTTTATCCCCATAAACCTGACATTGATGGCAACATCTCACATATTGGATGCAATCTGACTCCATTGACATCCAGTAATATCTCAATCTCATAATCTTCTGCGCTAGAAGATGTCCATGCATGTGTGGTCCACATTCACCGTCATGAATTTCCTTCATGATTTGTTCAGCTTCTGTAGCATCCACACATTTCAACAAGATTGAATCAAATGACTTCTTGTAAAGGGTTTGACCACTGACAAAGAATTTGTTGGCTATTTTCCTTATAAACTTCCTATCACCTGCCTGGCTTTCTTCAGGAAATTCTCCTGACTGAAGATACCTCTTGATATCATGATACCATATTCATTATCGAACTCTACTTGAACCACCATACAATGAGCTGGTTGTTCGAAAATATCAATTCAGTTTGTAACAAAGATGACAAAGTTGCAAGAGCATCTGCAAAATGATTATGAGTTCTTGGAAGATAATCGAATGTTACTTCTTCGAAACTTTCCATTATCTCTTCTAAATATCTGTGATAAGGAATCAACTTGGCATCTCGAGTCTGCCATTCTCCAGTTGTTTGCAATATGATGAGCATAGAATCTCCATATACTTGCAACCTTTGTTATCTCCATTGAAAGGGCTAA
The DNA here is from genome assembly GCA_031216185.1 of Syzygium aqueum. Lineage (NCBI taxonomy): Eukaryota > Viridiplantae > Streptophyta > Magnoliopsida > Myrtales > Myrtaceae > Syzygium > Syzygium aqueum. The sequence continues at coordinate 22,042,132 of CM062233.1, forward strand.
TTGCAATCCGAGAATGCACGCTTCGTATTCAGCAATGTTATTGGTGCATAGAAATACCAATTTCACAAATACCGGATAATGTTGGCCTTCTGGGGAGATTAGTACTGCCCTAGTCCCTGATCCGGATATATTGGTTGGACTGTCAAAATACATGGTCCATTTGTCATCGAATAACGTCAATATGTGGTCATCAAATCGTTCCTCAGGACTAACGATATTCTGTGAATTTTCTACCAGTATGTCTGCTATCGCTCGTCCTTTAACTGACTTTTGGGATGAACTTCTAATGTCAAACTCAGATAACAATACTTGCCATTTTGCTAATTTCCCGACCAAGAAGGATTTCTCGAGAAGGTATTTGATCGGATCATTCTCTGTCACTAGCAAAATTTGGTCATGAAGAGTGTACTGTCTTAATCTGCGTAGCACCTAAATCAATGCAACGCATGTCTTATCAACTGCTGGGTAATTCGCTTCTAATGTTGTGAATTTCTTGCTCAAGTAATAAATGGCATGTTCTTTGCCATCATTTGGTCTTCTTTGTACTAGTATTGCTCCTAATGTCTCATGGTGAATCGTCAAGTATAAAATCAGCAGGATCCCAGAAATTGGTGGTACTAACACTGGTGGGCATACCAGATATTGTTTGATCTTGTCAAACACTTACTGACATTTGGCATCCCATTTTACTCTAGCATTTTTCTTCAACAGTTTGAAGAAGGGTTTAGCAATCTCAGAAAGCTGATAGATGAAATGGGTAATATAGTTCAATCGCCCTAACAAGCTTCTCATCTCTTTTACTGTAGTAGGAGTCTTTAAATCATATATCGCTTTGATCTTGGAAGGATCAATTTCGATTCCTCTATTACTAATCACAAATCCTAGCAGTTGGCCAGATTTTCCCCCAAATACACATTTGTTGGGATTTAGCCGCAACTTATACCTTATAAGTCTTTCGAATAATTTGTGAAGCACTTGAACATGATCTTCTCCTTGCTTGGATTTTATGATCATGTCATCCACATATACTTCAATTTCTTTGTGCATCATGTCATGGAACAGAGTCACCATTGCCTTTTGTATGTGACATCAGCATTTTTCAAATTGAAAGGCATCACCTTATAACAAAATGTGCCCCATGGTGTTATGAATGATGTTTTCGCCTTATCCTCCTTCTTCATGAGGATTTGGTTATATCCTAAAAAACCATCCATGAATGAGAATATTTCGAACCCAGCAGTGCTATCCACTAATACATCAATATGCGAAAGCGGGAAATCATCCTTAGGGCTTGCTTTTATTTAGGTCCCGATAATCAACGCACACCCGCACTTGACCATCCTTCTTCATTACGGGAACTATATTAGCAACCTATTCTGGATATGGCACTACCTCGATGAAACCAACTTTGAGTAATTTCATCACTTCTTCCTCTATTCTTCGCTAATTCCGGCTTTGTTCGCCTTAATTTTTGCTTCTTTGGTGGAATATTTGGATCAATTGGCAAAGCATGTTCAACTATGCTTGGATCAAGGCCCGACATATCATCATAAGAACATGCGAATATATCTTGATATTCTTTGAGCAAATATGTTATTCTTTCTGCTTCCGTTAAGGGAAGACTTTCTCCAATCTTAACCTCTTTGGGATTCTCCTTAATACCCAGATTAACCATAACTGTTTTCTCCAACGTGAGTGGTTTTGATTCTTCATGACGGATCCATTCTCTTTTGATCTATTCCTCATCTTCATTATCCACTTCAATATTGCAAGTAATTTCCTTGAAGAGATTCAGGTCACCTATGAACCTATTATAGATATATGAATGCTCATGCCTGGCATGCAATGAACATGGTTAGTAATTGCATATGAAATGAATTGATGCATGAGGTTTAATAGAAAACCATTTTGAAAAATTATTTTGAAATCTATTTTAAAGAGATCAAGAGAATAGAGCTAATCCTCATATCCTTGGATATCCTTGCCCTTAAAACCGTTTTTCAAAGTTATGAGCCATATGGAAACCCAAAGCCTTAAGCCTCACGTGTGAGAGCAATATTCATCATTGGTTTGGTTTTATTTCTACATGTCCTTAACAAAACATTGAACACTTTTATTGAATCACAAAACATGATTACAACGGTATTAACAAGAATGAGAATTGCAACTAAGCTAAAATTGCAAACAATATCAATATGAAACAGACAAGTCGTAAAGGCAACAATAAGGAAAGGATTCAAAAGAATCTTCCTACTCCAGTGCGTAGGTGTCTTCGTCTCCAGTCATAACGACGTTGATAACGTCTTCTTCGAATAAACCCAGCAAGATAGATTCTGCTTCTGCATGTACATTTTCTTCTGAAAGTAGTTTGGGAGGCCCAGGAAAGTTTTCTCTGATATGAATCTGATAATAAGGTAACTCTTTAGCTTCACCCTTCTACATTGATGGGTTAATAGTTTGATCACCTCGGCTCCCACAGCCTTCATGATTCTTTTGACCTTAGCGTCGGCCTTTATGGTAATTATTACCGCCTTCATACCCTACTCCGTATTTTTCCTTCGTGCCAAATGGAATAATGGGCTCCTTAATTCCTTGTGCTTTTGTCCCAAGTCCATCATCAAGGTTAAATCCATATTGGCATAATATTTTTTTGGACATAATAGACGATGCTGAAAATTCCGGAGACCTCATGACACTACCAGCACAAATTTGTATCATAGAAACCGTCTCGAAGGAATGATGGCTAGGTTCTTCCTTTATTTCAGGCTCGATATAAGGTATGGAACTTTCCTTGTAGGTGGCAAAGTCTATCTCTCCGTGCACGGTAATCATTTTATCGTTAATAACAAACCTGACTTTTTTATAGAGACTAGAAGGAATGGTGCCAGCCATATGAATCTAAGGTCTCCCCAATAGTAGGTTGAAAGTCCTTGGAATGTCTACCACCTGAAAATCAATCAGGAAAGGCATAGGGCCTATATTCACTTCCAGCTCGATGTCACCAATAGCATCCTTTTTCATCCCATCGAATGAATGTACAGTCACCTTTGAAGGCTTGACGAACTCTTCTTTAATTCCCAAACGATGTAGCGTGCTTAATGGACACAAATTAAGCGCGGAGCCATTATCAAACAGTACGCAAGATACTTCCTTACCATGGCATTTGACGGTAATATATAAGGCCTTGTTATGTGACCGACCATCCATTGGAAAATCTTCGTCAGAAAAAGCTATCTGATCTTTCAAAAGAATAGCTCTAATGAAATCTTCTAGCTGCACTTCGTTGATCGTTTCGGGAACATATACTTCATTAAGGAGCTTCATCAGCACCATTTTATGGCTTTCCAAGGTTTTAAAAAGATACAATAATGAAATTTGTGCCGTCAATTGCTTAATTACCTCATACTCGCTTGTTCTCATGAATGACAACAGCTGCTTGACATCTTTTTCAATTAACCCCTTCTTTTCATGCTCACTCTCTTTTAGGATGTGACATCTTCCCGATCTGGTTATTGCATTAACCTCTTCAGGCATGTAGTTCCATAGTACACATTTGGTATCAAATTTCTCCTTTGTGGGCAAAGTGATAATCACAAGCTGAACCTCCTTCTCTTTGATCTTTAGTTGATCAATTGGGAGCTCAATGGTAATTGGCTCAACATTATCCTTCTTTTTCTCAAGTCTATCCACTTCATCAAGACTAATTAATAGTGGTGTAATCTTGGACACCATGATTTTATCAGCTTCAACAGTATCCATTCCACCCCAGCCATCAGGCACAATATTCTCATCTTTAAATGCCCATGAAGGTGGTGTGTATTTGACACAGTAGTTATACCGTCCACTGTCTTGTCCCAAATAATCCACAATTTCACCTTGTTTTCATGCATTGAGAACAAATCGTCTATCTCTTTGACGAGCCTTTTCTTTCATCTTCTCGTCTTGGTCTTCTTTCTCTCAAGACTTAATTTGTTGATTGGGACTTCATCCATGCCTCTCCATCCGTCAGGCATAATAGTTTCATCTTTAAAAGCCCAGGGTGGAGGTGTGTACTTAACACGTAAATTATACTTTCCACTGTCTTGACCAAAGAGGTCTATAGTGTTACCTTGCTCAAATGAAGTTTATGATCAACCCTTAGTACTCTCGTTCTGACCATACTGTCCATTCTATTACCAATCCTTAGCTTGAATTACGCACTCATCCATTTATTACTAGCTCTTGTCTTCCTAGACTTAAAATCGAGGATGTCATAATACCCGTTCCTTTTTGTCTTCGATCCTCACTGGTTTTTCTACGTGTGATATCCTATCTTCCATGTTTATTTCTTCATAATTCAACATGTGGGCCGGATCTGGTTCATACTTCCTCAACATTGACACGTGGAATACATTATGTACTTGAGACAAATTCGACGGCAAGGCGAGTCTATAGGCTAGATCTCCAATCCTTTCCAAAATTTCAAAGGGGCCTACGTACCATGGACTTAACTTCCCTTTCTTGCCAAACTGAGACAATCCCCTCATTGGCGACACCTTGAGGAAAACATGGTCTCCTACTTAAAATTCCAAAGGTCTTCGTTTTCAATCCGCATAACCCTTTTGGCGACTTTGCGCGGTCTTAAGTCTCTCACGAATGATCTCAACCGCTTCAACTGATTGTTGCACTAATTCAGGGCCGGTTATACTTCGTTATCCAACTTTGTCCTAACATACCGGCGTTCTATAAGCCCAACCATATAATGCCTCAAATGGCGCCATCTTGATACTCTGTTGATAGTTGTTGTTATAGGCAAACTCCATTATATGTAATTGTTCTTTTCACTTGCCTTAAAAGTCCAAAACACATGGCCGTAGCATGTCTTCCAAAGTCTAAATAGTCCTTTTAGACAGACCATCCATCTATGGATGGTAAGCAGTACTGAACTGCAACTTCGTTCCTATTGCCGTTTGAAGACTCTTCCAAAAGCTAGTAGTAAACTTGGGATCACAATTCGAAGTAATCGTCACCGGCACTCCATACAGGCGAACTATCTGACATACATACAATTCGGCATACCTTTCCAATGCAAAATCCTTTCGCACCGCCAGGAAGTGCGCTGACTTTATCAATCAGTCGACTATCACCCAAATGGAATCATGGCCTCTTTGGCTCCTTGGCAATCCCATGACAAAATCCATAGTAATATATTCTCACTTCCATTCGGGAATTTTCAAAAGTTGTAATAATCCTCCGGGCTTACAATGTCGCGCTTTTACTTGTTGACACGTTAAGCACTTGGCCACATGCTTGGCTACGTCCACCTTTATACTGTTCCACCAATAGTGCTCTCGTAAGTTCTAGTACATCTTCGTGCTACTCGGGTGAATGCTATAATTACTACAATGAGCTTCTAACAAGAACTCTTCTTTAAACTCCGCATCATTGGGCATGCACAGCCTCCCTCGAAACTTCAAGATATCATCCTCGGATACTTGAAAGTCCGACTTTCTCTTGGTTGTATCTATCTCCAGTATCTTCTGGATTTCTTGGTCTGTAGATTGCATAGCCTTGATCTTAGTATGGATTTCCGGTTCAATGCTTAATATTGCAAGTAGGCTCAAAACATGACTCATCTCAAACTTAAACTCCGAGTCTCGCACTCCTTCTAACAGAGTCCATTCCTTGACCATCATACGCGCAATGCTTGATTTCCGACTTAATGTATCAGCTACCTTGTTAGCCTTTCCGGGGCGACACACGATATCACAGTCGTAGTCCTTGAGGAGTTCCATCCAACCACGTTGTCTCATGTATAACTTTTTTTTAGAAAACAAATACCTAAGACTTTGATGATTCGTATAAATCTGAAATTTCTCTCCACATAGGTAGTGTCTCCAAATCTTAAGGGCAAAAATAATTGTGGCTAATTCCAAGTCATGCGTCAAGTAGTTCATCTCATGCGGTTTTAACTGTTGCGATGCATATGCAACCACCCATCCATGTTGCATTAATACGCATCCAAGCCCTTTTAGCGATGCATCGCTATAAATCTCATATTCTCCACGTTCAATCGGAATTGTCAATACTGGCGCCGTCTTCAACCTTTGCTTTAGTTCCTGAAAGCTTAATTCGCACTTGTCGGTCCATTCAAATCTTGTTTTTTTCTTAAGCAGACAAGTCAACAGTATTGCTATTGAAGAGAATCCTTCCACAAAGCGTCGATAATAACCTGCCAACCCCAAGAAGCTTCGAACCTCTATTACTGTCATCAGTCTCGGCCACTTCATTACGGCTTCAATCTTTGTCGAGTCTACTGAGATTCCATCCCCAGAGATTATGTATCCAAGGAACACCACTCGATTGAGCCTGAACTTGCATTTACTAAACTTGGCATATAACGCGTGTTCTCTTAAGGTCTGTAGAACTTTGCTTAAATGCATCTCATGCTCTTCCAAGCTCTTCGAGTAAATTAATATGTCGTCTATGAAGACTATGACGAACTGATCCAAGAACTCCTTAAACATGTTGACACCTAAATTTTACCGACATTCATTTAGTCGTAATTTGCATAGAAAAATTAGGGATTAATTCTTAACCCCTAAACAAAAATATTTAAATTGCATAATATATAGTTTAGGTTCATTTTAGTTTAATTGCATTTGCATCAAATTGGCGATGGCAATCGAACTTAGATTTTATCGAACGAGACTCGGCTCGCTCGGGATGCTAGGGCCGGGAATTTCACGTCACGTGGGCTTGGTTGTTTTAATTTGGGCTTAGCCCAAGTTAATGCAGCCCATTTAAATTGAATTAAGCCCTAAGCCCAAGTCTAAGCCCATTAGGTAAATTAAGCCCATTTAATTTGACCTAGATTAGTCTATATATACATACTTTAGGTCAAATTATGGGAGGCGGGGACACACAAAAAATTGCAGATCAGAATTTTTGAGAGCTAAAGAGAAGTGAAAGAGAGAGAAGGAAAGGGGGCCGGCGCAAGTCACGCCGCCGCTGTCCACAGCCACCCGTCGCGCCTCAAGCTGTATCTCACCGCGTGGACCGGCACCCATCGAGCTCGGAGGAGCTGCCACCCTGTCGGACGTCCCCGCGGTCTCCACGCTGACCATCGCCTGTCCCCCTTCACTGCCGTGCGCTGCCCTTGGTGTTGACGCCACTTTGCTATGTTGCTCCCTGCTGCTGAGCCGACTCAGCTGCTGCTGTTCCCTATTATGACGTCTCCGCCTGGGTCAAAAATTCGTCCAAGTTGAAGCACGACTGAAGCCACGACATTCCCCATGCAGAATACATAGGAGAAGACGCCCAAAGAAGCCCATGCACGTTCTTCTTCTTGACCGACGCCCATCAGATCTCCATGCAGCAAAACGACCTCCCTAGTCAACAAAGGAGCTGTCTTGCACAGTCAACCGAGAGGACCGTCGCTACTGCTGCTGCTTCTGCATGTCCACGCCTGTGATGTTCCCCATCTGATTCACGTTGCTGACGTCTTTCTCGGTCAACAGAGGCTTGTCCCTGCACTGTCAACGCCTACTGCTCTCTCGCTGTTGACTCCGCCAGTTTTGTTGAACCGGCGCTGTTGCTGCTCTTTCGGACTTCCCATGCAGAAGACGCCAGACGTAGAAGACATGCGGAAGGACTTCTTCGTCCAACATCACCAGAAGACGGACTGTAGCTCTGTCCATTGATCAGTCAACCGAGAGCCTTCCGTCGACGAAAACAGCCGCTGTTCTCGCCGGAAACCCTATCGAATCGCCATCCTGCCGTGCCGACGCCTCGCCGTGTTAGTCCATTCCCGACGTCGCCAGAGCAGCCTTCGCCGGAACAGCACTCAGCAACCTCGCCGGTGCCATCGTTGCCCCATTGTCGTCGATCGTCGCCGTCCCGATTCGCAAGTCGATCCCGATCCCGAGCCAATTTCAAATTAGGAATTATCTGCAAATTAGGTGAGTGGATATACCATGAATATTTAATTTCCGATTTGAACGTTTTGGAATATTGCATGTATATCCGGTAGATGTCTTAAGATAATGTTCGATATCCGCAATATTTGAAATATTCAAATTAGGAATCGTTTTCTAATTTAGCAACGTATCGGGACGTCTATCCGACTTTAACCCTAAAGTCCGATACGCGGCGGTACGGAGAAAATCATTATTCTATTCATAACCACTTGAATACGATAATGATTTCATTTAATTCCGAATTTCCATAGAAAAATACCAAAAAATAATCATCCTTTCGTCATTAGAATTAGGTCACGTCGTCGCACGACATATAGTATGCATGTTAGGTTGCATTATTTCGTATGTCATATTTGCACGTCATCGCATATAGGTTAGATTTCATTTAATAAAGTGAAAATCCAAAAAAAGAGAAATTGAGTGAATGCTTTGTTAATCAGAAATCATATTAGGATTGTCTGTATGATTTTTCGCTAACAATGCAGATGCTTGCTGGATCCCGGGTAAGTTGTTCTCCTAAACTAGCAATTTATTTAATGCTTTGATTTATGGGTGTTAAATTGGTGGTTTGCGCACCCGCATGAACACCTCACATGTTAGTGACATTAGGTTAAAATGGATCCAAACTGCCTGCCAAAATATTTTTGAAATGAAAAGGTACCGAAAGGGCGTTAGACTAGATCTAGCGTAATCAAGTCCCCGGGCTTAGAATCTCTGGTTCGTAGGAATAAAACATATCTCCCTATGTTTTATTTAGGTTTCTAATCAGCCTACCGTAAAATGATTAGTGGCGACTCCAAGTATGAAAACATTTGCATGTTAAGAATTTAAACCCTAAGTTGCGAATTGGTAGGGCTTGGGAGGGCCCGAGTTAAGTTCAATCTTAATAATCCATTAGCCCCGAAAAATATTGACATTAGATTTTTTTTAGGGTCGCGACAGCTTGGCGACTCCGCTAGGGACTTGAGTAAAACTCTTAGTGGACTTAGGCCAATTTTTCATTTCAAAAATTATTTTTTGCTTGGCAGCGAGGATCCCAGGTACGCCCCTAACGTTTTAAGGTGTTAAATGTTTTTGCAGTATGGGAGGTATAAGGGAGAAGTGTTTGTTAACCTTTGTTTTGCAGGGAGATGGTTGAATGTATGGTTTAATTTATGCACGAAGCGCTGTTTGATATAAACTGTTGTGCATGCCTTACATTTTCACTACACCGCACACACTACCCGCTGTCGGACCTGGGCGGCATAGGTTTAGGATGGTACTAAGACAGTGGACACCCCGACCAAAACCATTTGGTACGGGTCGCCCTCCTCGGTCCCGAATTTTCTTTCAAGGTGTCATTGAGTACCCACCACGGTTGTATTCCACTCAACCCGGGTCGGCTCTTTGACCAAGCCGGAGTCAGGGGAACCCCAGCCTAACCACCACCATGACTGGTTTAGCTCGGTAATCCTCTCGTCTTCACTTTGCAAGCCAGAGTCTAGGTAGAAATCGAACCTCACATTTCATGCGTGTGTCTATGTGATTGCCATTCCCTACCCGGTGAAGTAAGTTTTCTGAACCCTTTTTCTCGCACTTTATTTATGTTTCGTACATGTGGTCGGTCCATGATAAGTCTAAGTCGGTCATAATTTTTTAAAGCAATGATCATTGAATTTCTTTTCAAATGAAAGAAAAAGGAAAAAATAAAGCTTTGAAAAATTTACTTTCAATTGCTATCATTATTTTCCTCAGATCTGTCATAAGTCATTATTTCCTAAGAAATTTGCCACCATTTTCACAAATACATGGAATAATGAAAAATGTCATGAAAAATGGGAATAAAAGAGACGATTGACTGAGTCATGGACCGATCGTTTTGAGGACTCATACTTACCATGCTCTATTTTTGAAATTAGGTAACTACGGACCGATCACGTTCCCCTATTCGGACGCGGTCAAGAGCTAGAATGGCCGATCAAACTGAGTTGCAAGAACGTGTTGACGGTATGGCAGACCAGATCAAGCAACTCGCCGTCGCCATGCAACAAATGACCGCCGAGATCAAGGCTCTTCGGTCGATCCCTGTTCCAACATCCCCTGAAGTATCAGTCCCGAAGCATATAAGCGCAAAGAATGTCGATGTCGAGGATGAAGATGAAGAAATTCCCGACCTGGAGGATGACCCCGTCCAGATTATTGTCAACAAACCTAAGCCTGATGAACGAGTCGTCAAGCTGGAGGAGAGAGTCAAGCAGTTAGAAGGTTCGCAGGATTCGCCCTCAATTGATCTGTCCATGTATTCTCAGATCAAAATTCCGAAGAAGTTCAAGATGCCAGACTTTGACAAGTACAATGGCACCACTTGCCCGAAAGCTCACCTGCAGTTGTACCACGTGCAAATGACCTCGTACGTTGACAATGAACTTCTGATGATTCATGCATTCCAAGCGAGTTTGACCGGCCCTGCTTTGCACTGGTACCTCATGAAAAAGATCAATAGCCTCAAAAGCTGGAAGGAGGCCAGTGAGGCGTTCCTCAAACAGTACCGGTTCATTACAGACATCACTCCTACTCGTGATGATCTCGAGCGTGCTCAAATGAAGAAAACCGAGTCTTTCAAAGACTACGCCATCAGATGGCGAAACCTAGCCGCTCAGGTTGTCCCCGAGCCCATCGACAGTGAGTTAAAGTGAATGTTCGTGAAGACTCTTCCATTTGAATACCGCAATCGGATGGTGGCCATTCCGGCCGATAATTTCAACCAACTCATCCCTATAGGCGAACAGATCGAGATAGGCCTGAAGGATGGCTGGTTTGTGGAGCCGTCTTCCTCGACCAAGAGATTCACTGCGAGAAAAGAGAAAGAGCCAACAGCTCAGGTCAACGTGACCTATAACCAACCGAGCCGGCGGAATGCTAATTCGACCCCGGCAATTCAGGTGGCTGAACCCCAGCAGCAAAACACGGGTCTTCACCCTTTTCAGAGGAGGAACGTCAGGAGGCAATTCATCCCTCTCCCCGGTTCGTTGTCCCAAGTACTGGCAGTGCTTCGGAAGAAAGGTTTACTCACCACTGAGCCGAAACGGCCCAATCCTGAGCAGTTCCGTAACTTCAACCCGTCAAAAAAGTGCGATTATCATATGGGTGAGCTCGGACACTCGACTGACGATTACTATGCCCTCAAGCAGCGGATTCAAAGCCTCCTTGATACGAAGGCGTTCTCGTTCCAACCCGCCAAGCCAAACGTCCAGAGCAACCCGCTCCCTGATCACACGGGAAATGTGAATGCTGTATTCAGTTTCAATGCTGATCGAATCAGGAACATCAGGGTGTACACAACCGAAGTCTATGGAGAACTGGTGAAGGCTGGCTATTACCCGCCTAATGAAGACATTTCCCTGGCTGTTATGAGGGAAAGAGTCTCGATGATGGTGGAAGCAGGGATGATTGTCTATGCTGACCATACTGGCATCGTATCCACTATCTCTGAGGTCGTTATCAACTGGGACGAGGAATTTGCTACATTGAGCACCGGGAAGGACAACCTCGATCCTTTGCCCGAAGACATGCCACCGCTCGAAGACGCAACCGATGATGAAGAGATCGTAATAAGTATGCCTGCGGCTGATGAAGGAATCGTGATCGAGATACCTCAACCTTATGAGTACTCAGACAATAAGGCGGTCCCTTGGTCTTACAGTCTTGACGTTGATCTCGTCACCAGATCCGGGCGTGCATATGGCCAAGCAAATGTTCAACCGGCGAAACCTGTCACCGAAGAAGAAGCTAAGGAGTTCCTGGCTGTGATTAAAGCCAGTGAGTACAACATAGTAGAACAATTGCGCAAGATGCCCGCGCAAATCTCCCTTCTTGAACTTCTCCAGACGTCTGTCAAGCATCAGAAAGCCCTGATGAAAGTGCTGAGCGAAGTCCATGTTCCCGAGACGATCGATCACGAAAGATTGGAGGAGTTCGTGGGTTCTATACTCCTCAAAGACCTAATTGCTTTCTCGGATGAGGAATTCCCTCTAGAAGGCAAAGGACACACCAAAGCGTTGTACATTTCCGTCAAATATAAGGCCTCGCACGTAGCCCGAGTGTTAATCGACAATGGTTCGGCCTTGAACATTTGTCCTCTGGCAACTTTATACCGTCTCAAGGTGGACCCTTCGAGAATTAGTTCCGCGAAAACCTCTGTGCGAGCCTTTGATGGAACGAAGAAGGAAGTAATGGGAGAAATCCACCTCGACATACAGATAGGACTAACAGTATTCAACATCCTATTCCAGGTTATGGACATTCCCACTGCATTCAACTTCTTGTTGGGTCGTCCATGGATTCATACTGCCGGAGCTGTGCCGTCCAGTCTTCATCAGAAGGTGAAGTTCGTGGTGGAAAGGAAGTTAGTCACGGTGCTTGGTGAGGAAGAGCACCCAATCTACCATGCGACGGCTATCCCCTATCTCGAACCGGATTACAAGGTCGAATCGAGCTACCAGTCGTTCGAACTCGTATCGACCATACATGCGTCTAGAGGATCGTCGCCGCCCGTTCCTGAGGTGTCGAATGCTGCGGTAATGGTTGGGAGAGTAATGGTGTCTCGCGGCTTTGTACCGGGCGAAGGCCTTGGCAGGGATGGTCAAGGTATCCGCCAACCGATCGAAGTTTCTCAAAGATCCCGCACTTCTGGATTGGGATATCAGGGGTCGGCTGTACCAAACAACGTAAGACGTGGTCGAGGTCGAGGTCGAGGAGCTGAGCATGATAGACAGCAACCCAATGAAGGGTCGAGCGGTGAAGGACTCGGGCGTAGTAGGTTGCCTCCACACATTCGCACCACATTCCCGGGTCCTGCAAGAATGATGCATGAAGAGAAGGAAGTGATCGACACGCTGGGGCAACCTAGTGGCAAGTTCGATTACTATGTGAAGTACTCGGCACCCCCAAGTTTTTATTCGGATCCCCGCGACATTGTCCCTGACGGATGGGGAGGTATAGACGATCCAACGCCCCTAAAGACAGAAGACTCTGACGATGCCATGGAGGGAATAATTGCTTTGTTCGACGACGTTTTCATCGGAGCCATCGAGGAAGGACCGTTAGAAGGGATGGGCGCTGGCCCACAAGAGTAACACCTTTACTTTCTCGCACACTCCCCTGCGTGGGAATTTTTATCGTTTTCTAGGATTTGCCCCTTTTCGGGTGCTGTTTTTCATTTTCGCATTTAGGTTTTGATTGTCGCAATTTCCATTCAATAAATGTAATTCATTTCTAAAGATTCAATGAAATTACAAGTTTTATTCCAATTTTGAGGGCATGTTGAGGTACATCAAACCAGCCCGGTGATGATATCCAACCGATAAAAGAAAATATAGTCCAAGGAGAATTCTGAGGCCTGGACTTCTTCATGCTTTCTCGTGTTAAAACCTTTTCGAAATGAATTTCAGAAAACAAAGCAAAATAAAAAACAACAAAGTCAGAAAAATTTACAAAAAGAATGTAATGCTTAGCCCTGTTTGTCCTTCTGAACCCCTTACTTTATGTTTCAGGGGCAATCTGGCGAAATATGAGGGTATGGGAACGGTCCAGACCGAGGAGTTATGCACTACCGAGTTTGATGTCGATGATGCCGGAGAACTTGATGACTCCTTAGATATTCAGCGTGACCTAGAGCACCATGAAAGACCTAAAGTCCTGACGGCAGATCAAACTATTACCGTCAACTTGAGTGACTCTGGAGAGACCAAGGAGGTCAAGATAGGGGCAACCCTTCCCGAAGATGAGGCCAAACGCTTAGTCCAACTGCTGAAAGACTACCAGGACATCTTTGCCTGGTCGTATGCCGATATGCCGGGTTTAGACTCTTCCATTGTGGAGCATGGCCTGCCTACTAATCCAGGCATGCCACCCAAGAAGCAGAGGCTGCGGAGAACTAAGCCAGAGCTTTCAAAGAAAATTGAAGAGGAGGTCATGAAGCTCTTGAAGGTGGGATTCATCGAAGTCACCCAATATCCTACCTGGGTGGCAAACATCGTTCCAGTCATGAAAAAAGATGGCCGAGTTCGGGTTTGCATCGATTATCGCGACCTGAACAAGGCTAGCCCTAAAGATGATTTCCCATTGCCGCATATAGACGTTCTCGTGGACAGTACTGCTGGATTCGAACTGTTTTCTTTCATGGATGGTTTCTCGGGCTATAATCAGATAAGGATGAAAGACAGTGATAAAGAGAAAACGGCATTCATCACTCCTTGGGGTACATTTCATTATAAGGTCATGCCCTTCGACCTTAAAAATGCCGGGGCAACGTATCAGCGTGCAATGGTAGCCCTTTTCCATGACATGATGTATAAAGAGATCGAGATTTACGTCGATGACATGATTGCTAAGTCCCGACTTGGGGAAAGTCATGTTGTCACCCTGAAGAAGCTGTTCGACCGACTCCGTGAGTTTAAGCTGCGTCTCAACCCGGCGAAATGCATATTTAGAGCGACGTCGGGCAAGCTACTCGGGTTTGTAGTAAGCAGTAAGGGCATTGAGGTCGACCCTTCCAAAATAAAGGCTATTTGCTAGCTGCAACCCCCGTCGACTGTGAAAGAAGTACGCAGCCTCTTGGGCAGACTAAACTATATAGCCCGGTTCATTTCCCAGCTCTCTGAAACTGCTAAACCGTTCTTCAAACTTCTAAGGAAGAATGCTCAGGTAGAATGGGATGATGATTGTCAGGAAGCATTTAAAGAACTGAAGCAGTACTTAGTGAAACCTCCAGTGCTAGTCCCACCAGTGCCGGGCCAGCCCTTGATCTTATACCTCACCGTTCATAGCGAGTCTCTGGGAGCAATGTTAGCCCAGAAAAATCTTGAGGATGGAAAAGAGCGTGCCATTTACTACTTGAGTAAGAAGTTTACCATCTCGGAGTTGAACTATCCTAAGGCTGAGAAGACTTGCGCTGCACTGGTATGGGTGCTCCATAGGTTGAGACAGTATACATTGCATTACCAGACTTTGCTCGTGACAGAGAATGACCCCATCAAGTATTTACTCGATCAACCGGCGTTAGTAGGGAAGCTGGCCAAATGGCAAATCTTAATTTCGGAGTTTGATGTTCAGATGATGCCACAAAAATCAGTCAAAGGCCGGGTAATTGCTGATATATTGGCCGAGAATCCTGGAACCTCGGATGATGATGGATACTTCCCAGAAGACCGTATTCTGTTGATAAAAGAAGACACCTGGACCATGTTCTTCGACGGAGCTGTAAACCTAGCTGGTTCTGGTACTGGGGCAGTCTTAATATCCCCAGATAGGCAGCATTATCCAGTAGCAGCGAAGTTGGTGTTCCCATGTACCAACAATATAGCCGAGTATGAAGCTTGTATTCTCGGACTTCAAGCAGCAGTGGAAATGGGGATAACCAAGTTAAAAGTGTTCGGTGATTCCGCCTTGATCATTCTCCAGACTGTAGGAGAGTGGAAGACAAGAGACCCAAATTAGTGCCGTATCATGAATACCTTGAAGAAATCATAAAGGAATTTGAAGACATTTCCTTCGAGTATTTGGCGAGGTCCCACAATCAGTTCGCTGATGCGCTAGCTATGCTGTCTTCCATGCTGCAAGTGACCGGTGGAGTAGAGGTAGAACCCTTGAAAATCGAAGTCCTAGCAAAACCGGCCTACTGTATGGTTGTGACTGGAGAACCTGACGAGAAGCCATGGTATTACGATATCATGAACTATATCCAGAAGCAAGAATTTCCTGAAGGAAGCACTCCAGCCGACAGGAAATACATAATGAAAATGGCCTTGAAATTCTTTGTCAGTAGTGAAAAACTGTACAAGAGGTCCTATGATTCGATTCTGCTAAGGTGTGTAGAAGCAGCTGAAGCTACCAGAATCATGCAAGAGGTGCACGAAGGAATATGTGGTCCTCACATGAATGGCCACATGCTAGCCAAGAAAATCATGAGATTGGGTTATTATTGGCTTAGTCTTGAAGGTGACTGCATCCAACATGTTCGGAGATGTCATCGTTGTCAAGTTCATGGGGACAAAATAAATGTTCCTCCCACGGAGTTACATCAGCTGTCTGAGCCGTGGCCTTTTTCAATGTGGGGCATCGATGTGATTGGCCCTATTAAGCCCAAGGCGTCGAATGGACACCAGTTCATCTTGGTCGCAATCGATTATTTCTCCAAGTGGATTGAAGCGGCATCCTATGCTAATGTCACTGCAAAGAATGTTGTGAGATTTATCAGGCGAGACATAATCGCTCGCTATGGCGTTCCCGAGGCTATTATCACTGATAATGGGACGAATTTGAATAACAAGTTCATGGACCAGTTGTTCGATGAGTTCAAGATTCGTCATTTGAATTCATCTCCCTATCGTCCACAGATGAATGGAGCAGTTGAAGCCGCTAACAAGAACATCAAGAAGATCTTGGCTAAAACGGCCGAGAATTATCGTGATTGGCATGAGAGATTGCCATTTGCATTGATGGCATATCGAACCTCCATCCGAACCTCTGTCGGTGCGACCCCTTTTTCTCTGGTGTATGGCATGGAAGCCGTTCTGCCCGTTGAAGTGGAGATCCCTTCCCTGCGTGTTTTATCCCAAGTGGAGTTGTCTGAAGCGGAATGGATTCGACAAAGACAGGAGCAGCTGAACTTGATTGATGAGAAGCGGTTGAAAGCCATTTGCCATGGTCAAACCTATCAGCAGAGGATAGCTAGATCCTTCAATCAAAAAGTGCGTCCCAGACACTTTGAGGTAGATGATCTAGTCCTGAGGAAGGTGCTGCCAATCTTCCCTGTTCCTGGAGGTAAATTCGCTCCAAATTACATGGGTCCATATGTGGTTAGAAAGGTACTTCCCGGAGGTGCCCTGATTCTCGCAGAGATGGACGGTCGTGAGTTCTCCAACCCTGTTAATTCTGATGCTGTAAAGATGTACTATCCTTGACAAAGCTTGACATTTTGCAGCGAAATCTTTCGTGTGTTTGGTTTTACTCTGAATTGCAAACAGTTTAATGATGAATAAATGATTCCCAACCAATTCAGAATTAAGATGAAATGTGTGCATTGGCTTTAAATTCTGCATGGTTATTTTGTCGATTTGCATTATCAATTTCAAAGGGAGGAAATCTGTTTAGACAATTTGATAACCTATGTGAAATGAGTTGAATTTGTCGAATGAGGTGCATAGAGATGATGAAAGGCGAGCCATATCCTATACACAGTCCCAATTTATTAATCCCCAGTGAGTTGAGTAGAAAAAGTGAAAAATCCCCAGCGAGTTGAGTGGAAAAATTCCATATCTGCAAGATAAAGAGTTTTCTCGCAAAAGGTACGGCGACCGAAATGACAAGAGGCATTTCATTTCTCTATCTTAAACACAAAAGGAGTATCCATTGTCTCGCCACTTTGAGCTTAAATGCATGGAGAAATTCTTTCAAATTATCCCTGTCAAGAACCACCCCACATTGGGGCAAACTGGAGTAAGTCAGCATTATAAGGTGAAAAAATGAATTGAAATCTTCTTGCTCTCACTTGCATCAATCTTCGAGTGTTGCTTTTTCAGATGAATTCACGTGAAGTTCAAGTGCCTTAGGATGACGAAGAGCATTTCTTTCTCTACCCTATACACACTTTTATCCTTTGCTAAGCCCAATTGAGCCTGCAAATTCGTTTCATACAAACCCAGTTGGTGATCATTCCCCCACACTGGGGCAAGGCAAAAGTCATCGTTGTTCAAGCAGCATATCAAGAGCATTGATTGAAGACAAAAAGTTTCTGAGTTCAAACAGCGAGTCAATCAATCAGTCAGATAGGCTATGTGTTTACATTGTAAGCAGTCAAAAAAGAAGAAGAGGAAAATAGGGGCAAGAAAAAGCAGTGTGCCTGGTAAAAGCAAGGCCAATGCCCAATGAAAATGTCAAGATATGGCATGTCAAAATCCCCAGTGAACAAGTCTTGGAGAAACCAAGTGATGAACTCTTGAAGCCAATGGAACATTTGCTGAGAAGAAAATCTCTGGTGAAGAAGAAGACCGGTGACAATGCCAAGATGATCACCAACTTATTTACCCCAATCATATATTTTGAGCCAAATGATCCATTCATTTCTCAACCCATGAGCCTAGCCTACGTTACGTCCCTTACAAAGTCTCTTCAGATTAGGGCACTTGAACTAACGTAGAATTTCAGATGTTTACAAGCTTAGCTCGAAGAAGTGCGAGCAAGTCGATTTCTGTCTCATTTTGCAGGGTTCTTGACTTGTAAACCCGGAGATAATTGCAGCGTATTTTCTTTCAATGGCCTTGACTCGAAGAGTCCCCTTTGCTAAGCCATTGACCAAGCCCATGTTATAGTCCCCAGTAAAGACCTCTTGGATTGGTAAGGTCGTACCGCTTGTGAGAATACTCGGACCCTTGTTGATATGATGATGGTGAGAAGGAGTGATTCCCAATAAATCAGCCTTTTTCAATGAGAATGAGAGAAAAGCCCTTTCAGACCGAAGGTCCCTCATTCGACATTTTCAAGACATCCGTTTGTGAGTTAGGATTGTCTTGTCATAATTTTTCCCCAACGGAGTTTCTAATGCCGATTTGACAAAATCATCGTGCATGGAAGAGTTGAATTCATAGTGCATGTGTTTATGTGTTCTCGATAGTGCGAATGCATATTACATGTTGCTTAAAACTGTGTCTAGCAGGAGACACCCCCTCAGAAGTCAGAGATATCCCCCAGGTAAGTATGTCTCTACATCCCTAACCTGTACGAGCAATCGTCAGGTCCCATATTTGATCATTTTCGTTGCGATCTCTAGATGCCTTTGATGATGTGCAGGTGTCTGTTGATCAAGCCTTTTCAGGTACCTCTGATGAGATCCAGGTACTTTGTCAAGGAACCCTCGAACATTCGGGTTAGTCCCACTGTTCACCAAAATCAGATTGTTACAATCTCCAGGAGATTCCCCCGCTAGCCACCTATGAGCAGATATAGGTGAAGCGGCCAAATCTTTGCATATGAGCAGGTATATGTAAAGGTCGGAATGCTTCTTTAATCTCGAGATATTCCCCCGCTACTCACCTATGAGCAGATATAGGTGAAGCGGCCAAATCTTTGCATATAAACGGTATATGTAAAGGTCGGAATACTCTCCTTATCCCAAAGATTCCCCCGCTACCCACCTATGAGCAGATATAGGTGAAGCGGCCAAATCTTTGCATATGAACGGTATATGTAAAGGTCGGAATGCTTCTTTAATCTCGAGATATTCCCCCGCTACTCACCTATGAGCAGATATAGGCATGGCGGCCAAATCTTTGCATATAAACGGTATATGTAAAGATCGGAATACTCTCCTTATCCCAAATATTCCCCCGTTACATGTCTATGAGCAGATATAGGCATGGCGGCCAAATCTTTGCATATAAACGGTATATGTAAAGATCGGAATATTCTTTCAACCCCCAGGTGTTCCCCCGCAGTTCCCTTATGAGCAGATATAAGTGAAGCGGCCAAATCTTTGCATATGAGCAGATATATGTAAAGGTCGGAATATCCTCTTAGTTCCCCCGTGACATGTCTATGAGTTAAGGTCATAGGCGCAGCGGCTAAACCTTCACAAATACCTATGGAGATGTATAGGTAATTTGTAAAGGTCGGAACGTTTTTACACTTTTTTATCTCACGATAAGGGATTAATTTGCATAGAAAAATTAGGGATTAATTCTTAACCCCTAAACAAAAATATTTAAATTGCATAATATATAGTTTAGGTTCATTTTAGTTTAATTGCATTTGCATCAAATTGGCGATGGCAATCGAACTTAGATTTTATCGAACGAGACTCGGCTCGCTCGGGATGCTAGGGCCGGGAATTTCACGTCACGTGGGCTTGGTTGTTTTAATTTGGGCTTAGCCCAAGTTAATGCAGCCCATTTAAATTGAATTAAGCCCTAAGCCCAAGTCTAAGCCCATTAGGTAAATTAAGCCCATTTAATTTGACCTAGATTAGTCTATATATACATACTTTAGGTCAAATTATGGGAGGCGGGGACACACAAAAAATTGCAGATCAGAATTTTTGAGAGCTAAAGAGAGAGTGAAAGAGAGAGAAGGAAAGGGGGCCGGCGCAAGTCACGCCGCCGCTGTCCACAGCCACCCGTCGCGCCTCAAGCTGTATCTCACCGCGTGGACCGGCACCCATCGAGCTCGGAGGAGCTGCCACCCTGTCGGACGTCCCCGCGGTCTCCACGCTGACCATCGCCTGTCCCCCTTCACTGCCGTGCGCTGCCCTTGGTGTTGACGCCACTTTGCTGTGTTGCTCCCTGCTGCTGAGCCGACTCAGCTGCTGCTATTCCCTATTGTGACGTCTCCGCCTGGGTCAAAAATTCGTCCAAGTTGAAGCACGACTGAAGCCACGACGTTCCCCATGCAGAATACATAGGAGAAGACGCCCAAAGAAGCCCATGCACGTTCTTCTTCTTGACCGACGCCCATCAGATCTCCATGCAGCAAAACGACCTCCCTAGTCAACAAAGGAGCTGTCTTGCACAGTCAACCGAGAGGACCGTCGCTACTGCTGCTGCTTCTGCATGTCCACGCCTGTGATGTTCCCCATCTGATTCACGTTGCTGACGTCTTTCTCGGTCAATAGAGGCTTGTCCCTGCACTGTCAACGCCTACTGCTCTCTCGCTGTTGACTCCGCCAGTTTTGTTGAACCGGCGCTGTTGCTGCTCTTTCGGACTTCCCATGCAGAAGACGCCAGACGTAGAAGACATGCGGAAGGACTTCTTCGTCCAACATCACCAGAAGACGGACTGTAGCTCTGTCCATTGATCAGTCAACCGAGAGCCTTCCGTCGACGAAAACAGCCGCTGTTCTCGCCGGAAACCCTATCGAATCGCCGTCCTGCCGTGCCGACGCCTCGCCGTGTTAGTCCATTCCCGACGTCGCCGGAGCAGCCTTCGCCGGAACAGCACTCAGCAACCTCGCCGGTGCCATCGTTGCCCCGTTGTCGTCGATCGTCGCCGTCCCGATCCGCAAGTCGATCCCGATCCCGAGCCAATTTCAAATTAGGAATTATCTGCAAATTAGGTGAGTGGATATACCATGAATATTTAATTTCCGATTTGAACGTTTTGGAATATTGCATGTATATCCGGTAGATGTCTTAAGATAATGTTCGATATCCGCAATATTTGAAATATTCAAATTAGGAATCGTTTTCTAATTTAGCAACGTATCGGGACGTCTATCCGACTTTAACCCTAAAGTCCGATACGCGGCGGTACGGAGAAAATCATTATTCTATTCATAACCACTTGAATACGATAATGATTTCGATTTACTTTCCAAATTTGAATAATCAATTATCCGTTAATATCTATAACCCTTTAGATATGACCGATAATTTGATTTTTGTGCCTAATCCGAGTTTGAAACGAATATGGCGGATCGCGTGGTTGATTTGAGTTTGATTGCTATCCATGTTTGAATTTCTTTCCTTTTCAAATAAAAAGAAAACCCCAAAAAAATTTCTGTTTTGAGATTTAAATTAGAATTTTTGCATGTCTAGGAATTTTGAATATATCCCGAAGGATAAGATAAATATCTAATTTAAATTAGGGCTTAATGTGGCAAGTTTCCTAATTTAAATTAGGTATTATTTCAAATTCTAACGGATTATTCACGTTATTTTATTATTCCGAATTTTAAACAAAAAAATCCCAAAAATAAATCATTCTAGGGTAGATTATGTCATCTTAGTTTGCATGTTAATTTACGTATTTTTAAATTTCAATTTTAAACAGAAAATACCAAAAATAGAGGTCATTAGGTTGCATGTTATTTTAGGCATGTTCATTTAATTCCGAATTTCCATAGAAAAATACCAAAAAATAATCATCCTTTCGTCATTAGAATTAGGTCACGTCGTCGCACGACATATAGTATGCATGTTAGGTTGCATTATTTCGTATGTCATATTTGCACGTCATCGCATATAGGTTAGATTTCATTTAATAAAGTGAAAATCCAAAAAAAGAGAAATTGAGTGAATGCTTTGTTAATCAGAAATCATATTAGGATTGTCTGTATGATTTTTCGCTAACAATGCAGATGCTTGCTGGATCCCGGGTAAGTTGTTCTCCTAAACTAGCAATTTATTTAATGCTTTGATTTATGGGTGTTAAATTGGTGGTTTGCGCACCCGCATGAACACCTCACATGTTAGTGACATTAGGTTAAAATGGATCCAAACTGCCTGCCAAAATATTTTTGAAATGAAAAGGTACCGAAAGGGCGTTAGACTAGATCTAGAGTAATCAAGTCCCCGGGCTTAGAATCTCTGGTTCGTAGGAATAAAACATATCTCCCTATGTTTTATTTAGGTTTCTAATCAGCCTACCGTAAAATGATTAGTGGCGACTCCAAGTATGAAAACATTTGCATGTTAAGAATTTAAACCCTAAGTTGCGAATTGGTAGGGCTTGGGAGGGCCCGAGTTAAGTTCAATCTTAATAATCCATTAGCCCCGAAAAATATTGACATTAGATTTTTTTTAGGGTCGCGACAAAACACCCGATTCATTAGATCTATAAAGGCAGCATAGGCATTAGTTAATCCAAACGGCATCACCGTGAACTCATAAGTCTATATCTTGTCCGAAATGCCATCTTTGGCACATCTTCCTTCTTGATCCTCAATTGGTGATGCCTAGTCCTTAAGTGAATCTTAGAAAACACCAATGCTCTTTGTAGTTGATCGAACAGATTGTTTATCCTTGGTAGTGAGTACTTATTCTTGATAGTTACATGGTTCAACTATCTATAGTCAATACACAACCTCAAAGTTCCATCCTTCTTCCTCACGAACAAGACTGGCGCTCTGCACGAAGACGCACTTGGACAAATGAACCCTTTGTCCAATAATTCTTGCATTTGAACCTTAAATTCCTTCAACTCAGACAATGTCATTCTGTAAAGTGCCTTTTGAGATTGGCTCAGTCCCATGGGCCAACTCAATTACAGATTCCACATCTCTTTCTAGTGGCAATCCCAGAAATTCCTAAGGAAAAGCTTTGGGAAAGTTGCACACCACGGCTATATCTTCCAACTTTGGATTATCCGCCGTCGAATCAACCATAGTTGCCAAAAACCCTTCGCACCTTCGTCCATCAACTTTGTCACCTCAAGTGAAATCCAAGGGATCAATGTTCCTCCTCGGCTTCCCACAAACTCGAATCTAGGGTGTCCAACTAGATTAAATTGGATCACCTTATTACCATAATCCATTATAACTTTCCTTTTAACCAACCAATCCATACCCATAATCACATCAAAATCAAACGTAGGTAAGATTGCCAAATCTATCATTTCCTCTCTATCTCCAATCACTATTTTACAATCTGGGCATCCTAACGAGATCATCACTTTATCATTCAAAAGCATGGTAACACATACCATAACTTCTAGTAGATTCGGTTTAATTCTAGTCAATTTAACAAATTGCTTAGATATAAACGAGTGCAATGCCCCCGAATCAAACAAAGCATATGCAGTATGATCACAGAGAGAGACCGTACTTGTGACCACGCTAGGCGCATCCTCAGCTTCCCTTCTCACCATCGCATATACTCGTCCTTGAGCTGGCAGCCTATTCTGAATGGCTGGCGGGGCAGCTCTCATCTGATTTCCATTCCGAGACGGCTGCAGTAGCATAGGCGGCCTAGCCTGTCTATTGTTGGGGCAATTCCTCATTTGGTGGCCGGTTCCACCGCATCCAAAAGACTCTCTACTCCTATTCTAAAAGTGGCTCGACTTCTCGATGTTCTTCCTGACGGGAGGGATAAAGCATCGATTCCCCACCATTAGCCTTTTGCCGAAGTGGCGGTTGTCCCTAGCTGGGGCATACTGCGATCCAAAGATAGCAGCCCATTCCTTCTGATCTCGGTCAATAGCCTAAGCCCACTCATACAACTCGTCATAGTCCCTTAGGTTCAGTGAAATCATCTGGCTGTAAAGGTTCGACTTCAGTCTATCTCGAAACCTCCGGGCTTTATCCAATGGGTCCTTCACTATCCCTGGAGCATACTTGGACAATCTTGCAAACTCGACCTCATACTAGTCCACTAACAGTTGGCCTTGGTGGAATCTGAGAAATTTAGTCATCTTCTGTTCTCAAGCACTCTCCAAGAAGTACTTGCCATTAAAGGCCTCCTTGAAAGTGGTCCAAGTTTGTGTCGTACCCGCAGGGAACACCCTTCCACTGGTGGCCCTCCACCAATCACTGGCATTTCCTTGTAGTTGATACACTGCCATAGTCACCTTCTCGCCTTCTATGCATCCCAGCACGGCAAAAGCCTTTTCCACTTCTTCCACCTAGATCAATGTAGCCTCGGGATCACCTTTCCCATCAAAACTTAGGAAGCTTTAGCTTTAAAAACAGTTCCACTAACTAATGCATCTGGCAATTTCTATTATTCCCATTATTTCTAGGGTTCCCATTATTTCAATTATTTCCATTAGCATTGTTAGCGGCGACAACAATGGCCTCTGTAGCGACAATAGCAATAGCAGCTCGCTCTTGCGTATGTCTACCCATTAAAATTCCAACGTCCTTAAGTGCCCTCAATATTCCATCCACTCTGGGGTCCTCTATAACTCTAGCTCACGAACCCAATCGGCCTCCTGTTGACACCTAAATTTTACCCAACATTTAGTGTAGTTTGCATAAAAATTAGGGATTAAATTTTTAACCCCTAAACAAAAATATTTAAATTGCATAACATATAGTTTAGGTTCATTTAGATTTAATTGCATAGAATTGATGATGTCAAACGCGCTTAATTTTCATTGAATCAAACTCGGTTCACTCGGGAATGCAAGGGTCAGGAATTTCACGTCGCACGGGCTTAGTTGTTTTAATTTGGGCTTAATTTAGTGATGTTGAGTTAATTAATTCAGCCCATTATATTATAAGCTTAATTCAGCCCATTTAATTTGATTAGAGCCTAAGCCCAAGTCTAAGCCCATTAGAATTAGAGCCCATCTTAATTGACCTAGTTTAGGACTATATAAGCATAATATCAGGTCAGAAATTAGGGGGGACAACACAATTTCAGATCTGAAAATTTTGAGGGAGAGACACGTGAGAATTTTCCGAGAAAAAGAGAGAGAGACCGGCGCTTGAGGGACCGCGCCGGAACCGCCCCCGCACGCGACGCCACCCCACCGCCGTCGCACCCCTGCACCGCCGTCCACAGCTGCTGCTCGCCGCAGCTCCCCGCCTTGCCGCCGCCCTTGCCGGACATCCACAGCACCTCTAGAGCCTTTGCCCGCCTCAGCCTGCCGCGCCGACGTCCCCCCTTTGGCTAAGTCGCCCATCGTCGGAGCTGCCTTGCCGTGCTGCCGCTGCTGCCGTGCTGCCGCCTTCCACGCCGACGCTGCCCTTGTTGCCGCGCCGTTGCTGCTGCTTTCTGGAGAACCGCCGCTGCAGCTCCTCACCGCCGTTCCTACCCGGAGGACATCGATCGCCGTTACTGTCCGGAGCCGCCTCGCCGAAGTCCCTGATCCGGCGCCCTGCACAGCCACCATCAGCCGTGACAGTTGCTGATCTAGCTTCGCCGTTGCTACTGTTTCCACCGAAAAAGCAGTTGCATCGCAGTTTGCTGTACACCGGAGCCACGCCGACCATCCTGCCAGTGAACCCCCACTCCTGCCGTCCGCACGTCACCGCCGGAGCGTTACCGGATCAGCCAGCCGTGAACCCCCGCCGGCACCGTGCCTCGCCGTTGTCGTCGCCGTCATCGTCATCCCGATCCCAATCTACGAACTCATCCTGAGCCGATTCGAATTTGGAATTATCTGCAAATTAGGTAAGGATCATTATCCTAAATTTTCAGAATATTCAATTTCCTAATTTGCATGTTTTGAATATTGCATGAATATCACGTCGGTAATTAGATATCTTTAGGATAATGTTCAGGATATCCGCAATATTTGGGAATATTCAAATTAGGAAAATTTCCTAATTTAGCAACGTATTGGGACGTCTATCCGACCTTATCCCTAAGGTACGATACGCGGCAATACGGGAAATTATCATCCTATCTATAATCATTTAGATACGATGATAAATTTCATTAGCTTTCCAAATTTAAACGGTCGACTATCCGTTAATATCTATAACCCTGTAGATATGACCGATAGTTCGAATTTTGTGCCTAATCCGAGTTTGAAACAAATTTGGCGGATCGCGTGGTTAATTTGAGTTTGATTGTTATCCTTGTTTAAATTGTTTTCCTTTTCAAATAAAAAGAAAACCCAAAAAAAATTCTGTTTTGTTAGGATTTTTGCATGTTTAGATTTTGAATATATCCCGAAGGATGAGATGAATACTTAATTTAAATTAGGAATTAACATGGCATGTTTTCCTAATTTAAATTAGGTATTATTTCAAATCCTAACGGATTATTCACGTTATTTTATTATTCCGAGTTTTTAATCAAAAATCCCAAAAAGAAATCATTCTAGGATAGATTAAGTCATCATAGATTGCATGTTAACTTAGGTATTTTTGAATTTCGAAGTTTAAACAGAAAATACCAAAAATAGAAGTCATTAAGTTGCATGTTAATTTAGGCATATTTTCATTCCGAATTTCATCAGAAAATACAAAAATAAATCCTTTGTCCGTCATTAGAATTAAGTCACATCGTCGCATGACATATAGTTTGCATGTTAGGTTGTATTAATTCACATGTCATATTTTTGCACGTCATTGCATATAGGTTAGATTTCATTTAAATAAAGTGAAAACCCAAAAAAAGAAAAATTGAGTGAATGCTTGTTAATTAGAAATCATATTAAGGTTGATTGATGTGATTTTCTAGCTAACAACGTAGATGCTTGCTGGATTCGAGGTAAGTTGTTCTCCTAAGCTTGCAATTTATTTAATGCTTTGATTTCTGGGTGTTAAATTGATGGTTTGCGCACTCGCATGAACACCTCACATGTTAGTGACATAAGTTAAAATGGATCCAAACTGCCTGCCAAAACATTTTTGAAATAAAAAGGTACCGAAAGGGTGTTAGACTAGATCTAGCGTAATCAAGTCCCCGGGCTTAGAATCTCTGGTTCGTAGGAATAAAACATATCTCCCTATGTTTTATTTAGGTTTCTAATCAGCCTACCATAAAATGATTAGTGGCGACTCCAAGCATGAAATCATTTGCATGTTAAGAACTTAAACCCTAAGTTGCGAATTGGTAGGGCTTAGGAGGGCCCGAGTTAAGTTCAATCTTAATAATCCATTAGCCCGAGAAAATTGATAAGATTTTTTAGGGTCGCGACAGCTTGGCGACTCCGCTGGGGACTTGAGTTAAAACTCTTAGTGGACTTAGGCCAATTTTTCATTTCAAAAATAATTTTTGTTTGGCAGTGAGGATCCCAGGTACGTCCCTAACATTTAAGGTGTTAAATGTTCTTGCAGTATGGAATATATAAGAGGTGGCGTGATTGTTAACCGTTGTTTTGCAGGGAGGTGTTCGGATGTATGGTTTAATTTATGCACGAAGCGCTGTTTGATATAACCTGTTGTGCATGCCTTACATTTACACTACACTGCACACACTACCCGCTGCCGGACCTGGGTGACATAGGTTTAGGATGGTACTGAGATAGTGGATACCCCGACCAAAACCATGTGGTACGGGTCGCCCTCCTCGGTCCTGAAAGTTCTTTCATGGTGTCATTGAGTACCCACCACGGTTGTATCCCACTCAACCCGGGTCGGCTCTTTGACTAAGCCGGAGTCAGGGGAATCCTAGCCTAACCACCACCATGATTGGTTTAGCTCGGTAATCCTCGCGTCTCCATTTTACAAGACAGAGTCTAGGTAGAAATCGAGCCTCACATTTCATGCGCATGTCTATGTGATTGCCATTTTTCCACCCAGTGAAGTAAGTTTTCTACAACTCTATCTCGCAATTTATTTACCGTTCGTCTTTTTCCTTGGTCGGTCCATGACACTAGGTCGATCGTGAGTCTTGGTCTATACACTATGGGAGGTACAGACATCCGGATTCTCGATGCTCCTAAGGACGAGCTCCGTGCCTGGTGGAATCTACTCAGTCCGACTAACCGCAAGCTAGTCGAGGGCCACATCGGGAGGCTACTCCCCCTACTGGAGGTCAAAGTCCGTACTGGCCTCATTCGAGCACTAGCCCACTTCTGGTATCCCGAGACATCCACCTTTATATTCGGTAAGTATGAGCTCACCCCAACCTTGGAAGAATATAGTGTGCTCATTGGAAAACCTTTAGGATCGGAGTTAGTTTCACCACCTTTGGGAGTCGATTCCATTCTAATGTTGACTGAATTTTTGAATGTCGAAAAACATGACTTAGAAAAAGTTTTGAAAGCGAACCGTGGGTCATGTCCTTTTTCATTCCTGAGTCAATGTTTTGAAAAAGCCACACCTTTTCAAAAGGGCATAATCTTTTTACTAGCATTCTTCGGGTTCATAATTCTTCCTCAATGTAAGAATGCATGTAATCCGTCAATTGCATGGTTTGTCCAACAAGTCTGTCTTGAAAAGAATTTTGTCAACACCATTTTAGTTGAAACTTTCATCTCTCTCACTAAATTCAAGCAAAATGTTGACAAAACATTCCATGCACCCCTTGAACTATTACAAATCTGGTTTTTGTCTCACATAAAAGGGTGTGGTGATTTGCTTAAAATTTCCGAACTCAGTGATTCCAGTCATCCCATTTTAAGCTACAAAGAAAAACAAGAAAATGCACCGGATTACCATTACTCTGAGTGGATCATTTTCATGAAAAATGCTAGACCCCAAGGTTTCCAATGGCATGCTAGTTGGTTCAATGTCGAGGAAGTTCGGCTTACATGCAATGGTGTTGGACCGGTGCCACTTTTGGGCTTCACTGGCACAATCGAGTACTACCCCACCAGAGTGTCCCGACAGTACCAGATCCTTCAGGGGCTCCCTCCGGCGTTACAACCCGAGCTCCTCCGTGCCGATTTCTCCGATCAGAGTGAAGATCATGAAGGGACCATAGCTCAACTCCAGAAAATGTGGAAGAAGTGTCATGTTTTAAAAATAGCCCGACCCGAAGGAGAGCTCAAAGGGGAGCAGAAGTCCTACTTCGTGACGACCAAGTACATCCGACGACTCAAGATCCCTCAGGAGATACGCCCGACGATACCCAAGGTGCCTCTCAAGTCCGCCAATCGCTCAGAGAACAATCGCCTCAAAAGGAAGGTCGAGGAAACTGAAGAGAAGGCAGCCAAGATAGTTCGGGCTTATGAGCAATTGAAGAAGGATGTCGCCTCCCATACGTCTATAGATCAAGCTAAATAAAAAGCTTGAAGTCGTTTTCTCATTTCAATTTCAGTTTAAGTTTGTTTAGGAATTGAGTCATTCGTCTTTAACTCAGTTTTTATTTCAAGTCTTTAGTCGATGTAAAGATTTTCACCATTTCAATAAAGAGGCTTTTTCAATTCAAAGAGGTTAGGCTAATGTCATGGATCGGCGTGTGATTTTTGCTTAACACTTATGTATACCCTGTTTCATTCTGAAATTAGGTAACTACGGACCGATCACGATCGCCTATTCGCACGCGGTCAAGAGCTAGAATGGCCGATCAGACTGAGTTGCAAGAACGTGTTGACGGTATGGCAGACCAGATCAAGCACCTTGCCGTTGCAATGCAACAAATGAACGCTGAGATCAAGGCTCTTCGGTCGATCCCTGTTCCAGCACCCCCTAAAGTATCAGTCCCGAAGCATACAAGTGGAAAGAATGTCGATGTCGAGGAAGATGATGATATGCCTGAACTAGAAGATGACCCTGTCCAGATTGTCGTCAACAAACCCAAGCCTGATGAATGGGTCAACAAGCTCCAGGAGAGAGTTAAGCAGTTAGAGGGTTCGCAGGATTCGCCCTCGATCGATCTGTCCATGTACTCACAAATCAAAATCCCGAAGAAGTTCAAGATGCCAGACTTCGACAAATACAATGGCACCACGTGTCCGAAGGCCCACCTACAGTTGTACCACGTACAGATGACCTCGTACGTTGACAACGAGCTTCTAATGATCCATGCATTCCAAGCGAGCTTGACCCGCCCTGCTCTGCACTGGTACCTCATGAAAAAGATCAATAGCCTCAAAACCTGGAAGGAAGCTAGTGAGGCGTTCCTGAAGTAATACCGGTTCATAACAGACATCACTCCTATCCGTGATGATCTCGAGCGTGCTCAAATGAAGAAGACTGAGTCTTTCAAAGACTATGCCATCAGATGGAGGAATATAGCCGCTCAGGTCGTCCCGGAACCCATAGACAGTGAGCTGAAGAGGATGTTCGTGAAAACTCTCCCGTTCGAATACCGTAATCGAATGGTGGCCATTCCGGTCGATAACTTCAATCAGCTCATCCCCATAGGCGAACAGATCGAGATAGGATTGAAGAATGGGTGGTTTGTGGAGCCGTCCTTGTCCACCAAAAGGTTCAGTGCAAAGAAGGAGAAAGAACCCGCAGCTGAGATAAACGTGACGTATAACCAACCGAGTCGGCGGAATACTAATCCCGCCCCGGCAATTCAAGTAGCAGAAGCTCAGCAACTAAACACGAGTCGTCAACCGTTTCAGAGGGGGAACAACAAAAGACAATTCACTCCCCTTCCTGGGTCATTGTCTCAAGTGTTGGCGGTGCTCCGGAAGAGAGGCTTGCTTACTAACGAGCCAAAGCGGCCCAATCCTGAGAAGTTCTATAACTACGACCCGTCGAAGAAATGCGACTATCATATGGGGGAAGTAGGGCATTCAGCTGACAACTGCATCACTCTCAAGCACCGAATCCAGAACCTCTTGAACACGAAGGCTTTCTCATTCCAACCCGCCAAGCCGAATGTTCAGAGTAACCCGCTCCCTGACCACGCGGGCAATGTGAATGCCATATTTTGTTTCAATGCTGGTCGAATAAAAAACGTCAAGGTGTACACCGCTCAGGTCTATGGTGAATTGGTGAAAGCCGGGTATTACTCGAGTAATGAGGCCCTTCCCCTAGCTATCATGAGGGAAAGAATCTCAAGAATGGTGGAAGCTAAGATGATTGTTTATGCTGACCACACCAGCATCGTATCTACAATCTCCGAGGTCGTCATTAACTGGGATGAGGAGTTCGCCACATTAAATGCCGGGAAGGATAAGCTCGATCCTTTGCCTGAAGACATGCCTCCGCTCGAAGATGCGACTGATGACGAGGAGATCGTAATAAGCACCCCCATAGCTGGTGAAGGGATAGTGATCGAGATTCCTCAACCTTATGAGTACTCTGACGATAAGACAGTCCCTTGGTCCTACAGTCTCGATGTTGATTTGGTCACTAGGTCCGGACATGCTTATGGCCAAGCCAATGCTCAACCCGCAAAACCGGTCACTGATGAAGAGGCTAAAGAATTCCTAGCTGTGATTAAAGCTAGTGAGTACAGCATAATCGACCAATTGCGCAAGATGCCTGCGCAAATCTCTCTGCTTGAACTACTCCAGACGTCTGTCAAGCATCAAAGACTGGAAGAGTTTGTGGGCTCCATACTCCTCAAGGACCTAATAGCCTTTTTGGATGAGGAATTCCCTCTAGAAGGCACAGGACATACCAAGGCCCTGTATATTTTTTGTCAAATACAAGGCCTCGCACGTAGCCCGGGTGCTAATTGATAATGGTTCAGCCTTAAACATCTGTCCTTTGGCGACTCTACACCGCCTCAAGATAGATCCTTTGAGAATAAATTCTGCAAAAACCTCCGTGCGAGCCTTTGATGGAACGAAGAAAGAAGTAATTGGAGAAATCCCCCTCGACATACAAATTGGGCCAACGATATTCAATGTCCTATTCCAGGTTATGGACATTCCCACTGCATTCAACCTATGTCAAGCCTACATAAGAAGGTGAAATTCGTTGTGGAAAGGAAGTTAGTCACTGTACATGGCGAAGAAGAACACCCGATCTATCATGCCACGGCTATCCCCTATGTCGAGCCGGACTGCAAAATTGAATCGAGCTATCAGTTGCTCGAACTCGTATCGACCATTCATGCGTCTAGAGGATCATCGCCGTCAGTTCCTGAGGTGTCGAATGCTGCAGTCATGGTCGGACGAGTAATGGTGTCTCATGGCTTTATCCCGGGCGAAGGCCTTGGCAGGGATGGTCAAGGTATCCGCTGACCGGTCGAAGTCTCTCAAAGACCCCGCACTTCTGGATTAGGGCATCAAGGGCCAACTGCGCCGAACAATGAGAGACGCGGATATGGTCGAGGCCAAGGTCGAGAAGTTGAGCAGAACGGACAGCGATCCAATCAAGGGTCGATTAATGAAGAGCCTACGCGTGGTAGGATGCCTCCACATATCCGCACCACGTTTCCGGGTCCGGCGAGGATGATGCACAAAGAGACGGAAGCGATCGACATGTTGGGGCAACCGAGTGGCAAGTTTGATTATTATGTGAAGTACTCAGCGCCTATGTGAAGTACTCAGCGCCTCCGAGCTTCTATATGGATCCCCGTGACGTTGTCCTTGACGGATGGGGAGGTATAGATGATCCAACACCTCTAAAGACAGAAGACCCCGATGATGCAATAGAGGGAATCACTACCCTATTCGACAACGCCTTCATCGGAGCTATCGAAGAAGGACCGTTAGAGGGGATGGGTACGGGCCCACAAGAGTAAAACCTTTACTTTTCGAACACTCCCCTGCGTGGGAATTTTACTGCTTTTTTAGGACTTGCCCCGTCTCGGGTGCTGTTTTCATTTCCGTTTTTAGGTTTTGATTGTTGCAATTTTCATTCAATAAATGTAATTCATTTTGAAATGATCAATGAAATTACAAGTTATTTTCAGTTTTTAAGGGCATGTTGAGGTATATCAAACCAGCCCGATGATGATATTCAACCGATAAAAGAAAATATAGTCCAAGGAGAATTCTGAGGTGTCACGCCCCGACCTTCTCGGTTTGTAAACATCGTCCTTGGTCGTTCTATGTGCAACGCTCCCAGGATTGCATTGCCGACCCAACCATCAGAGAACAAAACACATGTAGAAGACTCGTATATATAGATATCTATATATACACCCGTACAAATCTAATGACAACCATGGATAGCATAGAACAAGATCATCATTGCAGAAATTAAACACACTTATTACATTGACATGAAAACATTTACAACCTTGAAAATATTCACAACTAGCAAATATATATACATATTTACAACTTACTCAGCCTACAACACGCCACACTACAATTACATCAAAAGCATCAAAAGCCGACACACTGCAGCCATTACAACAAAAAGGGCTTTGGCTACGATAGGGTTTGGTCAGACACTATCTAAGGTGAGGTCGCCATCCAAAAAGAGTCAACTGGAGGTTAGGGGTTAGGACAAGAGCTAAGGCATCCAGTCAGGATTGGATCCCAAGGAATCGTACTCTGAACTCTCCTGTGGCTCTGAGTCCTCCTGAGAGCTAGCCTGAGGTTCAGACTCCTCCGAGTCCATATCCCAGACTGGCGCTCTCTCCTCCTCAAAATCGTATTCTATCTCTAGATCAAGATACCACCCAAGCTCCTCATCACTATCTACTTCTGCGACTTCTCCATTCTCAGCTTCATCGACATCCATAGCATCCGGTAGATCCTCGTCGTTCAGCCACTCATCTTGGTCTTCAGCTACCACCTGGGGTTCATTATCTACATCGGGATCATAGGCCTCACCTATTGGTTCGTCCTGGGGGTCAACCACCTCGCCATCAGCTATGATCAGCGTCATCAAACCATTTTCGTCTAGAGGCGCATCAAAGGATCTAAGAGGTAGACCTATGTGTCCCTGATCATCACCAAGGCACCAGACGATATATTCTTGCTTCTGTTCAACGGGCTCTCCGACATCTACGGATACCACGGATCGATATCTAATATAGGCCTCTCCATTTCCCGAGGGAAAAACACTTGTAAACCACTCAATCTGTGTCGGAATCCCAAAAAGTGATGGCGGCTGCGGCATTCTTAAGGACGGGGGTCTGAAATGTTTGGTTTAAACACCAATGAGAACACATCTCAGTGAATACAATCCCTAAACCTAGGCTAGGCTAATGTACAATTCGCCTGACCACAAACAACATACAATGGCCTAGGCCCTCGGGCCCAGACCTACGATTACACGAACCCTGCAGGTTAGACAATTTAATAACATGTAATCACAGCACATACGTGGCATATCTCATCACACATACGCCACACGCGTGCTCACAATTTAACGTGCTCACGTCTCAAATTGCATACCGTATATCATGCATTAATGCGACAATTAACGCAATCATATGCATGAAGATGCCATTCTCGTGCCAAAGTCTCAATTTGAATCACACGGCACACTAACTCAGCAATCATTTTCAATTTTATGTTCGACCCGAAGGCCCGACCCGAAGGCCACGATCCGAAGACCCGATCCGAAGACCACGACCCGAAGGCCCGACCCGAAGGCCACGATTCGAAGACCAATTCTACACTTCACGGCCCACATATAGCGTTCTTGGCCCAGTGTCTCTAGCCCGCGTTGAAATGCTTTAGGCACAACACCGATCTCCTCACGGTCAATGCCGTCTTCCGGACGAACCGGGAACGACCCGAAGGCCCGACCCGAAGGCCATGATCCGAAGACCGTATTGTGATCACACGACACACGGCCCATTTTATCTGAACCCGGCGTGAACGCATCGGGCAATTATAGTGATCACACGCTCATGTCAGGCACGCATTCCCGCATAACATCAGTACACATTTCATTCCCCGCACACGGAATACTTGTCCATGCAATATCAAACAGCGTACCATGAGCATTCATCATATACAGGCACTCATTCGAATTGGTATTATCACATAGTGCCTAATGCATAGACAATGTGCTCAACTGGCCAATTAATACCATGTAGCCCATAATTTTATTTTATAATCGACAATAAATTCAATTAATTCGCACGTGACACACTTGACACGGCAACATTGAGATTGGCCCCAAACAATGTCAATCAACACCAAGTCAATCATTTTGGGCAATCTCAACCATGCAATTGGCCATTATCGCGGTCTAATTAGCCCCGGTACGAAATCTAGTCCTAGGAAAATCGACATTTCCTTAACTCGGACTTAATGAATATTTCTGAGAGTCCCATTAAATCATATAAGATTTATGGACACGTGCAAATCAACATTTCACTTCAAAACTAGTACCGGTAATACCTAACCCTGTCCTGAATGCACCGAAAACACCTAAGTCTAGAAAAATGTACAAATAGTCCTAATCAGGGTTTAGGAATTATACTCACAATTTTCTAGGCCCACGACGACGTAGGAACGGCGGCCAGACACTGGTGAACAGTGTTTTCGGCGATCGATTCCCGGCGAGACCGTACGGCATGAACAGTGATCCGTACTGACGTGAACAGTGACCATACGAACACTGTACGGACGGCGCTGGTTGGGATCGTACGGTGGCGGGGGACGGCCTTGTGGCGACCGTTTGGTCGGACGAGCTCCGGCGAAGGCCCGGGCATCCAAAACAGCAAACTAGAGAGAGAAAGAGAGAGAGAAAATGGGTAGAAAGAGAGGGGAAAAGGAGGCTGGGCTGGCTTGGGACTACAGCTGAGGTCTAGTGGGGACGTGGGGGAGCAGCAGCACCGCCGGCGGCGGTCCACGGCAGCCGAAGGAGCTCCGGCCAAGCCTTGGCCGAGAGGTAGAGAGAGAGAAGAGAGAATTCGGGAGAGAGGGAGAGGAGAGAGAAGCTGATCTGATCAGCAATGGCCAGGAGAGAGAAGATAAGGGTCCAAGGTGGTCCAAGATGTCAGCCCGGGGTGCCACGTGTCGCCGATCCGCGCGTTTCCCATTTTACCCTTCGATCCGACGATCCAAAACCGTTCAACCTAAATAATTGAGGGGCATTTCGGTCAAAAACACCAATAATTGAGCTGATAGGCCTCTGAAAATATCCCAGATGATCATCTCGAAATTCGGACCTGAACCGGGTTAGGGGCGAAACTGTCTTTTTTCCGGCCCCGGGGCGAAATTTCAATTTTCGCACCCACGCGTTCCATATATGCGTGGCCAACCCATGGTGGCGTCGGAATCTCGAAATTCATTTTCTAAGCCTCCGAAAATCGACTGTGAAGTTCCGGGAATAAAATAATATTATTTTCCAATTTTTGTCGAAATTCCTGTTTTGGTCCAAAACCACTCCTAGCATGCGTGGCCACTCCAAAATGACGTCCGTCTCGAGAAATAATGTCATACGGGCCCCAAACCCAAATCGGCCTCCCGAGGGCAAAACTGTCATTTTCCACTCCCGGACCGAATTTCCAGTTTTCAACCCTACACACTCCAAATGTGTGTGGCCAGTGAAATATGACGTCAGATTTCCAAAGTTAGTCTCTTAAGCCGTTGAAAATTGATATCCAATTCCGGGTCAAATCAGATGTTTCAGAATTCGCTCGGTTTCCAATTTTAGGATCTCTCACTAACGGGCGGCTATTTAGAATATACGTGTATCGACCTAGGGTTATCCGAATCACGACGATTCCGTCTTTTGAGAGAATAAGAATCTATCGCTAGACCCGAGAATCACGATCATACAGTTCAGGCTTAGGATTGACTAACCACGCGTACTTTCGGTCTTGCAGAATCACCTGCGATCCGATTGCACATCGTTGGCCTTGGTTAGATCCAATCCGTTACCTTTCCTAATATCGGTTCATATTGGTTCAAAATATTTTCTCATTACCTCTCGAGATCGAGATTCGACTGGTGATTTGGGTCCTTGATCCGCGTACCACTTCCTAATGCCATACTCTATTGGTCAGTATCCCAAGAGTGATCAGCTCTGGGCGAGATTTACTAAAATGAAATGCGAAATAATGTTATCTTCATTGATCCTAGAATTATATCAAAATTCGGGCTGTTACATGAGGCCTGGGCTTCTTCATGTTTCCTCGTGTTAAAACTTTTTCGAAATGAATTTTAGAAAATCAAAAACATAGAAAAAACAAAAAAAATTTTAAAAAAATGCAATGTTTACCCCTGTTTGTCCTTTTGAATCCACTGCTTTATGTTTCAAGGGCAATCTTGTGACACATGAGGGTATGGGAACGGTCCAATCCGATGAATTATGCGCCACCGAGCCTGATCCTAATGATGCTGGAGAACTCGATGATCCCTCTGATATTTAGCGCGATCTGGAGCTGTATGAAAAGCCTAAAGTCCTGATGGTAGATCAAACAATCACTGTCAATCTCAGTGAATCTGGAGAAACCAAGGAGGTCAAGATAGAGGCAACCCTTCCCGAAGGTGAAGCCAAACGCCTAGTCCAATTGCTGAGAGATTACCAGGATATCTTCGCCTGGTCATATGCTGATATGCCGGGTTTAGACTCGTCTATTGTGGAGCACGGCTTGCCTACTAATCCTGGCGTGCCACCCAAGAAACAAAAGCTACGGAGAACCAAACCTGAGCTTTCAAAGAAAATAGAAGAAGAGGTCATGAAGCTCTTAAAAGTGGAATTCATTGAGGTCACCCAATACCCTACCTGGGTGGCCAACATCGTCCCAGTCATGAAGAAGGATGGCCGAGTTCGAGTTTGCATTGACTATCGCGACCTAAACAAGGCTAGCCCTAAAGATGACTTCCCATTACCGCACATAGACGTTCTAGTAGACAGTACTGCTGGGTTCGAGTTGTTTTCCTTCATGGATGATTTCTCGGGCTATAATCAGATAATGATGAAGGATGCTGATAAGGAGAAGACTGCGTTCATCACTCCTTGGGGTACATTCCACTATAAGGTCATGCCCTTCGGTCTTAAAAATGCCGGGGCAACATATCAACGGGCGATGGTAACTCTCTTCCATGACATGATGCATAAAGAGATCGAGGTCTATGTTGATGACATGATCACCAAGTCTTGACCCGGAGAGAGTCATGTTGATACCCTGAAGAAGCTATTCGACCGACTCCGTGAGTTTAAACTCCGTCTCAATCCAGCAAAGTGCATATTCGGAGCAACGTCGGGCAAACTACTTGGGTTCGTAGTAAGCAGTAAGGGCATTGAAATCGATCCTTCCAAAGTGAAAGCCATATGTGAGCTGAAACCCCCGTCAACGGTGAAGGAAGTACGGAGCCTCCTGGGCAGATTGAACTACATAGCCCGTTTCATTTCCCAGCTCTCCAAAACTGCTAAGCCGTTTTTCAAACTTCTAAAGAAAAATGCTCAAGTGGAGTGGGACGATGATTGCCAGGAAGCGTTTAAAGAACTGAAGTAGTACTTGATGAAACCACCAGTGCTAGTCCCGCCAATACCGGGGCAGCCTCTAATCCTCTATCTCACGATTCATAGCGAGTCCCTAGGAGCGATGTTAGCCCAGAAAAGTCCTGAAGATGGAAAAGAGCGAGCTATTTATTACTTGAGTAAGAAGTTCATCGCCTCGGAGTTGAACTGTCCTGAAGCCGAGAAGACTTGTGCCGCACTAGTATGGGTGTTCCACAGGCTGAGATAGTATACATTGCATCACCAGACATTGCTCGTGACTGAGAATGATCCCATCAAGTACTTACTTGATCAACCGGCTTTGGTAGGGAAGCTGGCCAAATGGCAGATTCTAATTTCGAAATTTGATGTCCAGATGATGCCACAGAAGTCAGTCAAAGGTCGAGTAATTGCTGATATATTGGCTGAGAATCCTGGAATCTCGAATGATGATAGTTATTCCCCAGAAGATCGCATTCTGGTGATAAAGGAAGACACCTGGACCATGTTCTTCGATGGAGCCGTGAACTTGACCGGTTCCGGCACTGGGGCAGTCTTAATATCTCCAGATGGGCAACATTATCCAGTAGCAGCAAAGTTGGTGTTCCCATGTACCAATAATATAGCCGAGTACGAAGCTTGTATCCTCGGACTTCAAGCCGCAGTGGAAATAGGGATAACCAAGTTGAAAGTATTCGGTGATTCCGCTTTGATTATACTCCAAACTGTAGGGGAATGGAAGACGAGAGACACCAAACTAGTGCTGTATCATGAATATCTAGAAAAAATCATAAAGGAATTCGAAGACATTTCCTTCGAGTACTTGTCAAGATCCCATAATCAGTTCGCTGA
This sequence comes from Syzygium aqueum, assembly GCA_031216185.1. NCBI lineage: Eukaryota > Viridiplantae > Streptophyta > Magnoliopsida > Myrtales > Myrtaceae > Syzygium > Syzygium aqueum. Next base: position 22,081,300 of record CM062233.1, read on the forward strand.
TGCGCTAGCTACATTATCTTCCATGCTGCAAGTGACTGGTGGAGTAGAGGTAGAACCCTTGAAGATCGAAGTCTTAACAAAACCGGCTTACTGTATGGTTGTGACCGGAGAACCTGATGAAAAGCCATGGTATTACGATATCATGAACTATATCCAGAGACAAGAATTTCCTGAGGGAAGCACTCCGGCTGACAGGAAATACGTAATGAAAATGGCTTCAAAATTCTTCGTCAGTAGTGAAAAGCTATACAAGAGATCCCATGACTCGATTATGCTGAGGTGTGTGGACGCAGCTGAAGCTACTAGAATCATGCAGGAAGTGCACGAAGGGATATGTGATCCACACATGAATGGCCACATGTTAGCCAAGAAGATCATGAGGCTAGGTTATTATTGGCTCAGTCTTGAAAGTGACTGCATCCAACACGTTCGGAGATGTCATCGCTGTCAGGTTCATGGGGATAAGTTAAATGCTCCCCCACAGAGTTACATCAGTTATCTGAGCCATGGCCGTTTTCGATGTGGGGCATCGATGTGATTGGCCCAATCAATCCCAAAACATCAAATGGACACCGATTCATCTTGGTGGCGATTGACTATTTCTCCAAGTGGATTGAAACCGCGTCTTATGCAAATGTTACTGCGAAGAATGTTGTGAGATTCATCAGGCGAGACATACTCGCTCGTTATGGTGTCCCTGAGGCTATTATCACCGACAACGGGACGAATTTGAACAACAAGTTCATGGACTAGTTGTTCAATGAGTTCAAGATCAAGCATCTGAATTCGTCTCCCTAACGTCCACAGATGAATGGTGCAGTCGAAGCCGCTAACAAGAACATCAAGAAGATCTTGGCCAAAACTGCTGAAAACTATCGTGATTAACACGAAAGATTGCCATTTGCATTGATGGCGTATCGGACTTCTATCCGAACCTCTGTCGGTGCAACCCCTTTTTCCTTGGTGTATGGCATAGAAGCAGTCTTGCCTGTCGAAGTAGAGATCCCGTCCCTGCGTGTTTTATCCCAAGTGGAGTTGTCTGAAGCAGAATGGATGCGGCAAAGACACGAGCAGTTGAACCTGATTGATGGAAAGCGGCTGAGAGCCATTTGTCACGGTCAAACCTATCAGTAGAGGATAGCTAGATCTTTCGACCAAAAGGTACGTCCGAGACACTTCGAAGTAAATGATCTAGTCCTAAGAAAGGTGCTGCCAATTTTTCCCGTGTCCGGAGGTAAATTTGCTCCAAACTACATCGGTCCATATGTAGTTAAGAAGGTGCTTCCTGGAGGTGCCCTGATTTTTGCAGAAATGGATGGTCGTGAGTTCTCCAATCCTATTAATTCCGATGCTGTAAAAATGTATTATCCTTGATGAAACCTGATATTTTGCAGCAAAAGTTTTTCCGTGTTTGGTTTTATGTTCTGAATGGCAAACATTTCACTGATCAATAAATGATTTCAATCAATTTTGAGATGAAATGTGTGCATTGGCTCTAATTTCTGCATGATTATTTTGTTAATCAGTATTGTCGACTTCAAAGGGAGAAATCTAGTTAGACAATCTATTAACTCATGAAAAATGACTTGAACGTGTTGAATGAGGTACATCGGGACGATGAAAGGCAAACCCTATCCTACACACTGTCCCATGCAGAAATCCCCAGTGAGTTGAGTGGAAAAAGTGAAAAAAATCCCTAGTGAGTTGAGTGGAAAAATTCCATGTCTGCAAGGTAAAGAGTTCTCTCGCAAAAGGTACGGCGACTGAAATGACAAGAGGCATTCCATTTCTCTACCTTAATCAAAAAAGGATTATCTATTGTTTCGTCACTTTGAGCCTAAACATTTGGAGAAATTCATTCAAATTACCCCTATCAAGAACCACCCCTCATCGGGGCAAACTGGAGGTAAATCAGTGTCACATGGTGAAATATGAGTAGAAATCTTCTTGCTCTCACTTGCATCAATCTTCGAGTGTTGCTTTTTCAGATGAATTCACGCTAAGTTCAAGTGCATTAGGATGACGAAGAGCATTTCTTTCTCTATCCTATACACATTTCATCCTTTGTTAAGCCCAATTGAGCCTGCAAATTCGTTTCCACCCAGTTGGTGATCATCCCCTACACTGGGGCAAGGCAAAAAGTCATCATTGTTCAAGCAGCATATCCCGAAGTGCCAATTAAAGACAAGAAGTTTTTGAGTTCAAACAGCGAGTCATTCAGTCAGATTAGCTGGCTAGTATGTACCTTGTAAACAGCATGTGTCCAAAAAAAAAAAAGCAAAAAGGGCAAAAAAAAGCAGTATGCCTGGTAAAAGCAAGGTCAATGCCCAATGAAAAATGTCAAGATATGACATGTCAAAATCCCCAGTCAAGAAGTCCCAAAGGAATCAAAGGATGAACTATCGAAGCCAATGGGATTTACCGAGCAGAAAATCTCTGGTGAAGAAGAAAAGCGGTGACAATGCCAAGATGATCACCAACTTTTTCACCCCAACTATATACATTTTGAGCCTAATGATCCATTCATTTCTCAACCGATAAACCGAGCCTACGTTACGTCCCTTGCAAAGTCTCTTCAGATTATGGCACTTGAACTAACGTAGAGTTTCAGATGTTTACAAGCTTAGCTCGAAGAAGTGCGAGCAAGTTCATTTCTATCTCATTTTGCAGGGTTCTTGACTTGTAAACCCGGAGACAATTGCAGAGTAGTTTCTTTCAATAGCCTCGACTCGAAGAGTCCCCTTTGCTAAGCCATTGACCAAGCTCATGTTACAGTCCTGGTAAAGACCTCTTAGATTGGTAAAGGTCGTACCGCTTGCGAGAATACTCAGACCTTTGTCGATATGATGATGGTGAGATGGAGTGATTCTCAATAAATCAGCCGTTTTCGATGAGAATGAGAGAAAAAGTCCTTTTGGACCGGAAGTCCATCATTCGACATTTTCAAGATATTCGCTTGTGAGTTCGGATTGTCTTGTTATGATTTTTCCCCAACGGAGTTTGTAATGCCGATTTGACAAAATCATCGTGCATGAAAATCAGTTGAATTCATAGTGCATGTGTATATGTGTTTTTGATAGTGTGCGAATGCATATTACATGTTGCTTAAAACCGTGTCCAACAGAGACACACCCACAGAGTCGGAGATATCGCCAGGTAAGTATATCTCTATATCCCTAACCTGTTCGAGCAATCGTCAGGCCCCCACATTGAATCAGTTTGTTGCAATCTCTAGATACCTTTGATGATGTTCACGTATCTATTGATCAAGCCTTTTCAGGTACCTCTGATGATATCTAGGTACTCTGTCAAGGAACTCTCGAACATTCGGGCTAGCCCCGCTGTTCACCAAAATCACAGATTTTCATACAATCTCGAGAAGATTCCCCCATGAGACATCTATGAGGAAGGTATAGGTGCCACGGCCAAATCTTTACAAGTATCTATGAGGAAGGTATATGTATCTTGTAAAGGTCAGAATTTTTCTCTAATCCCAGGTATTCCCCCGTGAGACACCTATGAGGAAGGTATAGGTGCCACGGCCAAATCTTTGCGAGTACCTATGAGGAAGGTGTAGGTATTTCGAAAAGGTCAGAATATTCTCTTAATCTCGGAAAGTTCCCCCGCATTGTACTTATGAGAAAGGTATAGGTACAGCGGCCAAATCTTTGCAAATATCTATAAGGAAGGTATAGGTATCTCGTAAAGGTCGGAACATTTCCAATCTTTCAAAGAGTTCCCCCGTGTCGTGCCTATGAGGAAGGTATAGGCGCAGCGGCCAAATCTTTATAAGTACCTATGAGGAAGGTATAGGTATCTTGTAAAGGTCGGAACATCTATACGAATTGGACAAATTCCCCCGTTAAATACCTATGACGATATCTAGGTGTGACGGCTAAACTTCAACGAGTACCCATGAGGAAGGTATGGATATTTCATTAAGGTCGGAATGGACTCCATTTCGTCGAAACTTTTTCTCAGACACTTCAGACGATAACTGGATGCCTTGAGTTTTTCTTCGTGTGTTTTGACTTAATTGCAGATCACCGAAGTTCATCAGAGTGTATCAGGCAACACCTATGGGACTGAGCCCAGACATTTGCCAAACAACATAAAAGTCAGAGTTGTGCCTCGAATTGCATTATCTCGCTTCTGTCAGGTAAGTAATTTCAGATATGTTTTCCATTCATGTCAGCATGCATCATTTCTTAATGCATTTAAAAATGAGACTCATAATCCCGACAAAAATAACATTCATTGCATTTGCATGATTGAAATTTAGGTATCATTTAATCTTTGAATGCAACCTCTGCGAGCTCACCTTCAAAGAGGGGCAGCTGTTGACACCTAAATTTTACCCAACATTTAGTGTAGTTTGCATAAAAATTAGGGATTAAATTTTTAACCCCTAAACAAAAATATTTAAATTGCATAACATATAGTTTAGGTTCATTTAGATTTAATTGCATAGAATTGATGATGTCAAACGCGCTTAATTTTCATTGAATCAAACTCGGTTCACTCGGGAATGCAAGGGCCGGGAATTTCACGTCGCACGGACTTGGTTGTTTTAATTTGGGCTTAATTTAGTGATGTTGAGTTAATTAATTCAACCCATTATATTATGGGCTTAATTCAGCCCAAGTTAATTCCGCCCATTTAATTTGATTAGAGCCTAAGCCCAAATCTAAGCCCATTAGGATTAGAGCCCATCTTAATTGACCTAGTTTAGGACTATATAAGCATAATATCATGTCAGAAATTAGGGGGACAACACAATTTCAGATCTGAAAATTTTGAGGGAGAGACACGTGAGAATTTTCCGAGAAAAAGAGAGAGAGATCGGTGCTCGAGGGACCGCGCCGGAACCGCCGCCACACGCGACGCCACCCCACCACCGTCGCACCCCTGTACCACCGTCCACAGCTGCTGCTCGCCGCAGCTCCCCGCCTTGCCGCCGCCCTTGCCGGACATCCACAGCACCTCCGGAGCCTCTGCCCGCCTCAGCCTGCCGCCTCGACGTCCCCCCCTTGGCTGAGTCGCCCATCGCCAGAGCTACCTTGCCGTGCTGCCGCTGCTGCCGTGCTGCCGCTTTCCACGCCGACACCGCCCTTGTTGCCGAGCCATTGCTGCTGCTTTCCGGAGAACCGCCGCTGTAGCTCCTCACCGTCGTTCCTGCCCGGAGGACATCGATCGCCGTTGTTGTCCGGAGCCGCCTCGCCGAAGTCCCTGATCCGGCGCCTTGCACAGCCACCATCAGCTGCGACAGTTGCTGATCCAGCTTCGCCGTTGCTACTGTTTCCGCCGGAAAAGCAGTTGCACCACCGTTTGCTGTACACCGGAGCCATACCGACCATCCTGCCGGTGAACCCCCACTCCTGCTGTCCGCACGTCACCGCCGGAGCCTTATCGGAACAGCCAGCCGTGAACCCCCGCCGGTGTCGTGCCTCGCCGGCGCCGTGCCTCGCCGTTGTCGTCGCCGTCATCGTCGTCCCGATCCCGATCTGCGAGCTCATCCCGAGCCGATTCGAATTTGGAATTATCTGCAAATTAGGTAAGGATCATTATCCTAAATTTTTAGAATATTCGATTTCCTAATTTGCATGTTTTGAATATTGCATGAATATCACGTTGGTAATTAGATATCTTTAGGATAATGTTCAGGATATCCGCAATATTTGGGAATATTCAAATTAGAAAAATTTCCTAATTTAGCAACGTATTGGGATGTATATCCGACCTTATCCCTAAGGTACGATACGCGGCAATACGGGAAATTATCATCCTATCTATAATCATTTAGATACGATAATAAATTTCATTAGCTTTCCAAATTTAAACGGTCGACTATCCGTTAATATCTATAACCCTGTAGATATGACCGATAGTTCGAATTTTGTGCCTAATCCGAGTTTGAAACAAATTTGGCGGATCGCGTGGTTAATTTGAGTTTGATTATTATCCTTGTTTAAATTGTTTTCCTTTTCAAATAAAAAGAAAACCCAAAAAAAAATTCTGTTTTGTTAGGAGTTTTGCATGTTTAGATTTTGAATATATCCCGAAGGATGAGATGAATACTTAATTTAAATTAGGACTTAACGTGGCATGTTTTCCTAATTTAAATTAGGTATTATTTCAAATCCTAACGGATTATTCACGTTATTTTATTATTCCGAATTTTTAATCAAAAATCCCAAAAAGAAATCATTCTAGAGTAGATTAAGTCATCATAGATTGCATGTTAACTTAGGTATTTTTGAATTTCGAATTTTAAACAGAAAATACCAAAAATAGAAGTCATTAAGTTGCATGTTAATTTAGGCATATTTTCATTCCGAATTTCATCAGAAAATACAAAAATAAATCCTTTGTCCGTCATTAGAATTAAGTCACGTCGTCGCATGACATATAGTTTGCATGTTAGGTTGTATTAATTCGCATGTCATATTTTTGCACGTCATTGCATATAGGTTAGATTTCATTTAAATAAAGTGAAAACCCAAAAAAAGAAAAATTGAGTGAATGCTTGTTAATTAGAAATCATATTAAGGTTGATTGATGTGATTTTCTAGCTAACAACGCAGATGTTTGCTGGATTCGAGGTAAGTTGTTCTCCTAAGCTTGCAATTTATTTAATGCTTTGATTTCTGGGTGTTAAATTGGTGGTTTGCGCACTCGCATGAACACCTCACATGTTAGTGACATAAGTTAAAATGGATCCAAATTGTCTACCAAAACATTTTTGAAATGAAAAGGTACCGAAAGGGCGTTGACTAGATCTAGCGTAATCAAGTCCCCGGGCTTAGAATCTCTGGTTCGTAGGAATAAAACATATCTCCCTATGTTTTATTTAGGTTTCTAATCAGCCTTCCATAAAATGATTAGTGGCGACTCCAAGCATGAAATCATTTGCATGTTAAGAACTTAAACCCTAAGTTGCGAATTGGTAGGACTTGGGAGGGCCCGAGTTAAGTTCAATCTTAATAATCCATTAGCCCGAGAAAATTGATAAGATTTTTTAGGGTCGCGACACCTCTTGTCCCTCTTCCTCGGTTGCTCATTATTACAGGGTTCTCAACACTCACCTACCTAAGTCCATCAAGGAATTAGAGACCTAAGCCAACTATTCAAGTCTATAGTCCTAGACCGTGAATCACAACAACAATTCACAAAGCAAGCAACCATCCACAAACAACACTAGATCACAACCAACAAGGTTCACGCGCTTATCTCAAGTCCCGACGCACCTATACTGGCATATGTTATTATACCAAATCACTCAGTAATCACAGTCAAACAGTCTGGAGGCACGCATAGCACACAAGTCTCCCTAGCTATCTACCCCCAAGGTTGTCGCTCCTTGTCACTTCAAGTCTCGACCAACTTAGATCGAACTGACCTTGCTCTAATACCAAATCAATGGAAATGTCACGTCTCGGACCCCACTAAGCCTGCGACATCCCTCTATGGTTGTATTTCGAATGCAACGTCCCAGAACTCGTCACCTACTCAAATGAACTTCAAGCATAGAACGCACGCGGAAGCAATTATAACACCCAGACAAGATTAAGACAAAAGGTAGTAGGAGAACACTTGAACAAATCAACCACATACTTCATTCAACAGCACGTACATACAAAATCCAACCTTACACACAAAAGGCCACTAGGATTAAAACCACCATCATAAAAAAGGAAGAAGTGGTCGGGTAGGCTAGCCTAGCTATACAAAAAGAGTCCACCAACTCCATGGGCTCCTCTTCGAGATCTTGCTCCATCGGCTCTTCCTTGGGATCCTAAAAAGCTGTGACGGACCATTCATGGTCGGGGTCGAAGGTCTGAAATGGTTATATAATAATCATGAGACGAGTCTCAATAAGCAAGCACCCTAAACCCCACCTAGGCTAATGCATACCTCTAGACAAATAGAACAATACCCAACATATTCAATCAACATGCAATAATATTCAAAGGCACTCTTTAGCCTTACCTCGATGCATATATATCCCTGCATGTTAGTTGGATCACAATAACATAACCAACTTCTCAATGCACATGCACTCCAAGGTACAACCAATTTCCGACACATGTATTCATAATAACATTCCAATCTATTTCAATCTCAATCCCTACACATGCTCACATCTTTCAACTTTAGATACGCACATGTGTCCACCCCGATCAATACCGACCTGTGTAACACGTCTCAGGCCCACCTCATCGTATGACTCGTATAACACGCATCAAGTCTACGACACAACTCGCGTAAAGTCGCATCAAGTCGACGGTCCTCTGGTTTATCCAGGCATTATCTCGCATAACACACCTCAAGAAAAATCCAATTCCTTGCGTAAATACGCCTCAAGGATTATAGGATCAAACGAACATCCTCATTCAATTTCGTGCATTTTCCCGCGTCAACACACCTCAAGGCCTATCGATCATACACAATACATATCTCATTCCCTCACACAACATCCACATGCTCTAATCACACACAAACATGCTCAATTCCAAATCAATAACTCAGCCCAACCAATCCATTCATAAGGATAGCAATGTAGCTCAACCGTATCACCCAATCATTCCAGCACCTTTCAATTCACAATTCAACTTAGCCACCAAGCATCACAACTCAACCACAAAAGGAAGAGAAAATCGAATATACAAAATCGGGGCAAATCTGGGCCAGTGCATAGTTCTGGAATTCCTTTTAAAATAAATAGTAATTTAACTCCAAAAATTATGAATTTCTGATATGTCCTAGAAAACATCCTGATGAACATTTTTATGAAGAATAGTAATAGAATCCAAGAACACAACCAACAAGTAAATCAACTTGTCTAGCCCTTAAACCAACTAACCACAGCCACTAATCAATCCCTAAAAATCCCATTGGTAACCCCTTAGCTTAGACAAGATTTAGACTACCACTTACAAGGGGTCTAAAATTAAAATCAGCAAGACCAACCCAGCAAAGCAGTTGTTGTTCCGACGGCCGGACGGGAAGGACGGCGGCTACTCTGGTCAAAGCGGTCCACGGCTGAGGCAAGCACGAGCTAGTGGTCACGGTGAAGGGTGGTGTTGGCTTCGATGGTGGCTGGTCCAGCGAGGAAAAGGTTGGTCGCTGGCTTGAAATGAGAAGCAGAACAAGAAGTAGAAGTGAAGAAGAAGCAGTAGTAGCAAAGCAGGGGCAGAAGTGGCGAGGAAGGATGGTGCACGGTGGTGGCTGGTCCAACACTAGCTAGTCCGATCAGAGGTGGTATCAAGAAGAAGCAGAAACAGAAGCAAGAAGCAAGAAGCAGAAGCGGAAGGAAGAAGCAGCAGCAGAGCCAGCGAAGGAAGCAGCAACAGAAACCAGAAGCAGAAGTGGAAGTCATCGGAAAAAGACAAAAAAGGAAGAAGAGGAGTGGTGGGGTTGGTGGGGGAAGTCAACCGAATGATGGAGGGTGAGGGAGGAGAGAGAAGGTCAAATGATGACCCCCCACACAAAAATCTCACAATAATTTACCCTTTTCATTTTGTAATTTTCTCAATTTCTTGTCCCCCAAAATTACCACCATGTCCTCGGCCCGGGTGCCGAATTACGGGTCAACTTGTTCTTATCAGGCCTGGATGACCGGCCTTTCTCGGGTGCGAGGCCCAATGGCTTTGCACAGCTCACTTCTGTTTTTCATGTCAAATTTTCGACAAATCCAATAAACCTTAAGGTTGGCCATGCTTATTTGACGTCGTCCAAATAAATTAGTCATGACACTTTAAGAAATTCGACATCCAAGTTCAGATTCAAATGACGGCCAATTTCACTCAAACGCGCCTTTAGTATATCTTTGACTAACGGGCAGCTTTTTAGGGTTTATGTGTATTGACCTGCGGTTACTCAAGTCATGGCAACCTCAATCGTCACCGAAGGTCAACTCATGATCGAGTTCTTAGGTCCATGTATATTTCTCTAGGTAGCCATTCCCTAAATGTTAATATCCCGAAAATGATAAGTTCCGGAAAAGATTTAACTACAAATGCATTAAAGAATATACACATTTCATTTATCCCAAGAGTGGGTTGAAATTCAGAATGTCACAATTGATCTTGGCATATTGTATAAAACAGGTGAAAGTTGTGAAATAATTTACTATTAGGATGCTGATTATGCCGGCGGCTTTGAGACAAATATCTACAATAGGCTATATGTTCAAACTTGTTCAAGAGCTATGATACGCATATTGTATAAAACAGGTGAAAGTTTGTATGGATAGTAGCTCTTAGCATTGATATCGAACAACTTTGATTGCTTAAATTGTCAAATTTTTAGCCCGTAGAATGCATACATCTGTCATAGTAGTGTCGTATAATTCGGGGTAAGCAGTGGCAAAAGCGGATTGATTCCATACTGATGGGAAAATGGTGATTTCCCATGAGCAATGGCCAATATCAATCCTATAGAGTCGGATAAATGTCGTACTCTTATCATGCACCCCTCGAAATGACATCCTGAATTTCGCATATCTGCTTAGTAAGCCAAGGAAATTGATTTTGGTGATGGTGATCGAATTTAATTAAATGACACCTTTTCAATGGTCATTTATGGAATTAAGGAATGATGGCACTTAATCTATGTCTTGTCCAAAAAATTATAAGAGCCTATTGGATAATTCATAGTCCTAAATTTCGGTACTTAAAGCCCAATTTACATGATGTAGGACACAATTGAAATATTTTTCTGACCCCATGCTTATCTGGCCACCTTATATAACCTATACATTTCAATTTATTGATTATTAAGGTCTACTAATCATTATGGCCACTCCTCTTGTCCAATAGATTTTCATGCAAGGAGATCAAAGAGTGTTTAACACTCAACACAACCTCTCTCCCTTTGACCCTCACTCGGCCGAATTCCCTTCTCCCTCTCACCCTCATTATCATCATTTTATCTCAAAAACTCTCTCAAGAATGCAACAACTAAGGAGCAAATTTCGGTCTTTGAAGCTTCAAGGCAAGGAGAAGTTTCTAGCTACTAATCTTCTTAGTCTTCTTGATGCCCCGGTTTGATTGTGGCTCTTGGTTTCTTTTTGTTGTTTTTGGTCTTGGTTAGTTCTGTTGAATTCTAGCTGAGATAGTTTATGCATGTGAATTGTAGTACTAGGTCTTGATGGTTTTTGATCTAGAGTTTGTGGATCTTTCAAGATTGGGTAAATTCGAAAGTTTGTGTCTTTTTTTAAACTCGAAACTGTCTGGCCCTTACTATTTTCTATTTTTATGTGGCCCTTTGTGCTACAAATTTCACAAAACTTCCTTCATAAGAGTTGTGTGTGACATCTTGAACTACATCATATTTTAATTTCAGAATTTTTGGAGTTTAAATGATATGTACAAAGGCTTTGAACATTACCAGTTTTTGCATATGTACTGGGAAACGGGTTACGACCTTTGCATACCCCTGATTTTCTCGGAAATTTTTCAATTTGAATTGGATAGACTTTCTTCATGAAAATTGTAGATGATACCCATGCCTAGGACATATAAAAATTCCAAAATATTTTGAGCAAATTTGGTTTGTGAAGTGGCTATTTCTTGGAACATACGATCTCTGCTTTCAGTAATTTTGGATTGCTTCGATTAAGTGAATTATTGAAATCTGTACAGACTTATTTAGACCTAGTATTCCTCATGAAAAATGTCAAACATGAGCTTACCTATAACATATTAAAGTTTCGTGAATTTTTGAAATGATTTACTAAAGTAATAGTCTTGAATCAAATAGTTGCCCAAAACTGTTATGTTCTTACATGCTGATTGGAATCTGTGAATTATTGATTTAGGGTGATTGAATCTTGACTTCTTGTCTTTTGATGATAGAGATTTGACTCTTCAAGCTTTAATCCGATATCAATTGTTTGCTGAATTTTGATCATCTTCGTGAGTTAGTAATCTGGAACTTCTGTTATATGTCGTACCTGTGAAGTTAACAAGTTAGAAGTCACTATACATTCTGAATTGGAGTAGTCTGGGGTGCCATCATATCATCTCGTGTGAAAAACGTGTGGAATGACATTTTGTGTGCCCAAGAGTGCAATTAATAAATTCCTAAAATGTGTGAAATGAAGTAACTCTTTTTTTTTTTTTGGTAAAGGTTAGAATGAAGTAACTCTTTAGAGATGACTATTGGCCAATAAACTGATAATGCCTCGTGGGCGTCGGGATGCCCAAGGCCAGCAAACCTTGGATGCCTCGGCCAGTAAACCGAAATGCCTCGGAGTGAGATGCCTATGCTAGTAAACCACGGAAGGCCGAACAATAAATCGGAAGTGACTCGCACGGATTGGCCAGTAAACTGGTTGAATAGTGAGATGGGGTCAAAATGATCACACAACAACCGATGAAACTCGGTGTGTGAGTCACGTGTGTTGATGGGTTGTATGTTCTTGAATTGTTCATTTAGTTTTGCGTCGTAGTTTCACAATGTCTTTAGTTCATGTGTTGTTCTGACCCTTTGCCTTGATGTTCGGGAATCATGTGTTTTAAGTATATCTTCAACTGCAACCAAGAAAAAAAGTATGTCTTTAACTGTGACATGGGCGGAATGAGCAGTTTAGAGGTTAGATATTTCTCTTGTTGAGCGTTAGCTCACTCCCATTGATTTTCCAATTATTTAGCTATGGCAGCCCTACCCGCTACCCCTGTAGCTCTCTACGGAACTTCGATAGACTTCGAGGGTGTATTGCAGGAGTTCACCAACCCGGCCTTTCTTTTTGTTTTTTTTTTTTTGTGAAGTACAGCGCTACCCTATGGGTTGACATAGGATCATCGGCTAGAGCCATTCCTTATCGTTTTGTCATGATCTACACGAAGGTTGGGGGAAGGCTTGTAGGACCGCTGCCTTATCCAGATGATACCAGCGACAATGACGGAGAGAGTGGTGAGGAGTAGCGGGGTAGAGCTATGGATGTTGTTGTGTATAGTGAGACTGCTTTTGGTGACACGGTTGTCCATTTTTGGCTATGACCGTGAGGATGGGTGTTGGGAAATGGTGGCAGCCGTGGGTGTCACTTTGATGGCATTGAGGGAGTAGGAGACCTTTTTGATCTCCCAGATATAGTCTTTTGATATAGTGTTTGATGACGGTGTTACCCAAATTACCCATGTACATGAATAAATATATGGAATGAAAATGTGATATTTGCATTACGAATGTGTCGACAGAATGAGAAATGTCTACTTTGATTTTGAATTGTTTTCCGCTTGTGCTATAAGTAAAAAGACTAAAGAAACACTTTAGTCTGTGATGCTTTAGGACGTCACTTAAACCGACATGAGACTTGCAAATGATATTATAACTTTCAGCATTTGAATTGGTGAGGAAACCTTCAGCATAACTTTCATGTCGACCATTCCTCATGAAACCAGTTGTGAGCCGTGAGGATCTCCAGAAGTCGAAGGACCAGAACGTGAGGTATCAGACGGATTCTCATTTGAATTGGTCGGGGAACCTTAAACGTAAGTTATATAGTGGCCGTTCTTCATGTAATTGACGAGTTCTGAGGGGTGAGAATCAGAACCTCCCTTGACTTTCTTCGAGATCTCCGCATACTCCCTCCACCACTGCATATAGCTGCTTCTTTCCAAAAATATGTCTGGAGAAACCTTGCGATTATTGATCAAAAACATAACATCCTCCTCAAATTGTTTTAACTTTGCTTCTTCTCCTGTTCTGTCTCTGTCCAGCCGCCTGCATGACCGGATCGCGTCCTCCACACGTGCCCAAAAGCACGAATCCTCTGTCACGTAGTTATTCCATGTCTCCTTTCTCTTTTCCCCAGCATTTTGGGAGTTTTGGTGATCTTCTAGCCATCTTTGCAGCTGCTCGCAGTGTTTAGATCTTCCGCGAGTTAAGTAATCCTTCCGGCCCCTTCTGTAATACTCTGCTATGTCTAGCGGTTCCACTGTCCTCCTGTAATTTGTCCCAGCAAATGGCAAACGGGGCCGCAGTGGCACACCCCGTGTTAGAGGCTTCTTCTCCGCTTGGTCAACCACCTTCTCCCAATAGTCCGTCAGGAATGTCTTCTACTTATCAACTCCATTGTCACGCCGTTCCCGTGCATTCTTGAAGCTGTCGTAGTAACCGGGACCTTGGCCGTTGGCTCTGCATATATTAGCGTACCACTCTAAAAATGTCATGTACACTTTCATCTCGTCCAATTCCTCGGCAGGATCAAATTCCTCTCTCTGTGGCTTTATGATGTCTTGTTCGTGCTTTACTATCTTTTCTATCACAGCAGAGATGCCCTCATTCTGCTGCTGTCAGGACAGCGAAAGTTCAACCAGTCAAAAGTCCACAAGGGGAAAATCATTTGTAAAGAGGGGCTTTGATGTTCAGCATCTCTTTTTGCAAAGGTGCATACATGTACGAGATTTTTACAAAAGATCTGTATCAAAATGTTGCGTCTATTGATGACTCATTTGTCTTCTTATCATAGATGAATTTTGTGAAACTGAAATTATCTGATTCTTTGTGAGACTTTGTGTCCTTGTCATGCAAGCGCTCAAAGGGTGCAATTAATCAAAAGTTAGTGCGAAATTAACCAAAGAAGGAAAAACGAGACGTGAAAAGGAAAAAAAAAGGATTACAATCCATATGGCATTTTGACTTCTTCTTCGTTTTGTACTAAGTTATTGAGATCAGTGCCAAAGTACAAGTCTAAATTATTATCCTTTTTCTAATAACTTGCTTGGAGTTAAATTATTTGTTCACAATAAAAGGAACCTTGCATCGCATATGCTTCATGACTAGTTTCAGGTATCGGACTGAAGCGTGTTAATGTGGTTCCTCATTGCTGACATGCCTCTTTTCAAGGGGTTAAATTAAAATTTGAATTACATCCCATCTAGAGGAACCTAGATGAAATCTAATGTTGTATTACATAAGACAAACACTACAAAAAAACAAGGAATTTGCGGTGATTTCTGCGTCGAAAAATTTCCCAAAATTTGTCGCAAATCCATTTTGCGACGAATTTAGCGACGGAAAAAATTCCATCGCTACTAGAGCGTCGCAAAATTTTGTGACGGAAAATTTCAATGTTCGTCGCAAATAATTCGCCGCAAAATTCGTCGCAAATTGGCCACGAACACTATCCGTTGCAAATTAGCCACAAACTTTATTCGTCGCAAATTAGCCACGAACTGTATTCGTCGCTAATTGTCCGTGCAAAATTCATCGCAAATTAGCCACAAACTGTATTCATCACAAAATTCGTCACAAATTAGCCACAAACTGTATTCGTTGCAAAATTCATCGCTAATTGTTAATGGCAAAATTCATCGCAAATTAGCCACGAACTATATTCGTCGCAAAATTCATCGCTAACGTGCCACGAAATTTTTTTTTTGGTCTCTAAATTGCAACGAAATGTTTTTTTTTGTCTAAAAATTGCGACGAAATGTATTTGTGGCAAAATTCGTGACTAATTTTTGATGAATTTTTTTTTTGGTTATTAATTTGCGACCAACTTATCCATGGTGAAATTCACCACTAATTTGTCATTCCAAATTTTGACTTTTGCCACGAACGTTGGTCCGAAATGGATTTAGTGATGATTTTTTATTAATTCTTTAGCGATAAAGTGTGCGACGAAACGGATGATTTGGATTTTAAATCTAATTAAAAGTAGAATTTATATTTAACATTGATTAAATAATGGAGTAACTACAACTCCAACGGGCTCGGCGCGGCGGTTGGCACAACGGTCGGCCAATGAGCGAGGCCTCGGCACGGTCATCGGCACGAGCCTCGGCCATGGGCTAGGTGCTCGGCCACGGCAGGGCTAGTGGCCGAGCGAGCGGGGCGCGGCAACGAGCGACGACCTGGGCGGCTAGGCGACGAGCAGGCAGGTAGCACGGCCAAGAAGCGGCCAGGCGAGCGGCGAGTGGCTCATACATTCAAGAAACCCCCAACCACTCCCAAAAAGGCCTGCATGTGGCTTACTAGCTCTTTGTTTCTTTTTTTTTTTCACCCTCTTCCCAATTAGAAAAGAGCACAAAAAGAACAGTTAACTAAAGAATAGCAATTTTAGCCAAAAAAAAAACTAAAGAATAGCAATTATTTTATATAAACAGGGATAGAATTGCTGTCCTATGACAACATACATCTGTGCCATACACTTTATTCACCAAGAAAAAAGAATTATGAGATAATAACAGGCACTATGAATTGTAAAAAGCGAATCTTGCATCTACAATGACGAGAGTAAAGCAAAAGCACCCACTTGGGCAGACTGCAATTTTTGCCTTACATTCCAGGAAGCAACACCAAGCACAATGCCACTGACAAACAGAGGACTAGCCCCGCAAACGAATTCACAACCCTTGGCGAGGCCGACAAAGGCAAGGCCCCGGATGGAGGCAACGCAATATTGGGCCCAGGGGTGAGCATGTCGTCCGGGTTTGGTGGGCTCGGGCTGGACGGGATTGTCGGCAGCGTGGACCCGGGGGCCGCCGCCTCGCTGCCAAGAGATGGAAGCAGCAGGGTGATGTCGGGCGACAATGCCGGGGAGGGAGAGAGAAGGGAGGATGGGAGGAGTGATGGGGCAGCTGAGATGGTGGTGGAGGGGGAGAACTGAGGGGCAACACTGGGCAGTGTTGCTGGTGCTGCTGAGATGGTGGAGATGGGTAGCTTCTGGGGCGAGGCAGAGGTGGCCAGTGAAGTGCAGGACAGTGAGAGCATAAGCATTGCCAAGAGTGACCCAAGAGGAGCCATTGGACGATGAAGTAATTGAAGGTCTCTTCTTAGGAAACTCTTATGAATGTATGAGCCACAGAAAGAGAGCAAGAGTGAGAGAGAGAGAGATGATGTGGGAATTATGAGGAGAATGTGATGAGGTTATGATTGATAATTTTCAAGCTAAAAATTCCTGAGTCTACAGACAAACTGGTTGACAAAACAATGAATCCTTGCAAAGTATTTTGCCTTGGAAGACTCTTCCGTTTCTTCGAACCCATTAATTAACTCGTAGTAGCTCGTTCGAATGCAATCGCAAAGGAAAACCTACAGGAAAACCGGCCCCAGAAGTGAAGATGGAGGGAGAAAAAGAAGAGTCTTGTGGCGTCAAAGCAAAGAAAGGAAGAAACTTTGGGGCCAATTCACATGCAGACTGAAGTCTGACCGCATCAAGCCTCCACCTTTGCGACGGGTGAACCGAACAAGGCAGGGGGGCAAAAGCAATGACAATCACTACCGTAGCTCCGGCAAATCGGGAAAGAAGGAAAAACTCGAGAATGAAGCACAACAAGAGTGGGAGGGACGAGAATACGAACCGACGGTTTTGAGGATATCAGTGGAGGTGTAATGAGACTTCTTGAGGCGATGCTGCAAATGAGCGGCGCACCAGAGGGTGCCGAGGGGACCTTTCCGACCCAGAAATGTGTGGGAGTAAAACATGTCGCCGCCGGAGATGGAGGAGGAGATAACGACAACACCGTTAGCATAAACACAAACTGAAGTCTGAAGAACGAACCCACCCACCCCTGCGATGCGATTGTTGATTGTTGATTTGGAAGAGAGAGGAAATGGGAAGAGGGGAAGGGGGTGAATTTTGGGGTGGCCGGCGCATGGAGGGGAGTGCGCGGGAAACCCAGTGAGTGGCGCCAGCTTTTGTTTTTGTTTTTGTGTTTCTCCCCCCGCGCTTTTTCTTTTCTTCTCTCTCTCTCTCAAAAGGGAGAAATAAGGGCGTCCGATTAATTTACAGCCTCGCTCAAAACAAAATATTCTTGTAAAAATTAAACACCAAATAATTCGAAACGGTTATGTTATATTTGGTAAAAATTAAACACCAAATTTGCGACAGATTGAAAAATCCGTCGCAAATTTGAGACGAATTTATTTTTCCATTGCAAATTTACGACGGATTTATTTTTCCGTCGCAAATTTGTGACGTATTTACTTTTCCGTCGCAAATTTATGTTATGTTTGGTAAAAATTAAACACCAAATTTGCAATGGATTGAAAAATCTGTCGCAATTTTATGATGGATTTATTTTTCCGTCGCAAATTTGCGACTAATTTATTTTCCGTCGCTAATTTGTAACAGAAGTGATCTTCGCGGCACATGGCACCCATTTTTTCAAATCCATCACTAATTTGCAATGGAATTAGCGACGGAAATGTTTATACCGACCAATTTTTTGAATCCGTCACTAATTCTGTCGAAACCTTGAGTAGATATGCTTCTACACTTTTACATACAATGACACATTACTCATATTTGACGAATTAGTAAATGTCAGGATCTAATTCGTCTAAGGGTGGCAAGTCTAGTGATGTTATTTTTTTTTCATTAGAGCAGCGGAGGAATGTCGTTGGACTAGCATTACGAACACTATGGAGAAACATGACTGATGTGGATGTCATTGTTACAAACAGACTTGATTGACGCTTTCTCAAATAATAATAGGACTCTGATACCAAGTCAAGAATGTGATAAAAAAATTAAGAGCAATATATATATATATATCATTGTCAAATGAAGAGTACACAAACTTATTTATCGGTTTTATAGGATTACTATCTAAAAGGAAAAATATCAATTGCAATCAATTAAAGGAAATATAGGGAATCTTCTAAATATTTCTCTAATAGAATGCATGCCCTCTATTCACTCATCATTCGGATGTAACCTTTTACGAGTAATTCATCTAATTGGTTAGATCAAATTGGTTAGGTCTAAATAAGAATATCTCTTTTATATGATCTCCTATAGATATCCCCATATAGATACATTGACTTTATATTTCATACATCCACCCGATTTCGATTGTTGACACCTAAATTTTACCCAATCATTTAGTGTAATTTGCATAGAAAATTAGGGATTAATTTTTAACCCCTAAACAAAAAATATTTAATTTTACATAACATATAGTTTAGGTTTATTTTAGTTTAATTGCATTATTGCATCGGACCGGCGATGGTGAACGAGTTTAAATTTCATCGAACGAAATTCGGTTCGCTTGGGAATGCTAGGGCCGGGAATTTCACGCCACACGAGCTCGGTTGTTTTAATTTGAGCTTAATTTAGCCCAAGTTAATTCAGCCCATTTAATTTAATTAGAGCCCAAGCCCAAGTTTAAGCCCATTAGGACATTAAGCCCATCTATTTGACCTAGGTTAGAGTTATAAATACATCTTTTAGGTCAGATTTTGGGGGAAGACAATTTCAGATCTGAAATTTCTTGGGAGAGAACACGTGAGAGAGAGAGAGTTGCTTGGCGTCCGGAGAACACCGCTCGTGCGCGCGACCACCGCCGTCGCTCCCCACGACGCCGCACTTCGCCACGCCCCTCGCTGTCCTGAAGGCACCAACACCTTCACGCATGACATGGACTGAAGCGGCTGCCCGATGCCCACGACGTTGACTCCCCTGCTACGTTCTTCCCACGATCGACGAGCCCACCATCAACGCTTCTCTCTGCATGCCCCGTCAACCGAAGAGCCCCTGCATGCATCGAAATCAGAAGCCCACTGAAGACATGCTCGCGTTGACTAGTCCCCCCTGCCCCATTGATCCGTAACAGCCTTAAAACGCCAAAGGAAGAGGGACGTTAATCATCCCAGCGAAGCCATGACGTCCAGACGATTTTCTCGGTCAACAGAAGATCTCCCCTTGCATAGTCAACAGAAGAGAAGTCAAGGAAGAGTCCACTGCTGCCCACGATCAACACTCCCATGCAAAAGACTTCTTTGATTCGCTGACCCATGCAGTGGAGGCCAAGAGGAGAAAACGTCCGCGAAGATTTCTTCGCTCAACGCTGCAGCAAGTCCGGTTGAAGAGCGTCCAGCCATCCCAGACCACGTCCAGTAGCCTCCGATCGTGTCCAGATCACTTGAGAGCTCTCGACAGCCGCGGCATCCACGGCAACGTCCTCAGGCCAGCAGTATTCCGAGAAGTCTACACCACCGCGACGAGCTCGTCGAGCACACCGTGAGCCTAACCGTGAAGTCCCGGAGCCACCTGTCCCCACCGGAGTCGTCCCCGCCGTACCGGACAGCCGCGCCGTGAGCCTCCGCCAAGCGCCGACGTGAGTCGCCGTGCCCCGTGTCTCGCCGTCGCGATCCCGACCCCGACCGACTCGAATTTGGAAATTTTTCAAATTAGGTAAGTGGATATGTTTTGGATATTTTTTAGAATATCTAATTTCCTAGTTTGAATCGTTTTGAATATTTCATGAATATCTTGTGCATAATTAGATATATTTAGATAATGTTCGATATCCGCAATATTTGAAATATTCAAAATTAGGAAACTTGCCTAATTTAGCAACGTATTTGGACGACTATCCGACCTTAACCCTAAGGTCCGATACGCGGCGATACGGGAAATTGTCATCCTATCTATAATCACTTAGATACGATGATAAATTTCATTAGCTTTCCAAATTTGAATAATCAATTATCCGTTAATATCTATAACCCTATAGATATGACCGATAATTTGATTTTTGTGCCTAATCCGAGTTTGAAACGAATTTGGCGGATCGCGTGGTTGATTTGAATTGGTTGTTATCTTTGTTTAAATTTCTTTCCTTTTTAAATAAAACAGAAAATTCAAAAAATATTAGTTAGAGTTTGAATTAGAATTTTTGTTTGTCTAGGAATTTTGAATATATCTAGAGGATAGAGTAATTATTTAATTTAAATTAGGACGTGAGACGATCTAGTTCCTAGTTTAAATTAAGTAATATTCTAATCCTAATAGATTATTTCAGCAATTTAATAATTCCGAATTTTTAATCAAAAATCCCAAAAAGAAATCATTCTAGGGTAGATTAAGTCATCATAGATTGCATGTTAACTTAGGTATTTTTGAATTTCGAATTTTAAACAGAAAATACCAAAAATAGAAGTAATTAGGTTGCATGTTAATTTAGGTATATTTTTTATTCCGAATTTCATTCATTAGAAAATACCAAAAATATTCATTCGTCCGTCATTAGAGTTAGGTCACGTTGTCGCATGACATATATTTTGCATGCCAAGTTGCATTAATTCGCATGTCATATTTTTTGCATGTCATTGCATATAGGTTAGGTTTCATTTAAATAAAGTGAAAATCCAAAAAAAAAGAAATTGAGTGAATGCTTGTTAATTAGAAATCATATTAGGGTTGATTGGTATGATTTTTCGCTAACAATGCAGATGCTTGCTGGATTCAAGGTAAGTAATTCTTGCATACTTGTAATTTATTTAATGCTTTGATTTCTGGGTGTTAAATTGGTGGTTTGCGCACCCGCATGAACACCTCACATGTTAGTACATAAGTTAAAATGGATCCAAACTGCCTGCCAAAACATTTTTTTGAAATGAAAAGGTACCGAAAGGGCGTTAGACTAGATCTAGCGTAATCAAGTCCCCGGGCTTAGAATCTCTGGTTCGTAGGAATAAAACATATCTCCCTATGTTTTATTTAGGTTTCTAATCAGCCTACCATAAAATAATTAATGGCGACTCCAAGCATGAAAACATTTACATGTTAAGAACTTAAACCTTAAGTTGCGAATTGGTAGGGTTTGGGAGGGCCCGAGTTAAGTTCAATCTTAATAATCCATTAGCCCGAGAAAAATGATCAAATTTTTTTAGGGTCGCGACAGCTTTGCGACTCCGCTGGGGACTTGAGTTAAAACTCCTAGTGGACTTAGGCCAATTTTTCTTTTGAAAAATATTTTTGTTTGGCAGCGAGGATCCCAGGTACGTCCCTAACATTTAAGGTGTTAAATGTTCTTGCAGTATGGGAGGTATAAGGGGAGGCGTGATTGTTAACCCTTGTTTTGCAGGGAGGTGGTTGAATGTATGGTTTAATTTATGCACGAAGCGCTGTTTGATATAACCTGTTGTGCATGCCTTACATTTACACTACACCGCACACACTACCCGCTGCCGGACCTGGGCGGCATAGGTTTAGGATGGTACTGAGACAGTGGATACCCCAACCAAAACCATTTGGTATGGGTCGCCCTCCTCGGTCCCGAAATTTTCTTTCAAGGTGTCATTGAGTACCCACCACGGTTGTATCCCACTCAACCCGGGTCGGCTCTTTGACTAAGCCGGAGTCAGGGGAATCCTAGCCTAACCACCACCATGACTGGTTTAGCTCGGTAATCCTCTCGTCTCCATTTTGCAAGCCAGAGTCTAGGTAGAAATCGAGCCTCACATTTCATGCGCATGTCTATGTGATTGCCATTTCCCCCGGTGAAGTAAGTGTTCTAAACCCTTTATCTTGCAATTTACTTACTTTTTCGTACATGTGGTCGGTCTATGATAGGTCTAGGTCGATCGAACTTTTTGAAAGTAATAATCATTGAATTTTTTTTTCAAAGGGAAAGGAAAAGAAAAAAAAATAAAGCTTTGAAAAAAATTACTTTCGATTATTATTATTATTTTCCTAGGTCTGTCATAATTCATTATTTCCTAAGAAATTTGCCACCATTTTCACAAATACATGGAATAAGGAAAAATGTCATGAAAAATAGGAATAAAAAGAGACGATTAGACTGAGTCATGGACCGATCGTTTTGAGGACTCATACTCACCATACTCTATTTTTGAAATCAGGTAACTACGGACCGATCACGATCACCTATTCGCACAAGGTCAAAAACTAGAATGGCCGATCAAACTGAGTTGCAGGAACGTGTTGACGGTATGGCAGACCAGATCAAGCAACTCGCCGTCGCCATGCAACAAATGACCACTGAGATCAAGGCTCTTCGGTCGATCCCTGTTCCAGCACCCCCTGAAGTATCAGTCCCGAAGCATATAAGTGCAAAGAATGTCGATGTCGAGGAAGAGGATGATATGCCTGACCTGGAAGATGACCCTGTCCAGATTGTCGTCAACAAACCCAAACCTGATGAACGAGTCAACAAGCTCGAGGAGAGAGTTAAGCAGTTAGAGGGTTCACAAGATTCGCCCACCATTGATCTGTCCATGTACTCACAAATCAAAATCCTGAAGAAGTTCAAGATGCCGGACTTCGACAAATACAATGGCACCACGTGCCCGAAGGCCCACCTGCAGTTGTACCACGTACAAATGACCTCGTACGTTGACAACGAACTTCTGATGATCCATGCATTCCAAGCGAGTTTGACTGGCCCTGCTCTGCACTGGTACCTTATGAAAAAGATCAATAGCCTCAAAACCTGGAAGGAAGCTAGCGAGGCGTTCCTGAAGCAATACCGGTTCATAACAGACATCACTCCTACCCGTGATGATCTCGAGCGTGCTCAAATGAAGAAGACCGAGTCTTTCAAAGACTATGCCATCAGATGGAGGAATATAGCCGCTCAGATCGTCCCAGAACCCATAGACAGTGAGCTGAAGAGGATGTTCGTGAAAACTCTTCCGTTCGAATACCGTAATCGAATGGTGGCCATTTTGGCTGATAACTTCAACCAGCTCATCCCCATAGGTGAACAGATTGAGATAGGGCTGAAAGATGGATGGTTTGTGGAGCCGTCTTCGTCAACCAAGAGATTCAGTGCAAGGAAAGAGGAAGAACCGGCAGCTGAAGTGAACGTAATGTATAACCAACCGAGCCGGCGGAATGCTAATCCAGCCCCGGCAATTCAAGTGGCAGAACCTCAGCAGCAAAACACGGGTCGTCAACCTTTTCAGAGGAGGAATAACAGGAGGCAATTCACTCCCCTCCCCGGATCATTGTCTCAAGTATTGGCGGTGCTCCGGAAGAGAGGCTTGCTTACTACCGAGCCAAAGTGGCCCAATCCTGAGAAGTTCTATAACTACGACCCGTCGAAGAAATGTGATTATCACATGGGCGAGCTGGGGCATTCAACCGACGACTGCTACGCCCTCAAGCACCAAATCCAGAATCTTCTCGACACGAAGGCGTTCTCATTCCAACCCGCTAAGCCGAATGTTCAGAGTAACCCGCTCCCCGATCACGCGGGCAATGTGAATGTCATATTCAACTTCAATGTTGGTCGAATCAAGAACGTCAGAGTACACACCATTGACGTCTATGGTGAGTTGGTAAAAGCCGATTATTACCCGGCTAACGAGGTCATTTCCCTGGCTGTCATGAGAAAAAGAATTTCAAGGATGGTAGAAGCTGGGCTGATCGTTTATGCTGACCACACTGGCATCATTTCTACTATCTCCGAGGTCGTCATTAACTGGGACGAGGAATTTGCTACGTTGAATACTAGAAAGGTCAAGCTCGATCCCTCGCCTGAAGATATGCCTCCGCTCGAAGACGCGACTGATGATGAAGAGATCGTAGAAAGCATGCTTAAGGCTGATGAAGGAAAAGAGGTGATCGACGCTTTGGGGCAGTCAAGCGGCAAATTCGATTATTATGTAAAGTACTCAGCGCCCCCGAGCTTCTATATTGACCCCCGTGACATTGTCCCTGACGGATGGGGAGGTATGAATGATCCAACACCTCAAATGACAGAGGATTCTGATGATGCCATGGACGGAATCACTGCCCTGTTCGATGATGTCATCATTGGAGCTATCGAGGAAGGACCGTTAGAGGGAATGGGCACTGGCCCACAAGAGTAAAATCTTTAATTTTCTGCACATTCCCCTGCGTGGGAATTTTTACTGCTTTTTAGGATTTGCCCCGTTTCGGGTGCTGCTTTCCATTTCCCTTTTTAGGTTTTGATTGTTGCAATTTTCATTCAATAAATGTAATTCATTTTGAAATTATCAATGAAATTATAAGTTGTTTTCAGTTTTTGAGGGTATGTTGAGGTATATCAAACCAGCCCGGTGATGATATCCAACTGATAAAAGAAAATATAGTCCAAGGAGAATTCTGAGGCCTGGGCTTCTTCATGCTTCCTCGTGTTAAAACTTTTTCAAAATGAATTTCAGAAAAACAAAAACACAAAAAAAAATTTACAAAAACAAAAATTATAAAAAAAAATGTAATGTTTACCCATGTTTGTCCTTCTGAATCCACTGCTTTATGTTTCAGGAGCAATCTTGTGACACGTGAGGGTATGGGAACGGTCCAATCCAGTGAATTATGCTCCGCCGAGCCTGATCCCAATGAGGCTGGCGAACTCGATGATTCCTTTGATATTCTAGAGCTGTATGAAAAGCCTAAAGTCCTCACATCAGACCAAACTGTTATCGTTAATCTGGGTGATTCCGGAGAGACCAAAGAAGTGAAAATAGGGGCAACCCTTCCCGAAAGTGAGACGAAACGTCCAATCTAGTTGCCGCATGAGTAGTTAGGTCATTCAACCAAAAGGTGCGTCCAAGACATTTCGAGGTAAATGATTTAGTCCTAAGGAAGGTGCTGTCAATCTTTCCTGTTCCCAGAGGTAAATTTGCTCCAAACTACATAGGTTCATATGTAGTCAAGAAGGTACTTCCTGGAGGTGTCCTGATTCTCGCAGAGATGGATGGTCGTGAGTTTTCCAATCCTGTCAATTCTGATGCTGTAAAGATGTATTATCCATGATAAAACCTGTCATTTTGCAGCAAAAGTTTTCCAATATTTGGTTTTATGTTCTGAATTGCAAACATTTCACTGATGAATAAATGATTTCAATCAATTTCATGTCAAGTTGAAATGTGTGCATTGGCTTTAAATTCTACATGGTCATTTTGTCAATTTGCATTATCGATTTCAAAGGGGAAATCTTTCATGATAATTTGTTATCTCCCGCAAAATGAATTGAGTTTGTCAAATGAGGTACATCGGGACGATGAAAGGCAAGCCCTATCCTACACACTGTCCCATGCATTAATTGCCAGTGAGAAAAATGAAAAAATCCCCAGCGAGTGGAGTGGAAAAATTTCCATGACTGCAAGGTAAAGAGTTCTCTCGCAAAAGGTACGGTGACCGAAATGACAAGAGGCATTTCATTTCTCTATCTCAAACACTACAGATTATCCATTGTTCAACCTCTTTGAGCCTAAACATTTTGAGAAAGTTTTCAAATTACTCCTGTCAAGAACTACCCCACATCGGGGCAAACCGAAGGTAAATCAATGTCATATGGTGAAAAATGAATAGAAATCTTCTTGCTCTCACTTGCATCAATCTTCGAGTGTTGCTTTTTCAGATGAATTCACGCGAAGTTCAAGTGCCTTAGGATGACGAAGAGCATTTCTTTCTCTATCCTATACACATTTTATCTTTTGTTGAGCCCAATTGAGCCTACAAATTCGTTTCATATAAACCCAGTTGGTGATCATCCCCACACTGGGGCAAAGCAAAAGTCATCGTTGTTCAAGCAGTGTACCCGGAGTGTCAACTGAAGACAAAAGGCTTTTGAATTCAAACAGTGAATCAATCAGGCAGATTAGATGACCAGTGTTTACAATGTAAGAGACATGCAAAAAAAAAAAAAAAGGAAGGGCAAGAAAAAGCAACGTGCCTGGTAAAAGCAAGGCCAATGCCTAATGAAAATACCGGGATATGACATATCAGAATCCCTAGTCGAGAAAGTCTCAAAGGAATCAAGTGGTAAATTCTCGAAGCCAATGGAGCATTTACTGAGAAGAAGATCTCTGGTGAAGAAGAGAACAGGTGACAATGCAAAGATGATCACCAATTTATTCACCCCAATCATACACATTTTGAGCCTAAATGATCCATTCATTTCTCAACCCATGAGCCTAACCTACGTTACGTCCCTTACAAAGTCTCTTCAGATTAGGGCACTTGAACTAACGTAGAATTTCAGATGTTTACAAGCTTAGCTCGAAGAAGTGCGAGCAAGTCCATTTCTATCTCATTTTGCAGGGTTCTTGACTTGTAAACCCGGAGACAATTACAGAGTATTTTCTTTCAATAGCCTTGACTCGAAGAGTCCCCTTTGCTAAGCCATTGACCAAGCCCATGTTACAGTCCTGGCAAAGACCTCTTGGATTGGTAAGGTCGTACCGCTTGCGAGAATACTCGGACCCTTGTTGACATGATGATGGTGAGATAGAGTGATTCTCAATAAATTAGCCTTTTTCAATGAGAATGAGTGAAAGCCCTTTCGGATCGGAAGTCCCTCATTTGACATTTTCAAGACATCCATTTGTGAGTTAGGATTGTCTTGTCATGATTTTTCCCCAACGGAGTTTGTAATGCCGATTTAACAAAACCATCGTGCATGAAAATCAGTTGAATTCATAGTGCATGTGTATATGTGTGCAATGCATATTACATGTTACTTAAAACCGTGTCCAACAGGAGACACACCCTCAGAGTTGAAGATATTGCCAGGTAAGTATATCTCTGTCCCTTGGATATCTATGACTATCTAGATATCCCCAACATGTTCGAGCAATCGTCAAGTCCTATAATTGATCTTTTTGTTGCGATCTCTAAACGCCTTTGATGATGTTCGGGTATCTATTGATCAAACCTTTTCAGGTACCTCTGATGATATCCAGGTACTTTGTCAAGGAACCCTTGAACACTTGGGCTAGCCCCTTTGTTCACCAAATCACAGATTTTCATACAATCTCGAGAAGATTCCCCCGTTACATGCCTATGAGCAGGTATAGGCATGGCGGCCAAATCTTTGCATATGAGCAGGTATATGTAAAGGTCGGAACTTTCTCCCAATCTCAGGTATTCCCCCGCTACTCACCTATGAGCAGATATAAGTGAAGCGGCCAAATCTTTGCATATGAGCAGGTATATGTAAAGGTCGGAATATTCCCCCCAACCTCAGGTATTCCCCCGCTATTCATCTATGAGCAGGTATAGGTGAAGCGGCCAAATCTTTGCATATAAGCAGGTATATGTAAATGTCGGAATACTCTTCTTATCCTAGATATTCCCCCGCACGTGTCTATGAGCAGATATAGGCATGGCGGCCAAATCTTTATGAATTCATATGAGCAGATATATGTATTTCATAAAGGTCGGAATATTTTCTCAATCCCAGGTGTTCCCCCGCTACTCCCCTATGAGCAGGTATAGGTGAAGCGGCCAAATCTTTGCATATGAGCAGGTATATGTAAAGGTCGGAATGTCCTCCTTATCTCAGATGTTCCCCCGCTATTCACTTATGAGTAGGTATAAGTGAAGCGGCCAAATCTTTGCAAACACCTATGGAGATGTATAGGTAGTTTGTAAAGGTCGGAACGTTTTTATATTTTTTCTTACTGCTTTCGCGAATCCAGATGATGATTGGATACGTCGAGCTGTTCTTCGTGTGTTTTGACTTAATTACAGATCATCGAAGTTCATTAATGTGTATCAGGCAATACCTATGGGACTGAGCCTAGACATTTGCCAAACAAAAAAACAAAGTCAGAGTCGTGCCTCGAATTGCATTACCTCGCACCGGTCAGGTAAGTAATTCCAGGTATGTTCTCATTTCATGTCAGCATGCATCATTTCTTAATGCACTAAAAAATGGGACTCATAATCCCAACAAAAACAACATTCATTGCATTTGCATGGTTGAAATTTAGGTATCATTTAGTCTTTGAATGCAACCTCTGCGAGCTCACCTTCAAAGAGGGGCAGCTGTTGACACCTAAATTTTACCCAATCATTTAGTGTAATTTGCATAGAAAATTAGGGATTAATTTTTAACCCCTAAACAAAAAATATTTAATTTTGCATAACATATAGTTTAGGTTTATTTTAGTTTAATTGCATTATTGCATCGGACCGGCGATGGTGAACAAGTTTAAATTTCATCGAACGAAATTCGGTTCGCTCGGGAATGCTAGGGCCGGGAATTTCACGCCACACGAGCTCGGTTGTTTTAATTTGAGCTTAATTTAGCCCAAGTTAATTTAGCCCATTTAATTTAATTAGAGCCCAAGCCCAAGTTTAAGCCCATTAGGACATTAAGCCCATCTATTTGACCTAGGTTAGAGTTATAAATACATCTTTTAGGTCAGATTTTGGGGGAAGACAATTTCAGATCTGAAATTTCTTGGGAGAGAACACGTGAGAGAGAGAGAGTTGCTCGGCGTACGGAGAACACCGCTCGTGCGCGCGACCGCCGCCGTCGCTCCCCACGACGCCGCACTTCGCCACGCCCCTCGCTGTCCTGAAGGCACCAACACCTTCACGCATGACATGGACTGAAGCGGCTGCCCGATGCCCACGACGTTGACTCCCCTGCTACGTTCTTCCCACGATCGACGAGCCCACCATCAACGCTTCTCTCTGCATGCCCCGTCAACCGAAGAGCCCCTGCATGCATCGAAATCAGAAGCCCACTGAAGACACGCTCGCGTTGACTAGTCCCCCCTGCCCCATTGATCCGTAACAGCCTTAAAACGCCAAAGGAAGAGGGACGTTAATCATCCCAGCGAAGCCACGACGTCCAGACGATTTTCTCGGTCAACAGAAGATCTCCCCTTGCATAGTCAACAGAAGAGAAGTCAAGGAAGAGTCCACTGATGCCCACGATCAACACTCCCATGCAAAAGACTTCTTTGATTCGATGACCCATGCAGTGGAGGCCAAGAGGAGAAGACGTCCGCGAAGATTTCTTCGCTCAACGCTGCAGCAAGTCCGGTTGAAGAGCGTCCAGCCATCCCAGACCACGTCCAGTAGCCTCCGATCGTGTCCAGATCACTTGAGAGCTCTCGACAGCCGCGGCATCCACGGCAACGTCCTCAGGCCAGCAGTATTCTGAGAAGTCTACACCACCGCGGCGAGCTCGTCGAGCACATCGTGAGCCTAACCGTGAAGTCGCGGAGCCACCTGTCCCCACCGGAGTCATCCCCGCCGTACCGGACAGCCGCGCCGTGAGCCTCCGCCAAGCGCCGACGTGAGTCGCCGTGCCCCGTGTCTCACCGTCGCGATCCCGACCCCGACCGACTCGAATTTGGAAATTTTTCAAATTAGGTAAGTGGATATGTTTTGGATATTTTTTAGAATATCTAATTTCCTAATTTGAATCGTTTTGAATATTTCATGAATATCTGGTGCATAATTAGATATATTTAGATAATGTTCGATATCCGCAATATTTGAAATATTCAAAATTAGGAAACTTGCCTAATTTAGCAACGTATTTGGACGACTATCCGACCTTAACCCTAAGGTCCGATACGCGGCGATACGGGAAATTGTCATCCTATCTATAATCACTTAGATACGATGATAAATTTCATTAGCTTTCCAAATTTGAATAATCAATTATCCGTTAATATCTATAACCCTATAGATATGACCGATAATTTGATTTTTGTGCCTAATCCGAGTTTGAAACGAATTTGGCGGATCGCGTGGTTGATTTGAATTGGTTGTTATCTTTGTTTAAATTTCTTTCCTTTTCAAATAAAACAGAAAATTCAAAAAATTTTAGTTAGAGTTTGAATTAGAATTTTTGCTTGTCTAGGAATTTTGAATATATCTAGAGGATAGAGTAATTATTTAATTTAAATTAGGACGTGAGACGATCTAGTTCCTAGTTTAAATTAAGTAATATTCTAATCCTAATAGATTATTTCAGCAATTTAATAATTCCGAATTTTTAATCAAAAATCCCAAAAAGAAATCATTCTAGGGTAGATTAAGTCATCATAGATTGCATGTTAACTTAGGTATTTTTGAATTTCGAATTTTAAACAGAAAATACCAAAAATAGAAGTAATTAGGTTGCATGTTAATTTAGGTATATTTTTTATTCCGAATTTCATTCATTAGAAAATACCAAAAATATTCATTCGTCCGTCATTAGAGTTAGGTCACGTTGTCGCATGACATATAGTTTGCATGCCAGGTTGCATTAATTCACATGTCATATTTTTTGCACGTCATTGCATATAGGTTAGGTTTCATTTAAATAAAGTGAAAATCCAAAAAAAAAGAAATTGAGTGAATGCTTGTTAATTAGAAATCATATTAGGGTTGATTGGTATGATTTTTTGCTAACAATGCAGATGCTTGCTGGATTCAAGGTAAGTAATTCTTGCATACTTGTAATTTATTTAATGCTTTGATTTCTGGGTGTTAAATTGATGGTTTGCGCACCCGCATGAACACCTCACATGTTAGTACATAAGTTAAAATGGATCCAAACTGCCTGCCAAGACATTTTTTTTAAATGAAAAGGTACCGAAAGGGCGTTAGACTAGATCTAGCGTAATCAAGTCCCCGGGCTTAGAATCTCTGGTTCGTAGGAATAAAACATATCTCCCTATGTTTTATTTAGGTTTCTAATCAGCCTACCGTAAAATGATTAGTGGCGACTCCAAGCATGAAAACATTTGCATGTTAAGAACTTAAACCTTAAGTTGCGAATTGGTAGGGCTTGGGAGGGCCCGAGTTAAGTTCAATCTTAATAATCCATTAGCCCGAGAAAAATGATCAAATTTTTTTAGGGTCGCGACATCGATCTATTTGAAAATTGCTATAAGAGCTACGTATGGAGGAAACTGCCATATTCAACTAAATAGATATTTGTGTTATCTATATCTAAGTCTTTAAAAAAAATGAGATAAGATTTGCACCTATCGAATCTAAAAAAGCTTATTTGGGACGAGAACATTTTAAGAGATTATCTAATATCTTGAGTTTATAATAGATCTTCTTATCTGATTTGAATTTGTAATATCTAATCTCTCTTAGGATTGAACATGTAGCAAATCGTCCAATCTCTTTTGAATTTGAACCTGTGACAATCATCCAATTTAGTTTGAATTTCAATTAATAATTGTTAGTTTGCATTAGATTGATTTCATTAGGCAATATTTAGTTTGTCTTGTGATTGAGTATATTCCTTATGTAGTCCTCATCCTTATCACGAGAGTTGAGACATAGTAATCATCGTGATTAGACTTAGAAGAACTTAGGTTTAGTTTTAGAACACTGCAAAAAACCAAGTTTTTAGCAATGAATTTTGCAATGAAAAATTTGGCAAAATTCGTCGCTAAACGAATTTACGACGAATTCGTTGCAAATTTGCGACGGATTTATTTTCCGTTGCTAATTCCATTGCAAATTTGCGATGGATTTATTTTTCGTCGCAAATTTGGGACGGATTTTATTTTCCATTGCAAATTCCGTCGCTAATTTGCAACAGATTTATTTTTCGTCGCAAATTTGCGACGGATTTTATTTTCCATCACAAATTCCGTCGCTAATTTGCGACGGATTTATTTTTCGTCGCAAAATGTCGCCGTAAATTAGCGACGAAAAATTTTCCGTCACTAAATTCCTTGGCAAAATCCTTGTTTTTTTGTAGTGAAAAGAAAAGAAAGAAGTGGAATTGAATGATAAGGGGATTCTAATTCGTTGTTGGGAGAATTGTAGGAATGGCTGGTAGTAAGAAAAATATTGTAAGAATCATATAATATAGTTTTCATATAATATAAGAGACCTGATATTTCCACAACTTAGAACACTTCTTCCATAACTTTTTCTTATTCTCTATTTTGATTGGACTAATTTGCCGTTTACAATTTATCCACAATCTCCATGAGGATTCTTAAGAAGTTTAGAAACAAAAATACCCTCTAACAGTTTGAGTAAATAATCAAATAAAACTAAACTTACATTTTGCTTTCTTCCATGTCAAAAAAACCTAGCTCCGATTTCCTTTTCATTCTAATTTTTCTGTTTTCTTGATAGAGTTTCAGTTGGTTTTTGTTGTCACGCCCCGAACCTCATCGAGCACGCGACATCCCTCTAGCTTGGTCGGATTAGTGCGACGTCCCAGGAAACGTTGCCGACCCAAAATTTCCATCAGAGTCAATCGCGGCGGAAATCAATATGAAAACCCGGACAATAAAATCGGAGAATGCCAGGAAGAATAAGATCGCCAAACCACCAACTAAAACTATAATTCAATATAAACATGTACAATATCCATTTACAAGCGAACTCGTACTATACCGCCTCCTTTCTAAACCGCAAAAACATACATACACACCCAACAAATATCTACAACCACCGACATCCCACAAGATCGATACCCCGGGTCCCTATTCCTCAAAAATGGTACTCCTCAAAAATCTGCTCCTAACCTACCCCCACTAGCCCTGGCGCCCATGAGATGGCGTCCACTCTGAATCCGACTCGTCAGTGCTCGAATCGACTCCTCCAGGATCGTCGCATCTACTAAGGACTCCATCTCGGCTCCGATCTCAATCGGGTGGTCTATGTCACCCAACTCCGATGGGACCTCATCCCGCTCCTCTTCGTTTGGCTCCTCATTCGGCTCGTCCTCGGGCACGTAGTAAGGATTGTATTCGTTTATAGGTACATGCCCTCCTCATCCTCAGCCTCTACCTCTGGGGCCTCCTCCGGTTCAACTTCAGGATTGTCCTCTCCTTCTTCCTGTCCTTCTTCGGGAGTCGCCTCGAGATCTATGTCTATCGGATCGTATCCTGCCTAGGATCCTTCTGGCTCGAGCTCATGCTCTGCTCCCGAGGACTCAGGTGCTGCAGATGCAAGGTGAGGCCCGAACTGAGCTAAACTGGTCTCTAAGCTGGTCAGCTCGCCATCGGGAGGGGATACGGCTGATGGATCCCAGTCCCCAACTCCATCATAGGGGACGTCGAAACTTCTAACTGGGCCAAACTCGTCCTCCCCATCTATGAACATCCAGGCTGTGTAAGTGTGGGCCTGCCATTGGGGTAGTCCTATATCTACCTATACTACAGATGTATGCTTAACCCAGGTAAAGTTGTCTCCCATCGGGTATTCTATCACATTGTGGTCGGTGTGCATGGGTATTTCGAAACGCTGTGGTGGCGGCAGGTTCATGGCTCGGGCGGTGGCTCTGAAATGGTTTGGTTGATACAACCATGAGACACTTCTCAATAAGTTACAACCTAAACCCTACCTAAGCTATCACATATTCCAGACAAGTTAAACACACAACAATAATCACACAGTCACACATACCTAGACTCTAGCAACTCAGCTTGCACATTAAATCACAATCACAACAAACACATCTCACACACGTATATCGATCATACCGCATTTTCAAATCCCACACATCACACTCGTTCATGTGCCATCACATCATTTTCATTTATTCTTCCTTGTCGTACCCACACTTACCCAATCACTTTCCCGGCCCGCGTCAACACGCCTCAGGCCCACACGATCGCGCTCCGAGCATCACACGCCTTGGTCCGATCCCAATCTCGCACTTTCCTCAGCCCTTGCCAAATGCGAAAAGCTTACGTGATCGAAACCCGAGCTTATAATGCCTCGGTCCGATCTTGGTCTCACCCGAACATACCAAGCCTCGGACCAAACTCATTCTCACTTTTTCGTTCCTCAGCTAGTGCCAAATGTGACAAGCCTACGCGATCGCGACTCAAGCTTTAGATACTTGGCCCGATCCCACAATCGCATCACGACCAACCTTATTGCCTTTTTGTGATCACATGCACATCGCACGTCACAAATCTCACATGTGCACATACTCGGGCATTACATACGCGCACTCAGACGCGCCCAAATCAATCAATTCAAACAGTCACTTCACACTAACACAACCAACACGCAAATTATTATTTTTCACACCTAAAGCTACAATATTTCACTTCCGGCCCTTCATGGCACTTCCACGGAATTACGACCCGGTCCTAATGGTACAAACCCGGTACCAAACAGCCCATCACAGCACACCGAACAGCCAATCACAACCATCGATCGGCCTCTAAAATTCCACAAAAAATTCCCGATTTCGCACCTAAGGCCCGCTAATCCAATTAATTCCTAATTTTTACCAAATCTCGTCTAAACGAGTCCGAAATAACCCGAAATACTAGGCAAGGTTTAGATCGCGACTTACCAAACTCTAGATTATCTTGGCTAGAGTAAAACGGGCAGTAGTACGGCAGTGGTTACGCGGAGGTGGTGTGGCGACGGCCTACGGCGGCGGCGATCAGCGGCGGCTTACGCGGTGGCCGGCGAGTGGATTCCTTGGCCGCGGTTCATGGCCACAGGGAGAGAGAAAAAGAGAGGGAGAGACGGCGTGAGGGTGGAGCGGTGGCGTGCGGTGGGCGACGAACGGCGGCGCGGCAAGGCTCAGCCAAGGGGGGTGATCGGCGTGAGGGGAGGGGGAGAGAGAGAACCGAATGAGAGAGAGAGGGTTGGTCTAGGTCTTGTAGACCAAGTTTTGACCCAAAAATGGCAAATTACCATCTTGCCCCTCTTTAATATTTTTAATCAACGGCCGAGGTTCGATCCTATCTTGGGATCGACGGCCAATATCGAATCTTTTCCAAAAATATCCAAGGGCAATTTGGAAATTTCATAAAATTCCAAGGGCAAAATTGTCTAACCAAAAAGTTAGGGTAAAATGACCAAAATGCCCTTGCCCTTTATAACTCTTTAGGGGTAAAATAGTCACTTTCTCATTTTCTTGTCAAAATTGAATTTTTCTGAAGAATTCGGGACAAACCAAAGATGCACGTTCTCACCGCAACGTCGTCCTAACGTCCCGTCGTGACTTCCAAATTTTTCCGATGGCCGATTTGATCTCTAATTAATAATTGCATTTTATATATGTAACGTAACTCGAGCGTTTCTCAAACTAACGTGCAGCTTTTGGGGAAATTCGCATATTAGACCCATGGCCGATAATAAATCGAGTCTCGTGCAAGTTCATTCAGATTGGGATGACCTCGGTTGTCATATAGTCATGAGGATCGATCACTAGTTCCAACGGGCACGATCGTTTAGTATACATTCTGGATCATTCGTCAATTCATTTCGTGGTCAAACGGAATCATCCGCAATCCACTGATATGATAATGATGAATCGGCCCATCACTATCCTACGATCGGCCTATAGTGGCTCAAAATGTCACCTCAACTATTTTATGGTCGAAAGTCAGTTAACGACTAAATTTCCTTTGGTCGCGTGAATTCAAATCCCTAATTAGCCTTTCCCCTAATGGTTAGTATCTCATAAATGATTAGTTCCGGATGAGACTAACTACGAGTACATTCATAAAATCAAGTATTTCATAAATTTCGAATGGGCAAATTTTTAGGATGTCACATTTGTGGTTTTATGCACCTTTACCCCATTCATCATCTCCAAACAATTACTTTTGATCGAGTCTAAAATTGGAAAGACGTGTAAAAAGTATATCTTCAAAGATATCCTTAGATGATATAGCATGTTTTGAAATTAATTTGTAATATAAAGTTAAGGAATTCTATTTAATTTTAATACAATATATATAAATTGAAATATAATAAGAGATCTAATTTATAAGTAGATTATTTGCAATATGAGTTATAGCTTACTTCCTTTCTTTTAGCTGTAGAGATATACCTTACTTCATAAGATGAACAAGTTTTTCTTAATATGAGCAACCTCACTTACATTTTAATCTTGTAGTAAAATTAATGAATGAAAATGAATAATATGTATATAAGCAAAGTAAAATGGAAAATCAGAATACTTATTGCCGAATAATTTATTTGTAATAAGAACTAACACTATTAACATGACATATGTTATTAAATTAAGATAGAAAATGAAGAAAAAAACCTGAAATTATATATGTTACAGAAAAGTCATTCATAGCTTACATAATTAAGTGAATAAATTGCAACAAATAAAAAAAGCAACTTCCTTTTAAAAAAAATTAAAATTGCTTATGACATTGATATAGAGATAGATCATGTTACGTGAAGACAATAAAAAAAATTAATAATTAAAACAAGAAACATGGGAAATAGTAGAAACAGAAAGAGATAAGTTGGCTTCTTCGATTGTTGCCTGATTTGGTACGTGTTAACTTTTTCATACTTTTCAAGAATCCTCATGGAGAGTGGATGAGCATTTAGGGCAAACGAGTCCAATAAAATATACAGTTTGAAAAAGTTGTGAAAATTGGTTCTGGAAATATCATCACCCTAATTTGATTTATAACAGTACAAACATTAGGATAAAATCATAAATAAGTTTACCAACTCTAAGGTCATGTTCAATAATGAATTACGTCAAACGATAATAATTACAGCTATAACTATATTTTATAGCATATAAGCATGATTAACTTTCACAATTCCTACATAAATGAGCAATAGTATCCGTGCTTATGAATGATATTAATATTACATTCATTTTTTCTGTCGGAATATGTTATATATATTTAGATAAGTCAATATAATAAACACAATCACAATTCATAGGTACTTTATTAATTTACTATAATAATTAGTTATAAACAGTAGTTTAACAATGTATATAATTATCAATGAGGACGAGTATAGGGATATTCAAGTTAGTAAAGTAGTGATTGTTATTTTATTAACAGTTAATAGT
The DNA here is from genome assembly GCA_031216185.1 of Syzygium aqueum. NCBI lineage: Eukaryota > Viridiplantae > Streptophyta > Magnoliopsida > Myrtales > Myrtaceae > Syzygium > Syzygium aqueum. The sequence continues at coordinate 22,118,550 of CM062233.1, forward strand.
AAATTTTAATTATTTATTTACGGTCCACAACTAGAATGGAATTACAATTTCTCCGCTTAATACCCCAGCCAGAACAAGGGCTCAAACCGAACATAAATAGAGTCAAGATGAGTTACCTGACTTTGCCAGAGGCCGACTGCTGTGACTTGAGAAGTCATCCCAGCTATAAATGAGTCTGCTTCATGCCCGAGAAAGCTAGAACCATTGCTGGGAAAAGGCATTCTCTCAAGATGTTTAATAAACTCCTCGTAGTCGAAAGTATGGGACTCTTGATCTTCAGAATCCATTCCCGGGCCCTTGTATGTGAGCAACTCGATTACAGAGTCGGGGGCTTGGAAACATGCCCAACCCGATTCAGAGCACAAAAGGAACGTACCGAAAGGCTTGTACGAGCTTTGGCCAGTGGTAGTAGGACCGAGGAATAATCTCGGGACACAATCATCCTTGTGAACCACATGCAAGAAGCAAGAATTCCATGTCGGATGGCGCGATACGGCTTGTCGGAAGGCAGTGTCCCCGAGGAGGGGTGAACCAAAAGTGATGCAAAGGGGGAGTTTGTCTTTGGTTTGATCGAGCGTGTTTAGAAGTGACAATGTAAAAAGTGAGGCAATAGATCCATTCAGACATTGTCCTGTGATTATATAGGGGATAGGCTCCTTTTTTTCGTTCTTTTCTGCCGAGGAAATAGAGGCCACTAACTTGAAAGAATTTTTAACCTGCATCGAAGCAGAATGAGCATCCATGCATAGTCCGTAGGAGCAAATGAAATTTTCAATGCTAATATGTACCCAAGAGAGTCATTCCGCTCTTACGAACATGCTCGCATATAACAAGTGAAATTAATCTTCCAGGGGCAAATGAGAATTGTAAGAATTTCCTAATGTGGGCTCCATTAATTGAAATTAATTGAATTAGTTTGGTCTAATAAATGTAAGATATATGGGTTCTTAATAAGTTTATTATGGGACTGACTAGTGTGGGCCGAGTATGGCCCGGCCCGTAATGAGAGGGCCCGTGGTCGAAGACTCTATAAATAGCGCTCAAGTCCCTCCTCTAACCTGATGATGCACAATTCGACTCACATAAGGATTTAGAGAGAATTTTCTTTTCGTGAGTGGCAATCTCATTAGGCCAGTGTTCTAACGAAAGGGATAGTGGAGAAGCACTTGAGTTCGTGTTTGGAAACCGTCGCAAATTCCGCTTCAAGTTCGATGGATTCCAAACCAGGTACGCGAATCGATAATCTCTCCATTAACGTGTTTTCGATTTCTGTTTATGGTGATCCTGGACGTGCCATTTTCGTGGCCATCATGTGGTATCAGAGCCTGCCATAGATTAGAACCGAAACATGCGGATTAAGACCGTTTTCATTATGTCCGAGAGGTTTTTACCCATTTTCGAAATTTTTTGTCCAATAAATGCAAAATTTTATTACATATTCGGAATCTCCTCGTCGAGACGAGAAGATTGGTGGGCGGCACGTCGCCCGGAACTGCCGCACGTGCCCTCACGGGCCGACATGTGCCGTGGGCGCGGCGGCGCGTGACGGCCACGCGCGGCCGTGCGGAACCGGCGCATCCCTTCGCCGGTAATCGCATGCTGACGTCATCATGACGTCAGCGAGGCGCGGATCCGGTTGACCCGGATCTGACCCGACCCGACCGTCGACCCGACCCATTTCTGACCCGACCCGACCCAAATTTCGACCCGACCCGGTGGTTGACCCGACTGGTCAACCGGTCGGACCAGCTGTTCAGACCGGTTTGACCGGCTGAACGCGCAAGCACGCGCCGCGCCTTCCGGCGGCGTGTGAGGGCGCGTCCGACGTCCATTTTGGACGTTCTTGGTACCGACGCGCTCATATCGAGATCCTCTACATTGTGGTGTATTTATTTTACATGTTTGAAGCTTTTATAGATGTGAAAATATGTATAGAACCCTATATACGCGTATCTTTAGGGTATTTTTGCGTATTTTCTTGTATTTCTCTATGGTTTTGGAAATACATATGGTAGCTCACATGTATATCACCACATACGGACTATGTAGAGTGTAATTCATTGCCTATCAATGAATGGAATAATATAATTAGTATGACATGTAATTTCAGAGACATACGCCCCTGTCTTTACGGCTAGCATTACATGTATATAGTGAATGTGATACATAAAGCTTATATCCGCGGTATGAGAGATTTTCAAAGATTCAGCTGGGTAGTGATCGCCAAAGCGGCACACTTGACTGGGTTTGAGAAATATCGGTCTCATATTGTAATGGGATGTCTCCTGTTCTACTGCGTGATCATACTCCCAAAGGAGGTGATCTTGTATTGGTTCACGGAGGGGTACATGTATAGCATGTGCTTGAGAAATTACTGATCTTAGTGGTTCATACACCCAAAGGTGGTGATTTCACAAAAGTTTAGAATATATTCTCATGGCCGTTGTCATGTGAATAGTATAAAACTGCATGTCATATTTTCTGCCCAAAAGTGATTATATTATGATGTATGTAACTCTTTAGATAAGTACTCACATGATGCTGATTATATTGTTTGTTTATTTACCAGTCACCTTTTCTGTAAACGGCAATTCCATTTCCATTGAGGTCCTTACTAGGTTGAACTTTAAGAAATGGAAAGAGGATTTTCTTTTTGGAATGGAACTGGCAGATGTTCACATTGCTCTTACAAAGGATAAGCCCACAGATATCATGACCACCAGTATTGAAGCCGAAAAAATGGACTATGCTGCCTGGGAAAAGAGCAATTGGATTTGCTTATTGACCATGAGAAAATCCATTCAAGAATACTTGAAAAGTGGTTTGCCAGCTGACTGTACTGCTAAGGAAATGATCGCAGCCTTAGAGGCTAGAAACGGCATTTCATCTAACGCTGAGGATAGTACACTTCTTCAAAAGCTCTTCAATATGAAGTATGATGGTACTGCTGAGGTTAGAGATTACGTCCTTAGGATGATAGACCTAAAGACAAAGCTTCAAGCTCTTAATGTTTCCATTCCTGATGCTTGCATTGTGCATCAAGCCCTGAACACCCTTCCACCTGATTTTGGGATTATAAAAACAAATTATAATTCCCAAGATGAGACTTGGTTAGTTAATGACTTGATAGCAATGGTGGTGGTAGAGGAAGAGAAACTTAAGAAGGAAAAAGGGCATCTAGCCTTATATGTTTCTGGTTCCCATAAAAGGAAGGATAAGCAGTCCAGAAATCGTACTCATAAAGGTACTCACGACACTACCGGTCAATCTGACAATATGGGTCCAAAGAAAACATCCTTCAAAAGGAATAGTGACCACTGCTTCTTTTGTAAGAAGAAAGGTCACATGAAGAAAGACTATGGAAAGTTTAAAGCTTGGTTGTCCAAACGTGAGCCTACAGGTAATGATTCTTTGGCACTTGTCTGTGAATCCAACCTATCGGAAGCACCATCCAGTTCTTGGTGGCTCGATAGCGGTGCAACTAATCATGTTGCATTTACCATATAGGGATTCATAAACCGGAGGAAGCCAAATCAGGATGAATCAAAACTCACTGTGGGAAACAACGAGAAAGCCGATGTTGTGTTTGTGGGAGACGTTATATTGATTCTAGACTCTGGTTTTAGATTAATATTGAAAGACACTTTTTATGTACCTTCTTTTAGACGGAACTTAGTTTCCGTATCGTGTTTGGACATGTATGGCTACTCTTTTGAAATCAAGAATAATGTTATTTCTTTGTTTCTTAATTCAAATAAGGTTGGGTGCTGTTATATGTCGAATGGATTGTACAGATTGTGTTTGTCTCCCAATGACATATACATCGCTTATACAGCTGAAAAGGTTGTTTCCAAAAGACCACTACCTAAAGAACAATCTTATGCATTATGGCATAAACGGCTTGGTCATATCTTGTTGACACCTAAATTTTACCGATCATCTAGTGTAATTTGCATAGAAAATTAGGGATTAAATTTTAACCCCTAAACAAAAATATTTAAACTGCATAGCATATAGTTTAGGTTCATTAATTTAATAGCATTTTTACATCAAATTGGCGTTGGCGAATGAGCTTAAATTTCATTGAACAAAACTCAGTTCGCTCGGGAATGCAAGGGCCGGGAATTACAAGTCGAACGGGCTCGGTCGTTTTAATTTGAGTTTAATTCAGCCCATTATGTTTTGAGCTTAATTCAACCCAAGCTAATTCAGCCCATTTAAATATTAATTAGACCTAAGCCCAAGTCTAAGCCCATTAGGACTAGAGAGCCCATCTAATTGACCTAGGTTAGAACTATATAAATATGTTTAGGTCAGAAATTAGGGGCGACACAATTTTAGATCAGAGAAATTTCGGAGAATAGAATTTCGGAGAAGTCGGAGGCCACGAAATTGAAGCACACGGCCACAATTCTAAAAAAAGAAAAATCGTGAAGAGAAAAAAGGAGAATTCCATCGGCCGCTGCTCCGTGGTCTCGGTGGCTGCTCCATATCATCGGTCAATGTGAAGACATATTTTTGGAATGATGTTCTGGCATCATGGACAGAACGCTGAAGAAAGGAAGTCAAGAGGATTTTGTTCTAGGGCCTTGACTTGTTCTGCAGTTGAATTTTTTCTCCACGCCTCTTCACCGACGAACCCAGGTGACATGATCACTGCAGCTTCGGTTTGTTGTCTATCAACACCCGCTGGACGCCGTTCCTATCAGTCCCGATGAACGCCTGAGGGACTCACAACACCGGCGCTCAAACGAGCATCCTGTAGCAACCTCGGCGGTCGCGCTTATAGTTTTCTCACTTGTGGGTTTTGGAGCTTTCCGGCTAGAGACTTGCAACGGTTCCTTGCCCCAGCGTCCCCGTTGAGCCATCGTTGATCCACCACTGTGCGGAGTGGTGTCCGTTTTCTGTTTTGCAGGTCATCACCAAGTCTCAACCAGCAACATCCAGCAAAGTTCATCAAACATCGTCGAGAAGTAGCTATGAACGGAGAAAGAGAAGCTTTGCGGACCTTTAGCCATGTTCAGTCAAGCCCCCACGAGTTCATCCGTGGTCGAGAACAGTGATCATCGAGCATCACTGCGAGCTACTGGTCCTAAACCGTGTATCGCCGCCACCGCCAGTTGTTGCCGGAACCGCGCTACTGCTCTCGCCGACAGGCCGTGATCCACCGTGTCGTCGCCATCGTCGGTTGTCCCGTCCCGACCCACAAGTCCAAGCTCGATCTCGATCGATTCAAATTCGGAAGTTATCTGCAAATTAGGTAATGATATTATCCGTTAAATTTTCAGAATATTTGATTTCCTAATTCGTATGTTTTGAATATTTCGTGAATATCGTGTGGATAATTACATATATTCGGATAATGTTCGATATATCCGCGATATTTTAAAATATTCAAATTAAGAAAATTTCCTAATTTAGCAACGTATCTGGACGACTATCCGACCTTATCCCTAAGGTCCGATACGCGGCGATACGAGAAATTATTATCCTATCCATAACCATTTGGATACGATAATGAATTTCATTAGCTTTCCAAATTTGAATAATCGGCTTTCCGTCAATATCTATAACCCTATAGATTTGACCGATAGTTCGATTTTTGTGTTTAATCCGAGTTTGAAACAAATATGGCGGATCGCGTGGATGATTTGAATGTGGTTGCTATCTTTATTTGTTTGATTGCTTTCCTTTTTAAATAAAAAGAAAATTAAAAAAAATCTGTTTTGTTATTTAAATTAGAATTTTTGCATGTCTAGGAATCCTAAATATATCTAGAAGATAGAGTAAGTATTTAATTTAAATTAGAACTTGAGATAATCTATTTCCTAGTTTAAATTAAGTAATATTCTAGTCTTAATAGATTATTTAGGTTATTTTTTAATTCCGAATTTTTCATGAAAATCCAAAAAAAATGAATTGCTTCATGTTTGATTAAGATAGATTGCATTTTTAATTGAAGTAATTTATAATTTCGAATTTCGCCAAAAATCCCAAAAATAAGTCATGTTAGGTTAGATTAAGTCATTAGGTTGCATGTTAATTTAGGCATATTTTTAATTCCGAATTTCATCAGAAAATATCAAAAATAATTCATTTGTTCGTCGTTAGAATTAGGTCACGTCGTCACATGACATATAGCTTGCATGCTAGGTTGCATTAATTCGCATGTCATCTTTGCACGTCATTGCATATAGGTTAGATTTCATCTAAATAAGTGAAAATCCAAAAAAAGAATGAATTGCTTGTTAATTAGAAATCATATTAGGATTGATTAATGTGATTTTCTAGCTAACAATGCAGATGCTTGTGTTGCATTCAGGTATGTTGTTCTCCTAAGCTGGCAATTTATTTAATGCTTTCTTGGGTGTTAAATTGATAGTTTGAGTACCCGCATGGACACCTCACATGTTAGTAATTAAGTTAAAATGGATCCAAACTGCCTGTCAAAATATTTTTAAAAAGAAAAGGTACCTAAAGGGCGTTAGACTAAATCTAGCGTAATCAAGTCCCCGAGCTTAGAATCTCTAGTTCGTAGGAATAAAGCATATCTCCCTATGTTTTATTTAGGTTTCTAATCGACCTACTGTAAATAGATTAGTGGTGACTCCAAGCATGAAAACATTTGCATGTTAAGAACTTAAACCCTAAGTTGCGAATTGGTAGGGCTTGGGAGGCCCGAGTTAAGTTTAGTTTTAATAATCTATTAGCCCGAAAAATGATGAAAATTTTTTAGGGTCGCGACATATCTATAAGGATAGAGTAGAAAGGTTGATAAAGACTAATATCCTGCCTGCTCTTAAAAATGACCTAGAGACATGCGTAGACTGTTGTAGAGGTAAAATGACCAAGATAAGGAAGAAAACTGCAGTCCGAAGTTCTAACCTGTTGGAGGTTATTCACACTGATATAAGTGGACCCTATACGACAACCTTGTGTAGAAATTTTTATTTCATCACATTTATTGATGACTATTCTCGATATGGCTATCTGTACTTGATTAAAGAAAAGTCCGAGTCTCTTGACAAGTTCAAGATTTTTCTGACTGAAGTCGAGAAGCAGTTGGGAAAGGTCATAAAGGTTGTTAAATCTGACCGAGGTGGAGAGTATTATGACAAGCATGGCGATGCCGGACAGCTTAAAGGGCCATTTGCCAAATACTTAGAGGATTCTGGGATAGTGGCTCAATTTAATATGCCTGGGAGTCCTGAGCAAAATGGTGTATCTGAAAGGCGCAATCGCACCCTTATGGAAATGGTGAGGAGTATGATTAGTAGGATAAATTTACCTAATTTTCTGTGGGGTGAAGCTTTAAAAAATAGCTTTGTACATTCTGAATCGTGTACCTACTAAAGCTGTTCCATTGACTCATTTTGAGTTATGGATTGGACGTAAGCCTAGCTTGAACCATCTTAAGGTTTGGGGATGTTCTGTAGAAGTGAAATTATATAATCCAACATTAAGTAAGTTGGACTCCAGAACCACTCGGTGTTACTTTGTATCTTACCCGGAACATTCGAAGGGATATCAGTTCTATAATCCCAATGGAGGCACAGGAATTGTGGAATCACAGACAGCCAAGTTTCTGGAGTTTGATGTGGCCGAAGAAAGTAGCTGCTCACAGACTATTGAAGATAATAGTACGGTGGGTAATATTGTATCATTATCTCCTCCCATACAGATAATTGTGGAGACTCCCACACTACAGACTGAATCATGAACCTGTTGAGGCTCAGGATCCTGTTGTCGAGACAGCTCCTAATGAAGTTCCTCAAGGCTCTCAAGTGCAGGATGAGGCTGTTGCTACTCCAGTAAGGAGATCCATTAGGGAGAGACGATCAGCCATACCACCGGACTATTTAGTCTATATAGGAGAGCAAGACTACGATATCGATTCTGTAGCTGATCCAGTGACTTATATGGAAGCATTTCTTGTCCTCAGTCGGAATTGTGGTTGGATGCAATGAGATATGAAATACAGTCTATGAAGCATAATGGTGTTTGGGAACTTGTTGAATTACCTGAAGGTCATAGACCTATTGGCTATAAATGGATGTATAAGACTAAAAGGGACTCCAAAGGAAAGATTAAGAAGTTTAAAGCCAGATTGGTAGCCAAGGGTTTCACTCAGAGAGAAGGAGTAGACTATGAAGCAACTATTTCTCCAGTCTCTTCTAAAGACTCTTTCAAAGTGATCATAGTATTGGTAGCTCATTTCGATATAGAGTTACACCAGATGGATGTTAAGACTGCCTTTCTCAATGAAGATCTTAATGAAGAAGTCTATATAATGCAACCCGAAGGTTTTACGGCCGATGATTCAGGTACGCTTGTATGTAGATTGCAAAAGTCTATTTATGGTCTTAAGCAAGCTTCTAGACAATGGTACTTGAAGTTTCATAGTATTATTGCTTCATTTGGTTTTGTTGAGAACAAAGTAGATCAGTGTATATACTACAATGTCAGTGGGAGGAAATTCATTTTCCTTATACTCTATGTGGATGATATTCTGCTTGCAAGCAGTGACCTTGGTTTACTGTATGAGACAAAGCGGATGTTATCAAAGAACTTTGATATGAAGGACCTTGGTGAGGCGTCTTTTGTCCTTGGCATTGAGATTCATAGGAATCGTTCTCGCCGACTATTGGGTTTATCTCAGAGGGCATATGTTGATCATATCTTAGAAAGATTCAACATGCAGCAATGCAAGCTAGGAATTGCTCCTGTCAGTAAAGGTGATAAGTTGAGTCTGTCACAATGTCCTCATTCAGATTTTGAGAAAGCCCAAATGAAGAATGTACCTTATGCTAGTGCACTTGGGAGTATTATGTATGCTCAAGTATGTACTAGACCAGATATTGCTTTTACAACATGACTTCTAGGCAGATATCAGTCAAATCCAGGACACGATCATTGGGTTGCTGCCAAGAAGGTTTTGAGGTACTTAAAGAGGACAAAAGACTATATGCCGATTTACAAACATATTGAGGACCTACAGTTGGTTGGGTATTCGGATTCAGACTTTGCTGGCTGTCAGGATGAAAAGAAGTCGACAACAGGTTATATCTTTAAGTTAGCAGGAGGTGCAGTATCATGGAAAAGTGAGAAACAAAAATCAATGACATCGTCTACCATGCAAGCGGAGTTTGTAGCATGCTTTTCGGCCGCTACTCAGGCAATTTGGCTTCGGAACCTCATTAAGGAGTTGGTCGTATTTGATTTTGCGGATAGGCCCATACAGTTGTATTGTGACAATAACTCTGCAGTGTTATTTATTAACAACAACAGAGGTCTCAAGGGGTTTAAGCATATGGAGGTCAAGTACCTAACTATAAAGGAAACAGTTCAGAATGGTGACATTGCAGTAGAGCACATTTCAACAGATGATATGATCGTAGATCCGCTAACTAAAGGCCTTCGCCCTTGTGTATTTGATCGACATGTCATTAACATGGGCTTAAGAGTATCATGGGATACTATTAATTAGTGGGAGCTGTTTAGTTTTATGTTGCTCTTATGAAAATTGTATATGATTTCATTACATTTTGTAATATTTGACTGTGTATCAACTCTTTTACATTCAATGAAGTATTTGTGAATGTAAATTTATAAAGTTGAGTACATATATTTGATGAAAATCTCGAGGCATTGTGTAAACCTTGAGTACAGGCTATGGGGCATTCTTGATACTAGCCTTAACGATATGTCTTGTTCCACATAAAGTACAGTTAACTATCAAGGTGAGACATATGAAGGTTCGTTGGAACCATAAAGAATGTTCTCTAGTGACACACTAGGTTTTGTGACACTTAAGGAGAAAGAATGAAGACTAACAAAATAGATAACACATGACGTATCACTCATTATGAGGTATTATCCATTTGTCACACTACCATATTGGATCCATATCAGTAAAGTTGAAAGCACTTGTGACCATGGAAGGCTCTACGTGAGTACATGCAGTTACCGCCATGATTCGGTGTTCGAGACTTTATGGGATCGGATTGACTATTAAGAATAATCTCTAGACCAATATAAAGGTGCACACACAGTTCTGTTTCAATTAATATCGCCCAGGTAGGAGAATGTAAGAATTTCCTAATGTGGGCTTCATTAATTGAAATTAACTGAATTAGTTTGGTCTAATAAAGGTAAGATATACGGATTCTTAATAAGTCTAATATTGGACTGGCTAGTGTGGGCCGAGTACGGCCCGGCCCGGCCCGTAATGAGAGGGTCCATGGTCGAAGACTCTATAAATAGCGCTCAAGTCCCTCCCCTAACCTGATGATGCACAAGTCAACTCACATAAGGATTTAGAGAGAATTTTCTTCTCGTGAATGGTAATCTCATTAGGCCAGTGTTCTAACGAAAGGGATAGGGGAGAAACACTTGAGTTCGTGTTCGGAAACCGTCTCAAATTCCGCTTCAAATTCGATGGATTCCAAACTAGGTACGCGAATCGATAATCTCTCCATTAACGTGTTTTTGGTTTCTGTTTATGGTGATCCTGGGCGTGCCATTTTCGTGGCCATCAAGAATGACCAAAATGTGGACTACAACGTGAAGTTGCACCTTGCTATATTAAGAGCTGTAGTTATATACTGGCCTACAACTGATCCAATCTATTAATTCTCACACTAATCCGTTTAACCTTTTGAGCTACAATTTGGGCAGGAGCCCATAAATTTTGCTAATGCATGATTCATCGTACTTTTACCTGTCAAATCCCTTGACTTTTACCATCTTTTGTACCTAATAACGTAATCGACAGTATATATGGTTCATCAGTTTTTTCTCGTGTTTATATGTGGTGTGCGTTTGGAAAGAGAAATGCGCACAAAATCATTCAATGAAATGCCAGTTAGGCTAAATTCACTACTTAATATCGTGTAAAATCACTCATCCTTCAGAATATTAAATTATATGTTGCTTTGCATCATAACCAACAAATTTTAAGTGTGCTTCACCCACAATTTTATGACATTACTTGATTCACGATTCACAGAATGAAGATATTGATTTACAATCACAACTATGCTAAAGAATAGAAAGGGCACACTTCTCTAGCAAACGGTGCTGTCACTTCTCATCTGACAATGTTCATGATGGAAACACGTCGAAAATTGTAATGGCACAACTATTAGCCTGCGTACTTCGGTCGCAATATCTTTAGGAGACGATTCCTACGGCTGAGAAGTACTTTGAGACCTCACAGCTCAAGCAGCACCGATACTAATATGCAACTCGCAACATGACACGACACGACACGACACGACACGCCGACAGGTCATTTCTCAAAATATAGAGAATACTGATATGTTAGGACACATTGTATATTAATTTTATATTTTTATATATACATGATATATTATCATTTTATGATTATTTCAATCAAATTAACTTTATTCAAATTCACAAATAAATAAATAATAATAAAAAGAGTGTCACACAAGTGTCGGTGTCCGACATGTATCCAACACAACACGGAGGCCCCGGAGAGTGTCCGTGCTTCTTAGCTCACAGCAACTAATTGCTAGCTGTAATTGATAACTCGAGAGAATGGATAAAAGGGCCTACCTCTTCTCGTAGTTCAGGGAACTTGCCTCGAAGAGAGTTAAACAGAGCAAAAGCAGCTTCGTTCATCGAAATAGATGGATGAGTATGGGAGAGTAGGAACTGCAAGCCAGGGTCAGACTTTGATATAAGAACCGAACCGCTTTTTTCTTGAAGATACCTTGTAGTGACCGGTGAGCCGACAAAGGCAATGATATTGTAGTCTGGATGGTGCTTAATGATGGTTCCAGGGTTATCCCCTCTATGTCCAGATATTGCATTCCATGAATCTATAAGAATATTTGATGACACAGCCAAGTTTGCCAAATATAATCCATTGCTGAATCTGCAATTCAGGAAAACAACAAACTGATATAATCAAGAAGTTTTAGCAGTCAAAGTGCATGCACTTTCTTTGCAGATCTTGGATTTAGGCAATTCTGTTACAGAAGCCAAGTAAAGGAAAAGAAAATCTTTACACATGCTCAGAATGTTCCACCGATTCCATCCTGTGAAGGTTGTTGGATTGGCACAAGCAAGGCAACTCAACCACTGAACCACGTCGTCTTCAGATTTATAGAACTCCAAGAAGGAATTTAGCAACAATTTGTTAGGCAAATTCATTATTCCACCGAAAGGAAACTCCATTTTAATCCTTGAGATGGGGTATCCCGGTAGCCCAGTTGGCTTGTTAGGGGAATGACCATGTGTTCATATTCGCTATTCCAAAACCGATTTTGAAACTCTTAAATTCATGGCCAGAAAAGAAAACTTAAACAGTCATTCAGTGGCCGCAACAAGAAATTCCAAGTCATTTTTTTCTCAATTGGCCCTAGCCAACAGAGACGGGATTATGTATTAGGGCAGTAATATAATGTTCGACTGTGTGAAAAAATTAACCATTGATATTCCGAGCACTGGCGTAGTTGGTTGAGGCGCCGGGGATTTGCAGCTGGAATCACCTCCTGTACAGGCCAAGTGGACTTAACTTGACCTCGCCGCTATGACGGTAAAGGTTCGCAAGGTCAAGTTACAGGAGTGGAAATCATGAGGAATGAATGGAAAGGGTTGAAGATTATGTGGTGAGGTTGAAGATGATATTTTTATTGTTTTTTATTTTACTGTTGAAGATCTGAGGTGACCAGGTTGAAGATGACCATATTTTTCTGTGTCCCTTTTTTTTTTTGTAAGTTTCCTTTTCTTTGAGTTTTGCAAAACAGTTATTTTTTAAATTTTATTTTAAGTTGTTAATAACCGCCTAGGATGCAACGTTGGCATTTAATGATTTCTGTTTGCTTTTTTAAAAAAAAAAACAACTCGAACAAGAAAAACGTACAGTTCGGGAGCTACCAGCAATTTTGTCCCTACTTATATAGTATCTATTTGTATATATAACGATGCCCCTTATTTGCTAGTAATAAGTAAATATTTAATGCTTCACGAAATATTATACACTAAAAAAAATAAAAAAATATAATAATATCAGAGACTTATACAGTGTATGCCTAAAGGTGGGTTTTGCCTTGAACCTTTAGGTTGGATATAAAACTAGCAGAATTGTATTTACAACATACATGAGTTTACAGTAATCTCAATGGTAGCACTTTTAATTGTTCTGATCCTAGTTTTTAGCAAAAACTTGTAGGACTTACGGGTATAATCTATAGGAAGCGGCCTCTCGGTTGCTTGCAGAGGCAGTCTCATCAAGAGTGCTCATAGCTGCGAAGAAAAGCACCAGCAATGAGCGAAAGAAGATGCCAATCGAGGTGAAAAAAAAGACTCCCAGATTAGATTGAGAGAGAAAAAAACAGAAAATCAAAGCCTAGAAAAGAAAAGCAGGCTCTTAGCTTGCGAATTGAAACTGAGAGCCTGCATGTGAAATTTCATTGAGGGAGAGTTTTTTGGGAGCGAGAGGGTTGCCAACATAACTTGCTGAGGGACAAGTTGTCATCAATGAATTGTTGATTAGCCTTATGCTTTTATGCGTTTTCGTGCATCCTGGATGTGATTCTAGTTCTAAAGGAAAGACTTAACTTATGAAGGGCAACCACTGCAAATAATAAAGAGGAAGGAACGAAGGAAACGTCATTCTCTACTTGATGGTTCAATTGCAAAACTAGAAAGGAAAGTAACTTGGAAACTCCGAATCCCTACGTAAGGAACAAGTACTTATCAAATCCAAATCGTTGATTGTGATTTTTTTGATTGCCAAGGCTCTTTACCTTTATCTTGTTTTTGACCTTTACGCTTTGAGTTTCGTTGGTTTTAAAGGAATATACGAATGCCTCACTTGGGTGCTTTTATGCGGGCCCTTGCCTTGATTCGACTGCTTAGCTGGTAAGTTTTTCCCATTTACCATATTGAGACTTCGATTTACGTCATATATTAGACATTGTTTGCTGTTCTTTTTCTCATGCCTTAATCATGATACCGTTGGATTCTCTTCACGGTTTCTCCAATTGATTGGTAGGGTTGCAGTGGTGATGTTTGAGATAAAAAGTGAGGCAAACAATCGTTGCAATTAAAGATGGTACATGTAATCGCTATGTAATCTATCATGCCCCGAACCCCATCGAGCGCGTGGCATCCCTCACTTGCGGTCGGAAAGGTGCGACGTCCCAGGAAAAACGTCGCCAACCCAACAATACCATCAGAGTTGAATTGTGTAACATCCCGAATTTTGACTCGTTACTAGGACCAATAAAGTGTATGTTAATTCTCGTTTGATTTTAGTAAGTCTCGCCCAGACTTGATCAATCACGTGATGCTAACCAAATGGGAAATGCTAAATGAGGAACGGCACGTGGACTAGGGACCCGATCACGAGTTAAGTACCGATTTCGAGAAGCGTCGAGGGAATATTTTGGGCTTAGATGGGCCAATTGTGAGAAAATAACGGATTTGATATAATCAGTGACGTACGCTCAGATTGCGGGTGATTCCGCACCGCTGAAAGTACGTTGACAAACGAATCCCAAATTTAATCCAAACAATCGCGATCCTCGGCTCTAGTGATAATTCCTCGCGCTTTACCGAGATTCGAGACCATCACGACTCGGACAACCCTAGGTTGATACGCGTAACTCCTAAACAACCGCCCGTTAGTGAGAGGCACTAAAACTTTAAAACGAGCAAATTTGATCGCGAAATTGGATCCGAACTTCGACGTTGAAAATTCGAGGGCGTTAGCGACTATTTTAAGGATCTGACGTCATTTTAGTGTGGCCACATACGTTTGGGCTCAGTACGGCTGAAAGCTGGAATTTCGATAAAAATTGAAAAATTTACAATTTTGCCCCTATAGACCTCGATGTCCGTTTTCGAGGCCAAATGACATTATTTTTCGAGGCCGGTGTCATTTTGGGGTGGTCACACGCATTTGGAGTCATTACGGTCAAAAATTGAAATTTTGGCTCGGAAGTGAAAAATAATAATATTTTATTCACAAGACTTTGCAATCGATTTTCGAGAGCTTAAAAAGCTATTTTCATAATTCCGACGCCATATTATGTTGGCCACGCATATATAGGACCGGTAGGAACAAAAATTGGAATTTTAACCTGGGACCGGAAATTTACCAAATTGCCCTTGGGCCCGTTTTTTATAATTCCGAATTTTGGTTATTGGGAGAAGTTGACTAAGGCCGATTAGGGCTAACTCAAGTCTGGCTAGCCCTTGGTTAAGGGCTTTTGACCCATTTGCCCTTGAATTATTGGATAAAGAGCAATTCTAGCCCTTGGATGAGGGGTAAAATGGTCATAAACCCCTAGATGAGTGACACTTGGACTCCACTCACAAACCTTGACCAACATTTGACCCTATTCTCTCTCCTCCTCCCCTCATTCAGCCGAGCCCCCACCATTTTCCCTCTCTCCCTTGATTTTTGTCTCTCTCGGCCTCACCCTTGCCGGAGCACCGCCGGGCCTTCGCCGTCGCCGCCGTGCGCCTCTACCGGCCACCGTCACCCCAGCCATCACCCTCAGCCTTCTCGACCACTCTCTCCCTTGTTCCGCCGCCCATAGCCGCCGTTCAAGCCGAGACCAAGAAGATCGTCGTCGTCGCCGGCGCTGCCGTGAACCGCCGGCTTGCTCGCCGGAACGCCGCCGCCAATTCCACCGCTCGTCGGTGATTGGCCGCTCGTTTCCGTCTTCTCGAGTCAATTTAGGCGAGTATTAACCCCTAAATTTTTACTAGCTAATTTTTGTGCATTTTAGAGGTGAATTAAGGGCGAATTAAGCCTAAATATGGTTTATGTAGGTGTGTTTGTGTGTGGACTGATTAGGGGTTTTCATTAGAGCCTAATGAAGTGATATAATGGTGGTTTAGTGGCCTAAGTATGGTTTGCCATGGTACTGTTCATACAAAACCGAAATTGTGCATTTTAGGGGTTAAATTGGGGTTAAATAAGCTTAATTATGTAAGATTGTATGTAGGATGTTTAGAGGACTTCATTAGAGCCTAATGAGGTGATTTAGAAGTGATTCAATGGCCCTAAAGTGTGCTGTCCTGGTACTGTTCACACAGAACCGAATTTGTGCAATTTGCCTAAGTTGTGTATTAAATGGTTACTAAGGAAAAGCATGGAATTAGACATTGTAGAGGGCAAATTGTGAATTGTTGGAACCTTATGGGTGTCGCCATATTCAAGAATTTAATGGCTAAGTTCGTTTAGGTGTGACGGGCCTTGAATGCCTCCAAACAAATGGGAAGAAATGTGCAGATTAAATGCCGGGTTGGATGGACTAAAATGAAATGGTTGGTGAGTACCGATAATGCGCCGAATGCGTCGAAATTTATGAATAAATTGTGCGTGGCATATTGGCATTGATTATTGGCCTGAATTCCATATCTTATGATTTTATATGAGTATTACAAATTGATGGAAATTGGGAGTGCTAAATGATGCACGTGCTTGATGTGGTGAAGTTATTGGCCTTCAGGTCGAGCCTACGGGTCGTTTTAAATTGTGACCTTCGGGTCGATTTAACCTATGGTCTTCGGGTCGGGCCTACGGGTTGATTTATCACTCAAAGTGGCCTATGGGTTGTGGCCTTCGGGTTGGAATATTTGTGGCCTTCGAGTCGGAATAACTGTACATATTTGATAAATCGCACTTGAGTATTGTTGGTGAATGCCTAACCTACAGGGCTATGTTACGAATGATTTGGGCTTTGAGCCTATGAATTTATTGTGAGTTGGTAGTACACTGCTTGGTGTGTTTAATTTACTTGTCAGGAAGTGCATGTTAGTCTAGTTTAGATTTAGGGATTATTTACTTGTTGAGATTTATCTCACAGTTGTTGGAAATCGATATTTTAGGCCCCCATCAGCGAAGATGGCAGAGCCGTTGGTGCATTTTGGGATTCCCCATTTTATTGAGAAGACTTTTTTGGTACACTCGGTGGGGGACGGGAACATATATATTAGGTATTACACTTTAGTTTAGGTAGATATCGGGGAACTAGAATTTGCGACCCATGAATATGTGGCGTGGTGCTATAGGATGTACAACGGGGAAGAAACCGGACCCCTTCGTACTTTTGATGTCCCATTTAGCGGGTTGAACGGAATAGCCCCACGGTGCCCTGACGGGCAAGTAGTGGACCCCAGTCCGTCAGGTGAGGAGAATTCGAGTTCAGAGGGGATACCAGTAGTGTACGAGTCCGACGAAGAAGGATCGATGGATATAGACGTGAGCGATGAGGAGATGGAGCAGCACCTGGAGGAGGACCCCGATCCCGAAGCGATGGATATAGAGGACGAGCCCGAGGAGGTTGAGTCCGAGTTGGACTCATTAGATTCCGATGAGGAGCTTCCTGATAGTTCTTGTAACAGCCCGAATTTCGATGTAATTCCGTGATCAATAAAATTGACATTATTCTGCATTTCATTTTAGTGAGTCTCGCCCAGAGCTAATCACTCTCGGGATACTAATCAATAGGGTATGGCTAACTAGAAAATGATATGTGGACCAGTGACCCGATTATTGATTTGGACACCGATCACGAGAAATGATGAGGAAATTTTTGAACCAGAGTGAATCGATCTTAAGAAAAGTGATAGATTGGGTTTGGCCAAGACCAATGATGTACGAATGGATCGCAGGTGATTCTGCAAGACCAAAAGTGAACGTGGCCAATCAGTCATGAACTTGAACTGAACGATCGTGACTTTCCGGGACTAGTGATAATTTCTCATTCTCTCAATGATCGATACCATTGCGATATGGATAGCCTTAAGTCGATACGCGTTACCTCTAAACAGCCACCCGTTAGTGAGAGACCCTGAAATTGAAAGTTCAGCGAGTTTTGTTCACAGAATTGGCCCCGGATTTCGGTATCGATTTTCGAAGGCTTAAGAGACTATTTTTGAGAATTTGACGTCATATTACGCTGGCCACACATATTTGGAGTAAGTACGGTTAAAAATTGGAATTTCGGTCCGGGGGTGAAAAATTGCGATTTTGCCCCTCGGAACCCCAGCTTCAATTTGGAGGCCGTTTGAGATTATTTCTCGAGGCAGACGCCATTTTTGGGTGGCCACGTATACTAGGAGTGATTTTGGACAAAAACTAGAATTTCGACAAACATTGAAAAATAATAT
The DNA here is from genome assembly GCA_031216185.1 of Syzygium aqueum. NCBI lineage: Eukaryota > Viridiplantae > Streptophyta > Magnoliopsida > Myrtales > Myrtaceae > Syzygium > Syzygium aqueum. The sequence goes on from CM062233.1 coordinate 22,136,709, forward strand.
TATTTTATTCCAAAAACTTTGCAGTCTATTTTCGAGGGCTTAAAAAGTGAATTTCGCGATTCCGACGCCATATTATGTTGGCCACGCACGTATGGAACACGTATGTGCGAAAATTGGAATTTTGCCCCGGGACCGAAAAAAGGACGATTTTGCCCCTGGGCTATTTTCGGGTCCGAATTTTTTGGGAAATTATTTGGGATAATTATGGATGATTATCAGCTGCATTATTGGCCCTTTTGACCCTTTTGCCCTTGATTTTTGGATAGGGATGAATTAGGACCGATAGATTAGGGGCGTTTTGGTCATTTTTCGCGGATCGGCGACACATGGCACTTGGGGACTGCTTTATTTGACCAATTCAGACCACTTTCTCTCTCCTCCTCCGTCATTTTCGGCCCCCCCCTCTGCAGATCAGCCCTCTCTCTCCCTTTTTCTCTCTTTTTCTATCTCTCGGCAAGCTTGCCGGAGCTCATCGCCGGCCACCGGAGCGCAGCCGCCGGCCGCCGTGCCTCCCCGTCGATCACCACAGCCCCCAGCTGCAGCCTAGCCCCTGTCCGACCCGTTTCTCTCTCCCTTTCTCTCTCTTTCTCTCTCTTTTTCTCACTTTCCGTTCTGCAAACAGTACCGCCGGAGCTCCGATCGTCGTTCCGTCGACACCCAGCCATCTAGAGACTCCGTACGACGCCAACCGTGTCCGTTCGTACAGTGTCCATATGGACGGTACTGTAGCGTCTGTACACCGCCGTTCGTACGGCCGCCGCGCCGGCCGCCGCCACCTCTCTGGCCACCGTTTCCCCTGTCCGTACAGTGAACAGTACCCCCCTCCCCCCCCCCCCCCGGGTGAACAGTGCCCCGTGAACAGTACCTCCTGCCGCCGGTTTTACTGTTCACCAGTGATCGGCTGCTGTTTCCCGTCGTCGTGACCTTGGATTAGGTCATATCTATAGGGTTATAGATATCGATGGAAAGTCGATTATTCAAAATTGGAAAGCATATAAAAATCATTATCATATCCAAGTAGTTATGGATAGGATAATAATTTCCGTATCGTCGAGTATCGGACCTTAGAGATAAGGTCGAATAGTCGTCTAGATACGTTGCTAAATTAGGAAATTTTCCTAATTTTGAATATTTGAAAAATTGCAGATATATCGAACATTATCCTATCTAAATATCCACACGATATTCACGAAATATTCCAAACATGCAAATTAGGAAATTAAATATTCAAAAGTGTCGGATAATAATCTCTTACCTAATTTGCAGATAATTCCCAAATTCGAATCGACTCGAGATCGAGCTTGCGACAGGGATCGAGCGATGTGTCGGCACGGCGAGGATGTCTGGCAAGGCTGTCCAGATGGGCGGCTGCTCGGTGGGGCTTCACCGGTGGCTATTTACGACGGTGACTATGAGTGACGGTGGCTGTGGAGGCGCGGCCGTCGACGACACGGCATGGCTGTCTCGTCGGTGTTGCTCACGATGATGTGCTCCTCCGGCGTGAAAGCGTTGAAGTGCAGGAACAGATGTGCAAGGAAACTGATGGACGAGATTCTGCTATGGCTCAAAAATTATATTTTTTTATATGTTGGCCACCAAGTGCCGTCAAGTGGATGTGATTGTCGTGAGCTTTCTTGCAAAGTAAACCGACGAAGTCTTCTCTATGTTGGTCACCAAGTGCCGTTAGCGGGTGATCATCGTCAAAGATCATGCCTTGGCTTGACAGCTAGCCATGGTGGGGTCTCGGGAAAGCAGTGGCAGAGACGACTGGTCTTGGTGGCTTGCCACAGCTGCGATCGTGAAGAAAACTGGCGCAAGGAGACACTAGGGACGCTGGATACAGAGGAGCATTATGGCCAGGCTGTACAGCGAGCAGGGCACGTCAAGAAGGCCTGTCCGCCAGAGTTGTGACTGCTTCGGAAGGTACTGCTGTGATGCCACAGCTAGAACAACGATTAGGAACAATTAACTCTGAATCAGCATCAAATAAACCTGCAAAACAGAACCCAAGTTCGATGAAGAACAGGGCAACGAAGTGGCAACCAAAGGGATTGCACAGGAGTAGCCAAAGTTCAGCTAGATTCGCTGAAGCTGGTCTGGGGATGCTTGAATTAGCAACACCGCTGCTGGCTTGTCATGGTGGTGCAGGGAGAAGAGCGGCGTCACGCAGTGGCGTCAGGCGGTGAGGGCAGCGCGGCGTGGCTCCGGGTGGTGGTCCGCGATGGCGCGGTCTCTCTCTTTCTCTCACAATCGAAATTCTGATCTTGAAAAATTATGTGTCTACTAAATTTCTGACCTAAACATGTTTATATAATACTAACCTAGGTCAAATAGATGGGCTTACTAATCCTAATGGGCTTAAGCTTGGGCTTAGACTTTAATTAACATTTAAATGGGCTGAATTAACTTGGGCTTTTAATTAATTAAGCATGATGGGCTGAATTAAGCTCAAATTAAAACAACCGAGCCCGTTCGTCTTGAAATTCCCTGCCCTTGCATTCTGAGCGAGCCGAGTCTTGTTCGATGAAATTTAAGCTCATTCGCCAATGCCAATTTGATGTAAAAATACAATTAAATCTAAATGAACCTAAACTATATGCTATGCAATTTAAATATTTTTGTTTAGGAGTTAAAATTTAATCCCTAATTTTCTATGTAAATTACACTAAATGGTCGGTAAAATTTAGGTGTCAACACCTAGATTAGAAGAAATACCCATAGTGTGTGATTTTCCAGAGGTTTTTCCTCAGGATTTGCCAGGTTTGCCGCCGGAGCGGGAAGTAGAATTTATGATAGAGTTGGCCCCAGGTACCGAGCCAATCTCTAAAGCTCCATATCGGATGTCCTTATCAGAGCTGAAAGAATTGAAAGTCCAGATACAGGAATTACTAGATAAGGGGTTTATTCGTCCTAGTGTATCTCCATGGGGAGCGCCGGTCCTATTCATGAGGAAAAAGGACGGGACACTGAGATTATGTATAGATTATCGGCAGTTGAATCAAGTAACAGTGAAGAATAAGTATCCACTGCCGAGGATCGACGACTTGTTCGATCAATTACAAGAAGTTGCAGTGTTCTCCAAGATTGATTTACGGACTAGTTATCATCAGTTAAGGATTCGAAAGGAAGACATACTTACTGCTTTTAGGACGAGATACGGGCACTATGAGTTCACAATGATGCCCTTCGGTTTAACGAATGCCCCTGCAGCTTTCATGGACATGATGAATAAAGTATTTAAGGAATTCCTGGACCAGTTCGTCATCGTGTTCATTGATGATATACTAGTGTATTCGAAGAGCCCAGAGGAACATGCAGTTCATCTGACTGAAGTACTATGGACATTGAGAGAACACGCACTTTACGCCAAGTTCAATAAGTGTGAATTTTGGCTTAGTAAAGTGGCGTTCCTGGGACACATAGTCTCAGGAGATGGAATTTCTGTGGGCCCTATGAAGATTGAAGCGGTGACAAAGTGGCCCAGACCGACTTCCGTGACAGAGATCCGGAGCTTTCTAGGTTTGGCTAGCTATTATCGGGGTTTCGTGGAAGGATTCTTGTTGATAGCCATGCCAATGACACGACTACTTAAGAAGGAGGTCAAGTTTGAGTGGGATGACAAGTGTGAACGGAGTTTTCAGGAGCTGAAGCTTAAGCTGACAACCGCCCCAGTGTTAATAATTCCGGCAGGGCTAGGAGGATTTGAAGTTTACAGCGATGCTTCACTAGAAGACTTGGTTATGTGCTAATGCAGGACGGAAAAGTGGTCGCGTATGCGTTGCGTCAATTAAGGCCGCATGAAATGAACTACCTGACACATGATTTGGAGTTGGCTGCGATTGTTTTGCACTCAAGATTTGGAAGCACTATTTGTGCGGGGAGAAATTCTAGATTTATACGGATCACCAGAGCCTCAAGTACCTATTATCGCAAAAAGAATTGAACATGATGCAACGTCGATGGATAGAACTACTGAAGGACTATGATTGCGACATCTTGTACCATCCTGGAAAAGCGAACCGAGTAGCGGATGCGCTGAGTCGCAAGTCCAGTATGGCGCACATAATGATCAAAGGATGGACTTTGCTGGAAAACCTAAGAGATTCAGAATTTAAGTTTGAGCTGAGCCATGTGTCTAATATGTTAGCCACTCTGAGAATTGAGCTGGAGATTCAGACTAAGATTAAGGCCCTACAATCCACGGATCAAGAAATTCAAAAGATCGTGGGAATGGATGTCACTACGAGGAAGTCAGACTTTCAAATATCTAACGACGGGATTTTGAAATTTCGAGGGCGTTGGTGTGTGCCCGATGACATTGAGCTTAAGGAGGAAATCCTAAGGGAAGCTCACCGCAGCAATTACAGCATTCATCCTGGCAGCACGAAGATGTACCAGAATCTACGGCAGCATTATTGGTGGAATGGAATGAAGAAGGATGTGGCCAAACATGTGGCTAAATGTCTGACGTGCCAACAAGTGAAGGCACAACATTGTAAGCCAGGAGGATTACTGCGACCATTAGAAATTCCAAAATGGAAGTGGGAACATATCACCATAGATTTCATGACTGGATTACCAAGAAGCCAGAGAGGGCACGATTCCATTTGGGTGATTGTAGATTGATTTACAAAGTCGGCACACTTCATAGCAGTGCGAAAAGATTTTGAGTTAGAAAGATATGCAGAGCTGTACGTGAGACAAATCGTTAGGTTACATGGAGTACCGGTAACGATCACCTCAGATCGTGACCCAAGATTTACGGCAAATTTCTGGAAAAGTCTGCAGACGGCCTTGGGAACGAAAGTACAATTTAGTATAGCTTACCATCCACAGACTGATGGTCAATTGAAAAGGACGATCCAGACCCTTGAGGACATGTTGAGAGCTTGTGTGCTGGATTTCCAAGGTAAATGGAAAGAGCAGCTGCACTTGGTAGAGTTTGCATATAATAACAGCTATCAGCAAAGCATCCAGATAGTTTCATTTGAAGCCTTGTATGGTAGGGCATGCCGAACTCCTGTATGCTGGGACGAAGTTCATGAGCGGAGTATTACTGGCCCAGAGTTGATACAGCAAATAGTGAAAGCTGTCGAGATCATTAGAGAAAGGCTGAAGACAGTACAAAGTCGGTAGAAAAGCTATGCTGATCGGAGATGACGACCTTTGGAATTCCAAGTTGGAGATCAAGTATTCCTTAAGGTGTCGCCTATGAAGGGAATGTCCCGATTTGGCAAGAAAGGAAAGTTAAGCCCAAGATATATTGGTCCATTCGAAATACTGGAAAGGATTGGCAACATGGCCTATCGGTTGGCATTGCCACCCAACTTGTCTCAGGTACATAACGTCTTTCACGTGTCGATGTTGAGAAAGTATGAACCAAACCCGACACACATTCTAAAGTATGAGGAAATAGACGTGGATGACAGAGTGTCATATGTGGAGAGTCCAGTCAGGATAGAGGACCGGAAAGATCGAGTACTGCGACATAAGGCCATTCCGATGGTCAAGGTAGTCTGGGGGTACCACGGGACAGAAGACGCTACATGGGAAAGCAAAGAGGCCATGCGACGTCAACATCCCCCATTTGTTTGAAGAGCAAGTTTAGAGTACAAATTTCGATGACGAAATTTTTTGTAAGGGGAGAAGAATTGTAACATTCCGAATTTTGACCCGTTACCGGGATCAATAAAGTGTATGTTAATTCTCTTTTGATTTTAGTAAGTCTCGTCCGGACTTGATCAATCACGGGATGCTAACCAAATGGGAAAGGCTAAATGAGGAACGGTACGTGGACCAGGGACCCGATCACGAGTTGAGTACCGGTTTCAAGAAGCGTCGAGGGAATATTTTGGGCTAATAAGGGCCGATTGTGGGAAAATAACGGATTCGATATAATCAGTGACGTACGCTCAGATCGCAGGTGATTCCGCACCGCTGAAAGTACGTTGACGAACCAATCCCGAATTTAATCCAAATAATCGTGACCCTCGGCTCTAGCGATAATTCCTCGCGCTTCCCGAGATTCGAGACCATCACGACTCGGACAATCCTAGGTCAATACGCGTAACTCCTAAATAGCCGCTCATTAGTGAGAGGCACTAAAACTTTAAAACGAGCAAATTTGATCGCAAAATTGGACTCGAACTTCAACGTTGAAAATTCGAGGGCGTTAGCGACTATTTTAAGGATCTGATGTCATTTTAGTGTGGCCACATACGTTTGGGGTCAGTACGGCTGAAAGCTGGAATTTCGACAAAAATTGAAAAATTTACAATTTTGCCCTTGGAGACCTCGATGTCCGTTTCCGAGGCCAAATGATATTATTTTTCGAGGCCGATGTCATTTTGGGATAGCCACGCACATTTTGAGTCATTATGGTCAAAAATTGGAATTTTGGCTCGGAAGTGAAAAATAATATTATTTTATTCTCAAGACTTTGCAGTTGGTTTTCGAGGGCTTAAGAAGCTATTTTCACGATTCCGACGCCATATTATGTTGGCCACACATATATAGGACCGGTAGGAACAAAAATTAGAATTTTGACCCGGGACTAGAAATTTACCAAATTGCCCTTGGGCCCGTTTTTGATAATTTCGAATTTTTGCCATTGGGGGAAGTTAACTAAGGCCGATTAGGGCTAACTCAGGTCTGGTTAGCCCTTGGTTAAGGGCTTTTGTCCCATTTGCCCTTGAATTATTGGATAAGGAGCAATTCTAGCCCTTGGATGAGGGGTAAAATGGTCATAAACCCCTAGATGAGTGACACTTGGACTCCACTCACAAACCTTGACCAGCATTTGACCCCATTCTCTCTCATTCTCCCCTCATTCAGCCGAGCCCCCACCATTTTCCCTCTCTCCCTTGATTTTTCTCTCTCTCGGCCTCACCCTCGCCGGAGCACCATCGGGCCTTCGCCGTCGCCGCCGTGCGCCTCTACCGGCCATCATCGCCCCCATCCATCACCCTCAACCTTCTCGACCACTCCCTCCCTTGTTCCGCCGCCCACAGCCGCCGTTCAAGCAGAGATCAAGAAGATCGTCGCCGGCGCCACCGTGAACTGCCGGCTTGCTCGCCGGGACGCCGCCGCCGATTCCACCGCTCGTCGGTGATTGACCGCTCGTTTCCGTCGTCTTGAGTCAATTTAGGCGAGTATTAACCTCCAAATTTTTATTAGCTAATTTTTGTGCATTTTAGAGGTGAATTAAGGGCGAATTAAGCCTAAATATGGTTTATGTAGGTGTGTTTGTGTGTGGACTGATTAGGAGTTTTCATTAGAGCCTAATGAAGTGATATAATGGTGGTTTAGTGGCCTAAGTATGGTTTGCCATGGTACTGTTCATACAGAACCGAAATTGTGCATTTTAGGGGTTAAATTGGGGTTAAATAAGCTTAATTATGTAAGATTGTATGTAGGATGTTTAGAGGACTTCATTAGGGCCTAATGAGGTGATTTAGAAGTGATTCAATGGCCCTAAAGTGTGCTGTCCCGGTACTGTTCACATAGAACCGAATTTGTGCAATTTGCCTAAGTTGTGTATTAAATGGTTACAAAGGAAAAGCATGGAATTATACATTGTAGAGGGCAAATTGGGAATTGTTGGAACCTTATGGGTGTTGCCATATTCAAGAATTTAATGGCTAAGTTCGTTTAGGTGTGACTGGCCTTGAATGCCTAAAAACAACTGGGAAGAAATGTGCAGATTAAATGCCGGGTTGGATGGACTAAAATGAAATGGTTGGTGAGTACCGATAATGCGCCGAATGCATCGAAATTTATGAATAAATTGTGCGTGGCATATTGGCATTGATTATTGGCCTAAATTCCATATCTTATGATTTTGTATGAGTATTACAAATTGATGGAAATTGGGAGTGCTAAATGATTCACGTGCTTGATGTAGTGAAGTTATTGGCCTTCAGGTCGGGCCTGCGGGTCGTTTTAAATTGTGACCTTCGGGTCGATTTAACCTATGGCCTTCGGGTCGGGCCTACGGGTTGATTTATCACTCAAAGTGGCCTACGGGTCGTGGCCTTCGGGCCGGAATATCTGTGGCCTTCGGGTCGGTATATCTATGGCCTTCGGGTCGGAATAACTGTGCATATTTGATTAATCGCACTTGAGTATTGTTGGTAAATGCCTAACCTGCAGGGCTATGTTACGAGTGATTTGGGCCTTGAGCCTATGAATTTATTGTGAGTTGGTAGTACACTGCTTGGTGTGTTTAATTTACCTGTCAGGAAGTGCATGTTAGCCCAGTTTAGATTTAGGGATTATTTACTTGCTGAGATTTATCTCACGGTTGTTGGAAATCGATATTTCAGATCCCCGTCAGTGATGATGGCAGAGCCGTTGGTGCGTTTTGAGATTCCCCATTTTATTGAGAAGACTTTTTCGATACACCCGGTGGGGGACGGGAACATGTATATTAGGTATTACACTTTAGTTTGGGTAGATATCGGGGAACTAGAATTTGCGACCCACGAATATGTGGCGTGGTGCTATAGGACGTACAATGGGGAGGAAACCGGACCCCTTTGTACTTTTGATGTCCCATTTATCGGGCTGAACGGAATAGCCCCACGGTGCCCCGACGGGCAAGTAGTGGACCCCAGCCCATCAGGTGAGGAGAATTCGAGTTCGGAGAGGATACCAGTAGTGTACGAGTCCGACGAAGAAGGATCGATGGATATGGACGTGAGCGATGAGGAGATGGAGCAGCACCTGGAGGAGGACCCCGATCCCAAAGCGATGGATATAGAGGACGAGCCCGAGGAGGTTGAGTCCGAGTTGAACTCATTAGATTCCGATGAGGAGCTTCCTGATAGTTCTTCCTCCTCAGAGTCTTCTGAGTCTGATCGGGACTGGGCCCCCTAAGACGACTCAGTTATGGATAGGACGGGCTGTAACTTTTTGATTGAAGCCCGCCTTAGCCTAGTTAACCTTGGCCATTAACCCCTTTTTGATCTTCGTGGCCGTGACTCATCTTTTGGGTTTGGACTGTATGCCCCTATAAATGGATTTTGTATCTACCCTCTGATAATAGTGTTATGTGTATGTTTTTATTAAATCGTATTTTCCCCGCCTTGCTATTCGTGGTCATCTTAAAATTTTTGTATGGATGTGTGTGTGTGTGTGTGTGTATATATATATTCATTTTTATATACGTGACTTTCGCCTGTGCTTCGAAACTCGACGCATTAGATTACAAAGTCGACGACGTGACCCTGGGATGTCGCAACACGTTTGACCTTATCGTGGGATGCTCGTGCTTCGCACAGGGTTGCGGGGTGTGACAAATTGTGACGGAAACCAAAATAATATCCCGGACAAAATATTGGAGAACATCAGGGAAAAGAAAATCGCCAAACCACCGATATTGTATTACACTTCCAAATATTTACAATGTCCACCTCAAAAACCACAAAATATAATTTACATGCACATTGAAATTCTCAACTACACACCACCGATATCACAAAAGATCAGCAGCCTACTGGGGCAGCACTATACCAAAAATGAGTCACATCCTCCTCCCAGAACAATCCCCTACGCCCTCTCGAAGGCATCCACTCTGACTTACTGTCCTCAGCATCGCCACCTGAATCCTTCTTAGCTGTCTGTTCACCCGATGGCTCCGAGTCGGCCTCAATCTGATCATAACTCAGGCGGGGGCTCTGAAATGATTTGGTTGAAATAACCATGAGACACTTCTCAATAAGTTGCAACCTAAACCCTACCTAGGCTATAACGTAATTCCAGACACAATAGACACGCAATCAACCAATCAACACAAACGCCAATCAAACAATCATTTTAATCTGGACTCTCATCACACGCAACATGCATGTTAGCCTACAATCTCAACATACAATTCTCATGCTCAATCAATTATACATCGCTCGCGCAATAATTCGAACCTCACAATTCACACTCGATCTCGCGCAAACTCACCGTTCCCATTTCTCTTTCTCATCGTACCCGCATACATTCCATCACTTTCTCGGCCCGCGTAAACACGCCTCTGGCCCACTCGATCGCACCTTGAGCATCACATGCCTTGGCCCGATCCCACATTCACACTTTCCTCAGCTTTTGCCAAATGCGAGAGGCCTACGTGATCAAGGCCCGAGCCTAGAATGCCTCGGCCTGATCCCACATTCACTTTCTTTTCTCAGCCCGTGCCAAATGCGACAGGCCTATGTGATCGCGACCCGAGTTTTAGAATGTCTCGGCCCGATCCCAATCTCATCCAAGTTGTTCGTGCCTCGGGCCAATCTCAATTTTCTCGCTTTCTTATACCTCAGCCAGCGTCAAATGCGACAGGCCTATATGATCGTGACCCGAGCTTATAATATCTAGGCCCGATCCCATATTCCCGCACTTACACACATTCACATTAATTTCCTTGCACACAATTGCACCCACAACCACATAATCACATCACAAACGTGCATTCATGCACAAATCCGCATTTTTCCATACCCAAACGTTTTCAAATCAATCTTGGTCCTTCACGAGACTTTCACAGAATTCTGAGACAGACCTAATGGTACTCGTCTCGCACCAAACAGCAACCTACAGCACATCACACGGCACATCATAGCTAGCAAATAGTATTTTCTGCACTCAAAATCACAATATTACACTTCCGGCTCTTCACGACACTTGCATAAAATCCCGAGCCGGACCTAACGGTACAAACCGCATCTCCAACAGCACCTCACAGCATAGCAAACACGCAATCACAGCCATGATCGGCCTCTAAAATTTCCATCAAAACTCCTCGAATTCATTCCTAGGGCCCGCAAATCAACTTCGCCCGCAAAACCATACCAAATCGCGTCTAACTAGGCCCGAAACAACCTGGTATACTAGATAAAGTTTAGGTTGAACTTACTGAGCTCTAAACTATCGCGGTTAGAGCGAAATCAGCGGCAAAACCCGAAATCTAATGGTGGCTTGCGGCGGCGGCGATGTACAGCAAGCGGCGGCGATGGCGGTGGCTTGGGCAGTTGGCGGCAGCTTGGGCAGTTGGCGGCAGCTCACGGCTTGGGCCAGTGAGGCTCATGGCCAAGAGAGACCGAGAGAGAGAGAGAGTCACGGAGGGAGAGGGGTGAGGCGGTGGTGTGGTAGCAACGGGCGGTGTGGCGTAGCGGCGGCATGGCGGGAGAGAGAGAGAAAGAGAGATAGGAGGGGAGGGGAGGGGAGGTTCGGTGGGGGAGGGGAGGCCGAATGGGAGGGGGAGAGGAGAGAGAGAGATATCAAGACTTTGGTCCAACTTAGTCCCCAAGTTTTGACCAAAATTACCAAATGACCAAAATGCCCTTCTCTCACATTTTTTATCCAACGGTCTAGATTCGATCTAATCTTGAAATTGATAGCCCAAATGGAATCTTACATTAAAAATATCCAAGAGAATTTATGTCTCTTCCAAATTTGAGGGCAAAATGACCAAAATGCCCTTTGCCCACAAAACTAACCCTTTAATAATTCTCAAAGGTAAAATGGTCACTTTCCCATTTTTTTGCCCAAATTGAATTTTTCTGAAAGATTCAGGCACACCCAAAATTGCACGTTACAACCGCAACGTCGTCCTAATGTTATGTCATAACTTCCTAATTTTTCGATGCCCAATTTAATCTCAATTTAATAATTGAATTCTAAATAATGTAACTCACGCATATCTTTGACTAACGGGCGGCTTTCAGGGAAATTCGCATAATCGACCCGTGACTGATACTAAATCGAGTCACGTGTAATTTATTCAGACTATAACGACTTTGGTTGTCAATAAAATCGTGAAAATCGATCACTAGTTCCGATGAATACGATCGTTTGGAATTGGTTCTAGATCGTTCGTCAATTCATTTCGGGATCAAACGAAATCACCCATGATCCACGTGTATGATAATAATGAATCGGCCCATCACTATCCTAAGATCGGCCTACATTGGCTCAAAATGTCACATCGACGATTTTATGGTCGAAAGTTAGTTCGCGATCGAATTCCTCTAGTCGTACTAATTTAAATCCCCCATTAGCCTTTCCCTAATGGTTAATATCCCCATTAGCCTTTCCCTAATGGTTAATATCCCAGGAATGATCAGTTTCGGACGAGACTGCCTACAAGTACATTAATAAAATCGGCTATTTCATAAATCCCAAATGGGCGAAATTTCGGAATGTCACATAATCCTTATCATTAGTTAGCCAAAAAAAAAATCCTTATCGTTAGGAGGAACTTCCCATATTTTTGTATGCTTGTCTTTTGTACAAGATGTGATTTTGTCATTATTGTACTATATTAGCCTAGTGATAAAAAGAAAATATGAATTAATGATATATTCACTTTCTCGTTAAAATTTTTCGTAACGTGTATGTTACTCATTTTACAAAACTGCCATCCTACTATTACTCGAATTCAGGGTTGGTCCCTGTACTATACCTTGTTATACATTGATTTCCCCAACTTATTTCCAATGGCAATTGAAGGATAAAAATCAATTTTTTTAATCAAAATACGGACAGAAGATGTTGTGTCAGAATGGATAAATCGACAAATTATGCATATGGGTATAAGTTTCCAAAACACGTTACACTTTCGGTCATCGTACTTTTAGGAATGTTCCAATTCAGTCCTTATATTTTGGCATTTCTAAAATTTTTCGGATGGAGATGTCGCAAAAAAATTAAATTTTTGTAGAAGAATTAGATAAGGATTAATTTTGTCATCAACTTATTAAGTATCATATTTGGATGAAAAATTGAGTTTTATCTTGAATTGCCGCGAAACATGGTCGAAGGATCAAAACTGAAATAGGACAATTGTTATGCGACGACCAGTTTGGCTATTTCTCCAAAAAGACTTTTAAAATGGAAGAATTGAAAGGTCCTGCCTTTTTTCACTGAAATGGAAGAACATGAAATTCAGCACAGCGGAAGTTGCTCACCGTGAAAGATCAAAACTTGACGAAATGCTTCTCACGCAGTGTGAACCCATTTAGGTGGAATCCGCTTGGTCAACCTCAGGGAACGACTACGAAGTGTTCTCGAGCTTCAGGGGCAGGGACACCCACACTGGCTTCACCGACCACCTCTACAACAGCTTCATCGATGCAGGGATCTCCGTCTTCAGGGACGACGACAAGCTCTGCATCGGCCTGGATCTTCTCCGAGCTAGTAAGAGCAATAAGATCTCGATCCCCATTCTCTCTCCGGAATATGCATCCAGCAAATGGTGCCTTTGTGAGAACGCCCGAACGATCGAGTGCAAGAGAAGTGAAGGGCCCATTGTCTTGCCCATATTCTACAACGTCGAGCCCGGGCATGTGCGACACCAGACGGGCAGTTTCACAGACATGAAGCTGAGTTGGTAAAGATAATTGTCAGGAAGGTTTTGGGCGAGTTAAAGGAAGCTTTTCAGTTGGAAGTCACGGAGAACTTGGTCGGGATTAGTAATAATGTAGAGTTGAGAATGTTTAAGTACTGATGACAGTGATCCTCGGTTCGTTGAAATCCATGGAGTAGGCGGTGTTGGCAAGACGACTCTGGCCAAGGCCATCTACAGTAAACTTTACAGTCAGTTTGATCACCATAGCTTTTTGGCATGCATTAGAATTTCCATATAACCATTAAAGAAAAGATCAATACCATCAAAAACCCCAAATTAGTATACCTGTAACAAACATATCCCAAATTAATTTTTTAACTATCAAAAACTCTAAACTTATACATTTATGACAAATATACCCTTAGTTTCAGTTAAATTTCACCGTCAAATTGATGAGCTTGATGACATGTGATAATTAACAGGTGTACCGGTTTGTGATTTTTCGTGGTATTAATCCAATTTAACGGAAACTAATGGAAGATAGATTTGTCACAAATGTATAAGTTTAGGGTTTTTGTTAGTCAAAAAATTAGTTTTAGGATATATTTGTTACAGGTATACACTTTTTGTGGTATTAACCCTTAAAGAAAAGAACATGATCTTCAAATTACAAAAGTACTGCAATAGGACCAAGTTGCGTATGCAACTTCAACAAAAAAATATCTCCGTTCGGCTGCTTAACTCTCCTTTAAAACAGATACTGTCTAATTATTTTCAATGTCATAGCACGAGAGGCTCAAACCCAAGAATAGGCCTTTTAGGTTCAATTGTTGGATGCTTGAATCGTCTATGCCGCTCTTTTGGAAAAGGAGGACACCAGTTTCGTATCAAACGGGAAAAAAAAACCCCCAAAAAAACACAGAGAGAGAAGAAACCAAACAAAGAAAAGAAGATGGTGTATTCGTTTCACGGAAAATAAATAATTTAAAAAATATTTTTGAAAAAATAATCACTTATATCATTTAAAGAAAGTAAATTGATGGAAATTATTTTCATTATCCACATAAATATTTAGAGATAGATTTTTATCGATGATGAAAATATTTTCCAATGACTAATTTTTCTAAACGATATAAACAATCAATTTTCGGAAAATATTTTCCAAATTGCTTATTTTCTGCTAAACAAACGCATTCAATCTTAAATTAGGAGTGGGCCCCACATTTGATCTTAGCCTAAAATGGAAATTACAAATTATCGTCATGATGCCGGTCTGATTATGTTTCTTCGTCTTTAGTCTAAAATGTTTAATTGCCTGAGAATCTCGAAATCATTCCAATGATGCCACAAAAATCTCTTTCTTTTATGCTAAGGATGCATCAGTAGCGTTAGAAAACTTTAGAGTCGAGTCTTTTTGTTGTCAAAACTGTAACGATCAGGGTCCCACTCGCAAGATATTGTTCGCTTTGGATACTGAGTCTTCATGGTTTTGTTCCTCCAAGGGCAGCCATACTACCCCCTAGAAAATGCCTCTTGCAAGTTAAGGTTTCCCAAGCTTTTAAAAGAAGGCCAAGACTACATCCCTAGGCGATGTGGGACAGGAGACATGCCCCCCTTGCCATCCTAGAAGCCTGCAGAAAGCCGCTCCTTGTCTAGGCCCTTTTGGCCCCGGCGACCACTCTCCGCCCTCGTCGGACTGTCGGACTGGGTCGTTACATTCTCCTCTTCTTCGAGCACAATGTCCTCGCTGTGGCTCCAAACACGGTCTGGAGTCGGCTCTAATACCACCTATAACGATCTGGGTCCCACTCGCAAGATATTGTCCGTTTTGGACACTAAGTCCTCACGATTTTGTTCCTCCAAGGGCAGCCCATACTACCCCAAAAAAGGCCTCTTGCAAGTTAAGGTTTTCCAAGCGTTATAAGCAAGCCCAAGGCTCCTTCCCTAGGCGATGTGGGACAGGAGACATGCTCCCCTTGCCATCCTAAAAGCCTGCCTAAAGCCTCTCCTTGTCCAGGCCCTTTTGGCCCCGGCGACCACTCTTTGCTTTCGTCGGACCGGGTCATTACAAAAACAATTCAAATGGCTAGACTCCTTCAAGTGAATTACCTCCTCTTGATCTTCTTCCTGCTCATAGGTTATATTCTACCCTTTTGGAAAAGACAAGATCTATGTTATATATGCTGCCATCAAGCATGAATAGGGTATCTAATTAGTTGCTTTTCTCGATCTTTCGCAACACTTTAGGGTTACTTCCTTTGTTAGATCTCGACTTCTCCACTGATCGATGATGAAGACAATAGTGGTGAAGAGCTGCACTGAAGATCTAGGAGCATAGACGACTACGGGCGAAGGTGCTCTGCGAATCATGGTCCGAGGTCTCAGGGCACATGCAACACCTCCATCAGTCCTCCGTTGTGTTCGTACATTTATTTGTGCCCTCTAAGTGCTTAATTAGGGGTGAGCATCGGTCCAGGGTTCCAGGTCGGACCGACCTGGACTGGCCCCACCCAGACCGGCCCAACCTGGCCAGTCTTGGTTTGATTCCTAGGGGGTCAAGGTCGGTCCTTGGTTCTAGGATCCCTGGATCTTGCACTATACGGGTTAGTCCTTGGTCTTGGAATTTTAGAGATGGACCAACCCTGTATGTATTATATATTGTATTTAATAATATATGCTTTTGTTTACACTAAACTCTAGTGTCTCCTCCTTTGTTCTCTTTTTTTCTTATGCAGTTCAAATTGTCATGTAAATTAAAAAGTAGAAAGAACCCTAGCCCCTAATTCGACAAACAAAAAAAAATAGAAACCCTTTTCGCTTGCCTTGCTCTACTCAGTCGCCTTTCTTGGCTTGCCTTGCTCACGTTGCTGCTCGCCTTTGTTCACTTGCCTTGCCGCTCGCCTCACGGGCGCAGTTGAGCTGGACAAATGATACTTAACAGTTGAAAGCAATTAAGAATGAACAAGATATAAAGTTCTATAATTCATGGTTTATATTACGTATTTTAAACTTCTTATGATTTAATTGTATTTCACATGTTCATTTTCATGGTTTTTTGCTTTTATTAAGTGTGATATTTATGTTATTACCTTATCTTATATTTATGTTTGATATGTATTGGTGTTCATAGTTTAGCTACTCAATGTCGCATTGTTGATGGATATATAATTTGAAATAGTATGTATGTCCTTTAAAAGAATACAAAAAATGAAGCAAAAAAAAATTGATTGGTCTTGGGTTGATCTTGGAACTGGACCTGATCCATATGCTCAGTCCGGTCCTCGGTCCCAAGCTCAACAAAGTCGGTCATTGGTCCTAAAAATTGGAGTCCAACACTATGCGGGTTGGTCTTTGGGTTAAGTATTGGACCGTCCCAACTCGGACCATGCTCACCCCTATACTTAATCGTAACTGTAACAGCCTGAATTTCGATATAATTCCGAGATCAATGAAATTGATATTATTTCGTAATTTAATTTTAGTAAGTCTCGCCCAGAGCCGATCACTCTCGGGATACTAACCAAAAGGGTATGGCTAACTAGAAAATGATATGTGGACCAGAGACCCGATCATTGAATTGGACACTGATCACTAGAAATGATGAGAAAATATTTTGAATTGGTGTGAACCGATCTTAGGAAAAGTGATGGATTGGGTTTGGCCAAGGCCAACAATATACGATTGGATTGTAGGTGATTTTGTAAGATCAAAAGTGCACGTGGCCAACCAGTCTTGAACTTGAACTGAACGATCGTGATTTCTGGGATTAGTGATAATTTCTCATTTTCTCAATGAACAGAACCGTCATGACTCGGATAACCCTAGGTCGATACGCATAACCTCTAAACAACCACCCATTAGTAAGAGACCTTGAAAATTGAAAAATTTGCGAGTTTTGGTCACGAAATTAGGCCCGGATCTTGATATCGATTTTCGACGGCTTAAGAGATAATTTTTGGAAATCTGACGTCACATTACATTGGCCACGCACATTTTGAGTAAGTACGGTTAAAAATTGGAATTTCGGTCTAGGGTTGAAAAATTACAGTTTTGCCCCTTCGGGGCGTCGACTTGGATTTGGAGGCCGTATGAGGTCATTTTTTGAAACCGATGTCATTTTGGGGTGGCCATAGGCATTTAGAATGGTTTCGGTCAAAAATTGGAACTTTGGTTCGGAAGTAAAAAATAATAATATTTTATTCCTGGAACTTTGCAGTCGATTTTCGAGGGCTTAAGAAGCTATTTTTGTGATTCCAACGCCATATTATATTGGCCACACTCATTTGGAGTTGATTTAGCCAAAAATTGAAATTTCGCCCCGAGACTGAAAAAAGGACAGTTTTGCCCCTAGGCCATTTCGGGTCCGAATGTTTGGAAATTATTTGGGATATTTCAAAGCACTTATCAGCTGCATTATTGGCCCTAATTACCTTTTTACCCTCAATTATTGGATAGGGTTGAATTAAGGCCATTAGATTAGGGGTATTTTAGTCTTTTGGCCCGGATTGGCGACACAAGGCGGCCCCTAGCCCCTATATTTGACCAGCTGACCTCTCTTTCTCTCTCCTCTCCCCCTCCTTCGACCAGAACAACCCAAACCAGCAGCCCTCTCCCAATTTTCCTCTCTCTTTCTCTCTTTCTCTCGCTTGGCATGCCTTGTCGGAGCTCGCCGGAGCGCCGCCGCCAGCCACCATGCCTTGCTGTCGACCACCTCAAGCCTCAGCCTCACCCGACCCCTTTCTCCCTCTCTCTCTCTCTCTCTCTCTCTCTCCCTTTTTCTCTCTTTCTCTCTCTCAGTCAAGGACCGCCGGAGCTCGTCGCTGCCGCGCCGGAGCTCGAACAGCAGAGCTACTGCCACAGGGACGTCCAGCCTCGCCGTACGTCGCCGTCCGTACGGGTGTCCATATGCCATCACGCCGGCCACAGTGGCCTCGCTGGCCACCATCCCTTGCTTGTCCGTACAGTGTCCGTGCGGGGGTGTCCGTACAGTCGTCGCCGTCCGTACGCCACCGGCCGCCCTATCCGTACGCCGTCTGCCGGGAATGCCACCGTCGATTTTGCTGTTCACCAGTAATCGTCCGCCGTTCCTCGTCGTTGTGGTCTAGAAATTAAGTGAATATATTTCTTAAACCCAGATTAGGACTGATAGTGCATTTTTCTAGACCGGCTTAGGTATTATCGGTGTATTTTGGACTGGCTTAGGTAGTGTCAGTGTATAGTTCAGACTGAATTGAGATTTGTGTACTGGGCCATACGGTATTAGATGGGCCATGTGAGCACGTGGTTGTGGCATTGTATTGATTGGGTGTTTGAATTATTGTTTAATGTTCATAGTGCATGGTGTGGCATTAGATGGACATGCATTGCGTATGCCGAGTATGAGGCATGAATTGATATTGTGTGAGAATGCGTGTTTGCCATAAGCATGTGATCACCTAAAATACCTTGAAGCGTTTTACGCGGGGTTTAGATAATAATGGGTTGTGTGATCACTTAAGGGCCTTTGAGTCGTGACCTTCGGGTCGATACCGTCCTCATGCACTTTAAAGCAGGACGATGCTCGGTATGTCTGGAAGACGACCATCCTCATGCACTTTGAAGCAGGCTTTGGTTCATAAGGAGATTAGTGTTGCGCCTCATGCATTTTGAAGCAGACTAGAGACATTAGGCCAGATGGATGTTGCGCCTCATGCACTTTGAAGCAGGCTAGACACACCGGGCCATGAGAATTGTTGACTCGAGTCGTAATAAATAATTGAGACAGTGTGCTGTGTGCTGAGTGAATCAAAATGAAAGCATAGCATGACATCAACATTGCATGCATAGAATGCATGACCCGACATGAGAAAGGAACATTGTGAACATGAGTATGTATGTAGTGCACGTGTGACCATTGTATTTGCGTATGTGCCTTGAGGAATTTAATGAATTGCCTAACCTGCAGGGTAAATTTTATGTTCTATTTAGGCCGAAGGCCAAGTCATTGTTGGTATATTATGTTGTTGCGCCTGTCAGGAGAATGCATGTTAGCCTAACCTAGGTTTAGGGGTTATACTCATTGAGATTCGTCTCACGGTTGTAATAACCCACCTTTTCAGACCCCCAGCCGTAAGAATACCGAATCCGCCACTTTTTAGAATACCTGTACAGATACATCAGTATACTAGTACACACCCCGCAGGAAATGGAGAATCGTATGTAAGATACCGATCCTTGGTGTTTGTAAATGTGGGTGAATATTTTCATCAGACTCAGGAATATGTGGTTTGGTGCTTGAGAGATGCCGATGGAAACCTAGGGCAACCCCTTAGGACTTTTGATGCGCCAATCAGTCTAAATGGATTGATGGAGCCCATATATGCGGATGGCGAGGTAATTAATCCTCGGGATATCTCTGATGAAGATGATGTTGATGAGCCCATGGACGCGGAGCCACAGGAGCCACATATGGAAGCGAAAGATCAGGATCAGATGGCGAATGAATTTGAGGTACTGGAGGGCATGGAAGTGGATCAAGTTGAGGATGAAGAGGTTGCTGAACCAGATTCAGATGAGGAAGAACTAGGACTTTACCTAGATCCACAATTAGAGCCGGATTTAGAGGATGAGCGAGCAGCAGCGGAGGATATGGACTCGGAGGAGTCAGAGCCCCAGGATAGTTCCTCGGAGGAGTCCGAGCCTCAAGAGAGTTCGGAAGACGACTCGTCAGGGTCTGATCTGAACTGGACGCCCTAGTTTAGTCCTAGTTCTTGTCTAGAAGTTGACCCCTTTTTGTCAGTGACCTAACCCTGACCTGTAGATGACCTAACCTTCTCCCAGCCATTGCCCCTTTTTGATCGTGTGGCTGCCGTGTGTCGATTTTTGCTGTTTTATTAGCTTGGGTTGTATTATGAATAGTTTGTTCTAAACTGTATATATTTATGTTGTAAATATTTTATGGTAATGTAAAAGTATGTTTTTAATCAGACTGGTTTTGTTTGTCGTTGTATCCTTGGTTGTCTTATTAATCGTACGGGTGTATATATATTTATATACGTTGCTTCTGCATGTGTAATATTCTGTGTGTGTGTTGGGTCGGCGACGCATCCTGAGAGCGTTGCACCATAATCGACCAGAGAGGGATGGTTGCGCTTCGTAGGGTACGGGCCGTGATAGTAACCATAGACAAGTTCTTGCCTTGGATGTGGAGGTTGCAACAACTTCGACACCAAGTGCTAGACCTAGCTATCAAGAATGTTGTTTCGTTGCTTTGGTTACCCTCTGCTTTAGCAATAAAACAAAGATTCATTCTGAATAAATGGTTCTGCGCCTCATATTATTGTTTGCTTATCCAAAGAGTAGCGTGATAAAGGCAAGTCCTTCCCACATTGTTGGAGATTAAGCAAGTTCACGTATGAATAATATCGGTTAACTCTTGCAATTCGAAACTGCCGTAAACGAAATCAACTTAAATTTCAGTTAAATTCCTCCCACATTGTAATCATTATTTGTCTTCCAGTCTCGAGAAGGCATGCTGCGATTGTGAACCACATCTTCTGCTGATTCCTTCATCTTCTTGTTTCTGGTTCAGATTTACATCACGTTCAAATTGATATCATTTTTTATCAGCATCTGTCACGTTTTCTCGAGTTCGGGTCGTTTTGGAGTCATATCACACAAACGAAAAATAGAAGCTAAAAAACCCTTCAGGTTATTTGCCACCGCTCTGCCAAAGCCATTGCCAGACTTCCCAATGACCAAACGCGGCCGATCAGTGTGTCTCTAACCCCCTCTCTGTGCTTGCTGCTTTGT
Organism: Syzygium aqueum; assembly: GCA_031216185.1. NCBI lineage: Eukaryota > Viridiplantae > Streptophyta > Magnoliopsida > Myrtales > Myrtaceae > Syzygium > Syzygium aqueum. The sequence continues at coordinate 22,157,833 of CM062233.1, forward strand.
CACTTTTCTCCGTCTCCCTACGGGAAATGCGGCCATGGAGATCGTGGGGCATGAAGGTCAAGGCCATGGAGATGAGGTCGTGTTTCACCGCCGGCATCATGACCTCGATCTCCATAGCTGCAAAAAGAGAGTGAAAGAGGCGGAGATGTGCAGCAGAGGATATCAATCAGTGTGGGTGACGGTGCGTTGGCTCCTCGTCTTGCTGTTGCTGGGTTCGGACTTGCAGAGGAAGAAATGAAAAACAGTAAAGATCAAAGGAGAGAAAAAGAAGTGAAAAAATCAAATAAAAGAGATTACAAATAATGCCCGCAAGCGTAAGGACATATAAGATAACATATACATATATACGTATATATACCTTCCAATCTTTCGCATGCATTTTTTTTAACCATATATATGTACATATATTCATGGAATTAGAATAATTGGTTCTTCCTTTGATGGGTAGAGCACTCGTATCTTTATGAAGGCAATTTCCTTTTTAACACATAAGCCTGAAAATATCAGTAAATCTCCACGTGTGGATCCAAACGCAATCTCCATCGATTTAGATTTCCTAAAATTATCGTCAAAGAACAACCTTTGAAAGATTTATAATCGGCACCGGTTCGTGATTCCCTAATATATCACAATAATGTCTATATTGCTATTGCTATAAATGTGCGTACAATGGTGTTTTGCTACCAAAGTAAGAAGCAATTGAAGCCAAATAATGGCCGAAGCCTTCCGAAAGTGTTGCCTTCTCATCGTCCTCCTCGTACTCGCAGGTTTGTCTCTCATCCTTTGCTTGATTTCCTTGGTGAGACAAAAGCATTCAAAAGCATGTCCTGCTCTTGATCAGTCCTCGTATTGTAGGGTTCTAACAGCAACACCATACTTTTGTTTTCGCTTCTGTTTTGCGAGAGAAGGCGGGACGATGGAGATACCTACGGTGGAGGCATATTGCAGCGAAGGAATAGGACTGTGTGGGAAGGGCAACGAGTGCGAGCAGAGGTGCATGGCGAGTCATGGTCCGGGCTCGCAGGGATCGTGCGACTACACCATCAAGCCTCCACTCTGCACTTGCTATTACAATTGCCCCAAACCGCCGCCGTGCGGTGGAACTGGGGGATCATGCCCTGAACCGCCGCCGAAAGAGTGCAATGGAGGCGGGGGCTTGTGCACCGTCGTGTGTACGGACCAGTGTTGCAGCGATCGATGTGCTACCAAGTTCAGTCAGGGCCGGGGATACTGCGACAATAGTGCTGGTCCTTGGCTGTGTCAATGCCAATACCCTTGCTAATTATTTTCCATTATTATTATTATTATTATTATTATTATTATTATTATTACTATTATTATTATTATTATTGTTTTTCGGTTCTTTTATGATTGTATGGTTTTAACGAGAAAGGATCAGAAGTTACATAATTGACTTGGCATGCCAATATTTTTTTTTATAAAAGGAAATAATAAATGCCTTGATCGCTCAATAAATGTACCGATAGTATTGTAGATTGGATGCACTGCCCAATTAAGAAAGGACTGGTTAAGCACTAGTTAAAAAAGTGATGTATGTTAGCAAAGGAAATTGAATTCTGAATTAGAAGATTAATATATGACAATTCATGATTAGTGGCGGGTTGTCCATTGAAGGCATAAGATAAATTCTTACACGCTGCACTTATGGTGACCATTTCACGAATATGTTTCGTCATCGCTAATTTTATTTCAACCGATTGGAACCAAACTACTAATTTGCAAATGAGGTGCAATGATACTTGAAATTGCTACTTGGTTTAATGAAAGTCTTGCTTATGATATGTAATTTTTTTTTTCAGATTATCTTAGTTAATAATTGAAATTACAAAACCAACTGTAATACAAATTCATATGACGTTTAGGGTTAGCTGTTTCACCAAATTCTTGGCCACGACCCCCACTCTTTGCGTGGGTGCTTGTGAATTGTTATTAATATTGATTCTCACAATGATGACGTGCATTATAAAACACGACCATTGTCATAGGTTGAAGATAAATTAGGAAAAGAGGAAACACGTGAGGCGTGTCTATAAATTTCAACATTTGAAAGATGAGGCAAAATCATTCTATTAAAACAATATTTAAACCAACGAACCACATAAAAATACACAATAGAAAGAAATGTACTCGATGCAAAGAAAATGATAAGAAACACATTATAATTAAATGATTTACATATAAATAGAAAGTCAAAAATATTTTGAGATTCGAGCCTTTTTTCGAAGGTCAATGCAAGATACGAAGATTCCAAATTTAAAATTGAAATATGTGAGAATTAATACAAAATTATAAATTTACACATTTATCCATGCACATAATAATTGTGAACTAAGTATTTAAGGATATTTGAGAAAGTAAAAAAATAATTGAGACCCATGAAAGTAAGCGGCTCTATCTGCTTTATGTAATAATAATAAAGATACCCTAAATAAGGGTCTCTTGTATTTGTTGTTTTTTTTTCTTTTTCAGATGCTCACGTGCATTATGTAAGAAACAATGTCCTTGGCAATTTTTTTATCAGACAACTTGTTATATATGACTTTCATGTATATTGCAAAATACTATTCACTACAATTGTATTTCATTCCATTATAACAATTACTAATAGTATCACAGCCACTACAGAATAAAAATTATAGGAGGATAATTCTTTATTTAATCCCGTAGCTTATAAAAATTATGCAATCAAGTTCTTCAAGTTGTAATTTGTTCAACCAAGTCCTTCAATTCGAATGAGTTGTGCAATCGAGTCTTTTCATTATCAACATGCTTAATAATACTACATGGTGCTATGGACCATCGATGGCTGCGCTACCTCCTTCACTTCCTCGACCATACTCCATCTCTATCTCATTTTTCTCTTTCAGATTTTCTTTTTGTGTTTTTTTCTCAATTTTTCAGAATCTTATTTTTCTTTTTAAACTTTACTGCTTATTTCTTTTACTTTAAATGTTTAAATTTGCTATCTCATCTGCCACATCAGCATGATTAAGTATGTTGATAATGAAAAGACTCAATTTCACAGATCATATAGATTAATGTGTAATTTCTTGAATTTTGCGTACCTTGTCTATCAGCTTATTAAGAAATTGGGTTAATATTATAAAAAACCGTAAACTGGTACACTTATGATAAATTTATCCCAAATTAATATTTTTATCACAAAAAACCCCAAACTTAAAAATGTGATGTGCTGGAAAAGGAAATTCAATTGTGTATATATAAGATAAAGTCTTACAAAATGCATCAATACGAGCATTTCTCGAATCGGTTTCTTTAACCCTAATTTTGCTTCAACCAATTGGATCCAAATTGCTAATGTGCTAATAAGGCGCACAGACACTTGAAATTGTTACTGGGTTTAAGGTAAGTCTTGCTTATCCTACGTCATACATTTTCTTTTCAAATTGTCTTAGCTAATTACTCAAGATACAACCCTAATTGGGATGCAAAGTCGAATAACCTTTAGTGTTAGCTGTTTCGCCAAATTCTTCACAATAACCCCCGTTCTTTGTGGGGGTGCGTGTGAATCATTATTATATTGATTTTCACAATAATGACGTGCTTTATAATACACTAACGTAGTCATAGTTTAAAGATAAATTAATAAACAGTAAACACGTGAGGCGTGTATATAAGAAATCAACATTTGAAAGATGAGGCAAAATCATTCTATTAAAACAATATTTAATCGACGAACCTGATAAAAAAATATACAATAGAAAGAAAAGTACTCGATGAAAAGGAAGTGACAAAGATAACACAAAGCATATAAATGGTTTACATATAAATAGAAAGTGAATGATATTTCAGGATTCGGGCTCTTATTGGAAGGTTAACGTAAGATACAAAAGATTTCGAGTGTGAAATTGAAATATGTAAGAAATAACACAAAATTATTAATCTACATATTTGTCATTCACATAATAATTGTAAAATAAGTATTTGAGGATATTTGAGAAAGAAAAAAAATAATTGAGACCCATTAAAGTAAGCGGCTCTCTCTGTTTTATGTAATACTGATAAAGATACCCTAAATATGACTATCACACATGCTACAAAATTCTTGTCACTACAATTGTACATTTCATTCCATTATAACCATTGCTAATTGTCATGCCCCGAACCCTACGACACGCGACAACCCTACCACGGTCGGTACAATGCGACGTCCCAGGACGCGTCGCCGACCCAAAACCCAAAACAGAGAATAATACACATGCGGAAGCAACATCGTACACTTGTACATAATTAAACAAGACTAAGGATAATAACGAACAACAACCAATATAAATATATACTTGCATTAACACGAGGGATTTACAATATCCATTCACAAAATATACATAAATACCAAAACGGGTCAATAGCCACTAAAGACAAAAAGGGATATGTGGCTCTGGCGGTCAGGATACTAAAACTAAAGAGGGCTCCTATCAAAAAGTGTCGGCCCTACCTAACCATGGTTAAGGGTAAACCCTAGGGTAATCAGTTCGGGTCGGATCTCGAGGACTCGGACGAGTAGTCAGACGACTCGGACTTGGAATCCATAGAATTCGGCTCGGACTCGGCCTCCACTAGTTCCTCCTCGGAATAGTCCTCTGGCTCGGACTCCAGCTCCATTGGCTCTGACTCAGGATCAAACTCCCACTACATCGGCTCCTCTGGCTAGTGGTCGGATTCCATCTAAAAAATAATAGGCCGAGGGTCAGAATCTTCTTCGGACACGGCCTCGGGGCCGGCCACCTCTCCATTTGCTGCCTGCGGATCCCAGTGACCTAACCCATCTATCGGGACATCAAAGGTCCTAAGGGGTCCGTAAACACCGAACGGATCTCGAAAGCACCAACCCAAATACTGATGAGCCTAGAACTGTGGCTCACCCACGTCGACCCAAACTGTAGTAAAGTGTCTAACATAAGTCTCTCCATTCCCAATGGGGTACTCGATCACCGATCGCTCTATGCGATACGGGATCCCAAAATGAATTAGCACTCCTGCCATACTCAAGGTCGGGGGTCTGAAAAGTGAGGTTTCAACAACAGTGAGAATGAATCTCAGCAAATAGGCCCCCTAAACCTAAACTAGGCTAACATGCACCTCCAGGCAAAAACTAACCAATCAAATGGTATAATACTCAAACGAATTAGACCCTTGGGGCCAAATCAAACATATAATTAACCCTGCAGGTTAGACATATAATAATAACGATAATAGTGCAGAACCCAATCGCGACACGATCACGCAATCACTTGGCCACACACACATGCCATGCACATACTTGCATTCTTCGCACACGTGCCATTAGTATGCATATGCTTATGCTCATTAATGTATACTTGCACACGTGCCAACTTTCCATCTAACTTCCGCCCCGCGTAAAACGCATCAGGTCTATCACTTTCCGATCGATATCCGGCCCGTGTAAAACGCATTAGGCTCATGACATAACCCGCATGTAGGACACCTCAGGTTGGCCATCTTCCAGTAATCTAGGCATCTCATGTCCACGACACAACCCATGTAAAACGCATCAGGTTGGCCAGCCTCTGGGATTCCGGGCATCGTCCCGCGTTAAACGCATCAGGACGGATTCATTACCCCGCGTAAAACGCATCAGGGTTTATGTGATCACACATACATATACCACCAATTATTATCTGAACCCTGCGTAAAACGCATCAGGGCAATTTAGGTGATCACATGCTCAATGACATACCGTGCACACCCGCATAATTCACATTTTTTGCCAATGCTCAACATGCATAATGCGTGGCCATAACATCCAACACTCGGGCATCAACTAAATCCACAATAATCATTCATTTCAATGTGCCAACATATCCAATTAACCATCTAAATCAATTCAGCCACGGTCCACAATTAGCATTCAACTTACACGATTCAATCATTGAAATCACACGAACCTTGGGTCTACAATGCTCCTCACCCTTCGGCCACCCCAAGTACCAACATGGCATCTCACGATTAATCCCAAATTGCACACAAATCAGCCATTACATAATCCAAACAATCACATATGGAAGTCACACTTAAACCATTAATTAGCCACACAAAGTCTAATTGATCCCCACAATGAACAACCACTAACCAGCCCACTCTAGGCCATTAAATCATCATTGAATCATCCTACTAAGCCACCAATATCATCACATGCTCAGCCCTAATCATTGGCCACCTAATCAACCCCTAAAATACTCTAATTAACCCCTAAACTCATCTAGAATACACATAATCCTAATTAGGGTTTAGGGTTTGTACTCACCAAATTTATAAGCTCCAAATAAGGGCTGGACAAGTGGGAAAATAGGCTGGGCGGTCGCCGAATCACGGCGGAACCAGCGGCACTTCGGCGGCTGTCATGGGCTGCGATTGGTGGTGGCGGCGAGGCTGGTGGCTCAAGACGGCGAGAGAGGAGGCTGATGGTGGTGGTGGTGAGGCATGCAAATGGAGGGGAAAGGGTGAGGGTGGCGGCGGCGGTGGCGCTCGAGCGACCAGTAGTGCTTGGGCGGTAGCCTCACGGCCTCACAAGGCCAAGGTGGGGGACGGTTGGCTAGTGGTGTGGCGATGGGGGGAGAGAGAAGGAGAGAGTGAGACAGATGGGTGGTGGTGGCGGCGGTGCGAGATGGTGGCGTGGACGGTGGACCGGCGGTGGCGAGTGGTGCTCGTGCAACGGTGGCGCGTGGCGGCGGCTTGGCTACTCCGGCGTGGCTCTCACGGCCAAGGGGGAGACGAGAAAATGGAGAGAGGGAGAGGGGAGTGGCTGGATGGGGAAGTGAGAAATGAGGGGAGAGGGAGAGAGTGGAGAGTTTTTGTGCAAAGCTTGGGTGGAAGTGGTTGACCTAACCCACTAACAAAGACCAATTCACCCACTCCACTAATGGCTTGATCCAATGGCCAAATTTTAAATATCCATCATTCAATTCCAAAACCAATGGCCAAGATTTGTTCTAGACCAATATATCCAAGGGTAGGATTGGGAATTAGAAGAAGTGGTGAGGGCAATGTGGTCCAAGACTTTCGGCCACTAAATGGGGTAATTAAGTCCAATATGCCCTCCAAAATTCGGAATCAAAGCTTGAGGCTCAACGGCAAAATAGTAATTTTCCGTTCCCGGGCCAAAATTCTATTTTTCGACCATACCGATCCCATATATGATTGGCCACATTAATACGACATTGTCCTTGCAAAATAGTCGCTTATGTCCGTGAAATTCAACACTCAAGTCCGGATTCAATTCAGCGATTAAGTTTCGCTCAAATGCGATTTTAGTGTCTCTCACTAATGGATGGTTATTTAGGGGTTATGTGTATCGACCAAAGGTTACTCGAGTCGTGACGGTCTCGATTTCCAAGAGAATGCGAGGATTTATCGCTAGCTCCGGGGGTTGTAATCATTTGGAATAAGTTCAGAATTGTTCGCCACACGTACTCTCGGTCATGCAGAATCACCTGCGATCTAGTCGAACGTCATTGGCCAAACCAAATTCGTCACCTTCCAAAGATCGGCCCACATTGACCCAAAATATTCCCTTGTCGTTCTTCGAAAATCGGAGCTCGGTTCACGGTCGAATTCCTAGGTCCACGTACCGTTTTCCTAGTTAGTTATTCCCTATTGATCAGTATTTCGGGAGTGATCAATTTCGGGCGAGACTTATTAAAATGAAATGAGAAATAAATATCTATTTCATTCATCCTGGAAGTGGGTCGAATTCAGGATGTTACACTAATAGTATAATAGCCTCTCTGGAATAATAATTATAGAGCGATAATTATGTTTTTAGTCTATAATTTATGACAATCATACAATCGAGTCCTTCGATTTGTATAAATTGCGCAGTCAAGCCTTTTCATTATTAACGTACTTAATGATGCTGACATGGTGGCTATTGAATAGGAAAGTTTGAAAACCAAAATACAATTATAAAAAGGTCACGCTTTTTTCATTCCCTATTTAGCTGATACACGCCTTATCATAATATTTTGACCATGTTATCTCTTGTGGGTCCTATTTTTTGGTAGATAATACCCAACTGTCATTGAAGTTAAATGTGGGGCCCATTTTGACCTTATTCTCCCCCATGCTCGTTTGTCATCCTCTTCTTCCTTGCTCCTTCTCCACCTACGTCATCCATTGCGCACCTAACCCTAAATATTCCATCAACTGTGCCATTTGCTCGCTCGGCCGACCCTCGCGGCCTCGACTTGCCATCATCAAGACATCACTCTTTAGGTGAGTCATTTGCTTCTAGATCCTGAAGCTCTCATTCTCACTCAGTCCGGATCTTCCATGTTAGCTCTACTCACACCGATCTAGAATCTTGGGTGCATGGGAGAGGTATAAAGACTCTAACACTGTGATGCATGGTTAGAATGAGAAGATGTATGATCAGATGAACTGGATTGGGTTGAATACTGGTAGCTTCTTGCTTAGAAGTTATCAGTGGTCACTGGACATTCTTGCTTCTTGTTGCTCTCTTCGATGAAATTCTGAACCATCCTCACCAAGCAGACCGAGCACGGTTCAAACTCAGCCACTCTTGTCATGCCCCGCACCCCACGAAGCGTTAACATCCCGCGTACAGGTCGAAATGTGGTGTGACGCTCCCAGGTTACAACACCGACCCGAAAACCCAAATCAGAGAAAACACGCCTCATGCGGAAACGACGTATATATAATAGATATATATATACACCCAGACAAATTACAAGCAACCATGAATAGCAAGAGATAACAAATTACGAACTATTAAAACAATATATACATTCATTATAAGACTTACATACAAAATCCATCTATAAACAGGAGATACAACAAAAAGGCCACTAAAACAAAAAGGGATCGATGGCCTAGGGGATCGGGCTAACAACCGGAGGGCTACAGTCAAAAGGTATCGGCCCTTGCTCCTAAAAACTGAGGTCTGCCCTAGGGTATCCAGTCGGGGTCAGATCCAGACGTCTCGGACTGCTCTGGCTCCTCCTCTGAACTCATAGCTTCAGACTCTGTCTCGGGCTCAGGGTCCTGCTCCTCGGCCCCAAAATTCATGGCCGGAGATCTGAAATGTCGGTTTTACCACAACCGTGAGAAATCTCAGCAAGTACAAACCACTAATCCTAAACTAGGCTAATGTGCACCTCCAGAAGGGTAAATAAAACGCATCAAACAATGAACCAGTAAAACAAATTATTCACCCGAGCTCACAGCCCAATATATTGTCTCATAGCCCTGCAGGTTAGGCATTTGACATCACTTAACTCATGTGCAATTATACCGACCCGAAGGCCACAATTGGATATACCGACCCGTAGGCTCGACCCGAAGGCCACAGTTTGAATATATCGACCCGTAGGTCCGACCCGAAGGCCACGATTGGATATACCGATCCGTAGGCCCAACCCGAAAGCCAACAGTTTGATAAATCGACCCGTAGGCCCGACCCGAAGGCCAACATTTGAACAAAGCTCAGGCATGCACATCATTACGCTTAATTTCAATTCAATCACAACCTGGCATACAAATGATACACTTGGAAATTCATGCCAATACTCAAGCCTACGTGCCGAATACAGTTATTTACCAAGCCCATGAATCTAACGCACCCTCGGCATCATCAAATTATGACCCTTCTAGCTCAATAAACTCAACATTCATTCCGAGGTAGCTCAATGTCCTAAAGGCCCACCTTGGGCAATTAAATCTCGATTATAGTTCTCACTACTTCGGGGTCATTCATTACGATTTATACATGCCCTAATCAATCCCTAAAAATGCCTAAATTCTCGTCATTAATCCATTAGTCTTAGAATGTTCAATTTGGACACAAATTAGGCATTTTCGGTACTGAATGAACAGTACCAGGTTTTAACATCAAACAAGCCTGAAACCATGTTTAAACCATTCCATAAATCCCCAATCACAACTACTAATCACCCAACAACCAAATAAACTTGATTAGGCCTCAAATAAGCCAAATTAGCCCCTAAAAAGTTCAATTCCAAGTCATTAGCACTTGAACTTAATTAGTGCCACACTTAGACAAAATTACACAAATTCGGTACTCAGTGAACAGTACCAGGGCAGATTAACATTTAGGCACTAAACCACCTTTAAACCATCTCGTTAGGGCCTAATCACTTACCCTAACCATCCAACCACTAAATACACATAATTAAGCTTCAATTAAGCCTAATTAGCCCATAAAAATATCCAATTCTAAGTCATTAACCATTGAATTCACTTAGTACAAAACTTAGACAAAATTGCACATTTTCGGTACTTAGTGAACAGTACCAGAACAGAGGATTGTTTAGGCTTTAATCCACCATTAAACCATCTCATTAGGTCCTAATGACCTACACAAAACATCCCACACACAATTAAGCCTAATTAAACCCCAATTAGGCCTAATTAACCCCTAAAAATGCACAATCAAACTAATTAGGGGTTTAGGGATTTATACTCGCCTAAATTGACTCGAGACGTCGGAAACGAGCGGCCAATCACCGACAAGCAGTGAAATCGGCGGCGGCGTTCCGGAAAGCAAGTCGGCGGTTCACAGCGGCGCCGGCGATGGTCTTCTCGGCGGTGAACGGGGACGGGGACGGCGGAAATGGCTTGGATGAGCAGCGTTCGGCTACGGATGATCACGGCGAGCTGCTGGCTGCTCTGTGATGGTGCAAGGCAGCAAGAACAGCAACCCAAAGGCTGTTCTGCAGGTTTGGGCGTGAGGGAGGAAGAAGGGGAGAGTGTGGCCGAGAGAGAGAAAAATCAAGGGAGAGAGAGAAAATGGTGGGGCTCGGCTGAATGAGGGAAGGAGGAGAGAGAATGGGGTCAAATGCTGGTCAAGGCTTGTGAGTGGAGTCCAAGTGTCACTCATCTAGGAGTTTATGACCATTTTACCCCTCATCCAAGGGCTAGAATTGCTCCTTATCCAATAATTCAAGGGCAATTGGGTCAAAAGCCCTTAACCAAGGGCTAACCAGACCTGAGTTAGCCCTAATCAGCCTTAGTTAATTTCCCCCAATGGCAAAAATTCGGAATTATCAAAAACGGGCCCAAGGGCAATTTGGTAATTTTCCGGTCCCGGGTCAAATTTCAATTTTCATACATACGCATTCTATATGTGCATGGCCAACATAATATGGCGTCGGAATCGCGAAATTCACTTTTTAAGCCCCCGAAAATCGACTGCAAATTTTCGGGAATAAAATAATATTATTTTGCAATTTTTGTCGAAATTCCAATTTTTGTCCAAAACCACTTCTGGTATGCGTGGCCACCCAAAAATGGCGTCTGCCTTGAGAAATAATATCAAACGGCCTCCAAATCGAAGCCGGGATCCCGAGGGGCAAAATCGCAATTTTTCACCCCTGGACCGAAATTCCAATTTTTAACCGTACTTACTCAAAATGTACGTGGCCAGCGTAGAATGATGTCAGAATTCCAAAATCAATCTCTTAAGCCATCGAAAATCGATATCCCAATCCGGGCCTAATCTTGTGCTCAAAATTCGCTCGGTTTTCAATTTTGTGATCTCTCACTAACGGGTGGTTGTTTAGAGTATACACGTATCGACCTAGGGTTATCCGAGTCGCAACGGTTCCGTCATTTGAGAGAATGAGAAATTATCACTAGCTCCAAGAATCTCGATCGTTCGGTTCAAGCTCGGGACTGATTGGCCACGTGTACTTTCGGCTTTGCAGAATCACCTGCGATCCGATTGCACATCGTTGGCCTTGGCCAACTCAATCCATCGCCTTTTCTAAGATCGGTTCATATCGGTTCAAAATATTTTCTCATTATTTCTCAAGACCGGTATTTGATTCGCGATCGGGTCCCTGATCCACGTACTATTCCTAATTAGCCGTACCCTACTGGTTAGTATCCCAAGAGTGATCAGCTCTGGGTGAGACTTACTAAAATAAAATGCGAAATAATGTCAACTTCATTGATTCCGGATTTACATCAAAATTCAGGCCGTTACAATCCTTCCCCCCTTAGAAAAATTTCGTCCTCGAAATTTACAATTTATTCTTATCTATTCAAACAACTGGGGGTGCTGACGTCTCATGGCTTCTTCACTTTCCCAAGTTGCACCTTCCGTCCCATGGTGCTCCCAGACAACTTTGACCATTGGGATCGTCTTGTTCCTCAACACTCGATCTTTCCTGTCTGCGATCCTGACTGGTCTTTCCACGTACGACACTTTGTCGTCCACGTCTATCTCCTCGTACCTTAGAACGTGAGTCGAATCTGGTTCATACTTTCTTAACATCGACACGTGGAAAACATTATGCACTTGGGACAGATTTGGCGGCAAGGCAAGTCGATAAGCCATATCGCCAATCTTTTCCAATATTTCAAATGGCCCGACGTACCTTGGGGTAAGTTTTCCTTTCTTCCCAAATCGAGACAGTCCTTTCATAGGAGATACTTTCAGAAACACATGGTCTCCAACTTGAAACTCCAAGGGTCGTTGTCTTCGATTGGCATAATTTTTCTGGCGACTTTGTGCTGTCTTTAGTCTATCCCGAATAATTCCAACAGCTTCGACCGTCTGCTGTACTAACTCTGGGCCTGTGATACTACGCTCACTAACTTCGTCCCAGCATAATGGCATTCTACAAGCTCGGCCATATAAGGCTTCAAATGGTGCCATTTGAATACTCTGTTGAAAGCTGTTATTATAGGCAAACTCTACCAAGTACAGTTGCTCTTCCCATTTACCCTGGAAATCCAGTACGCAAGCCCTCAGCATGTCCTCAAGGGTCTGGATCATCCTTTCCGATTGACCATCAGTCTGTGGATGGTAAGCTGTACTGAATTGTACCTTCGTTCCCAAAGCCGTCTGTAGACTTTTCCAGAAATTCGCCGTAAATCTTGGGTCACGATCCGAGGTGATCATTACCGGCACTCCATGTAGCCTAACGATCTGTCTCACGTACAGCTCTGCGTACTTTTCTAGCTCAAAATCCTTTCGTACCGCTATAAAGTGCGCCGACTTCGTAAGTCGATCCACTATCACCCAAATTGAATCATGCCCTCTCTGGCTTCTCGGTAATCCAATCACAAAATCCATGGTGATATGTTCCCACTTCCATTCTGGGATTTCTAACGGTCGCAGTAATCCTCCAGGCTTACAATGTTGTGCCTTCACTTGTTGGCACGTCAAACATTTAGCCACATGTTTCGCCTCATCCTTCTTCATTCCATTCCACCAATAATGCTGTCGCAGATTCTGATACATTTTCGTGCTGTCAGGGTGAATGCTATAATTGCTGCGGTGAGCTTCTCTTAGGATTTCCTCCTTAAGCTCAATGTCATCGGGTACACACCAACGCCCTCGAAATTTCAAAATCCCGTCGTCAGATATTTGAAAATCTGACTTCCTTGTAGCGGCATCCATTTCCACGATCTTTTGAATTTCCTGATCTGTGGACTGCAGGGCCTTAATCTTAGTCTGAATCTCCGGCTCAATTCTCAGAGTGGCTAACAGATTAGACACATGGCTCAACTCAAACTTAAATTCTGAATCTCTTAGCTTTTCCAGTAAGGTCCATCCTTTGATCATTAGATGCGCCATACTCGACTTGCGAGTCAGTGCATCTGCCACTCGGTTCGCTTTTCCAGGATGATACATGATGTCGCAATCATAGTCCTTCAGCAGTTCTATCCATCGGCGCTGCCTCATGTTCAATTCTTTCTGCGAGAACAGATACTTGAGGCTCTGGTGATCCGTATAAATCTGGAATTTCTCCCCGCACAAATAGTGCCTCCAAATCTTGAGTGCAAAAATAATCGCAGCCAATTCCAAGTCATGTGTCGGGTAGTTCATTTCATGTGGCCTTAATTGTCGCGATGCATAAGCGACTACCTTTCCGTGCTGCATTAATACACAACCAAGTCCTCTTAGCGAAGCATCGCTATAAACTTCAAATCCTCCTGATCCAGCCAGAATTGTTAACACTGGAGCGGTTGTCAACTTAAGCTTCAGCTCTTGAAAACTTCGTTCACACTTGTCATCCCACTCAAACTTAACCTCCTTCTTAAGTAGTCGTGTCAATGGCATGGCTATCGACGAGAATCCTTCTACGAAACGTCAATAATAGCCCGCCAGACCTAAAAAGCTACGGATTTCTGTCACGGAAGTCGGTCTTGGCCACTTTGTCACAGCTTCAATCTTCGTTGAGTCCACCGAAATTCCATCTCCAGAAACTATATGTCCCAGGAACGCCACTTTATTAAGCCAAAATTCACACTTACTAAACTTGGCATAAAGTGCGTGTTCTCTCAAGGTCCGTAATACTTCAGTCAGATGCACTGCATGATCCTCTGGACTCTTTGAATACACTAGTATATCGTCAATGAACACGATGACGAACTGGTCTAGGAATTCCTTGAATACCCTATTCATCAGGTCCATGAAAACTGCAGGGGCATTCGTTAAACCAAAGGGCATCACTGTGAACTCATAGTGCCCGTACCTCGTCCTAAAGGCAATCTTGGGTATATCTTCCTTACGAATCCTCAACTGATGATAACCCGTCCGTAAGTCAATCTTGGAGAACACTGCAGCTCCTTGTAATTGATCGAACAGGTCGTCGATTCTCGGCAGTGGATATTTATTCTTCACTGTTACTTGATTCAACTGTCGATAATCTATACATAATCTCAGTGTCCCATCCTTTTTCCTCACAAACAGGATCGGCGCTCCCCATGGAGATACACTAGGACGAATAAACCCCTTATCCAGTAATTCCTGCATCTGAACCTTCAATTCTTTCAGCTCTGATAAGGACATCCGATATGGAGCCTTAGAGATTGGCTCAGTACCTGGAGCCAACTCTATCATAAATTCTACTTCCCTCTCCGGTGGTAAACATGGCAAATCATGAGGAAAGACCTCGGGGAAATTGCACACTACAGGTATTTCTTCCAATCTAGGTTCCGCCACTGTCGGATCTACTACGTTCACCAGATATCCCTCGCATCCTTCATCAAGCAACTTTGTCATCTCAAGCGAGGAAATCCAAGGAATCGAGGTTCCTCCTCGATTTCTCTAGAATTCAAACCTAGGACGTCCAATTGGGTTAAACTGGATCATCCTATTGCCGCAATCCATAACGGCTTTTTGCTTCATCAGCCAATCCATGCCAATAATCACATCGAAATCATACATAGACAATACAGCCAAATCAATTTTGTCTTCTCTATCCCCAATCATGATTTTACAGCCAAGACATCCCATTGATACTAACACCCTATCATGCAATGGGGTTGACACATAGAGCATATTTTCAAGCAATACTGGTTCAATATCAACCAACTTAACAAAATGCTCTGAAATAAACGAGTGGGTCGCCCCGGGATCGAATAACGCATAAGCAGCATGATCACAGAGAGAAATGATACCTGTGACCACGCCCGGCACGTCCTCAGCGTCCTTGCGCGCCATCGCATACTCTTCCTTGTGCAGGCGGTCTTCCTTGATTAGCCGGTGGGGGATTCCCGGCCTGATTTCCGATTCTGGGCAGTGGTTGCATTGGGGGTCCTAAAGGGCGCTGTTGGGGACAGCTTCTAACCTGATGCTCCAAACTCCCGCATCTAAAACAAGCTCCAAATCTGTTCGACTGCGGGTTAGGCTTCCCAATGTTTCTCTTAGGTGGTGGGGCAAATCGTCTATTACCCATCATTGGTTTCTTACCAAAACGACGATTGTCCCGGTTTTGAGTAAATCGTGACCCAGATGCCGCTGCTCTATCCATCTGGTCCCGTTCCATCATTTGGGCTCGTTCATACAACTCTCTATAATCTCGAATGTTCAGCAAAAGCATCTGAGTACGAAGATCCGATTTCAGACCATCCTGGAATCTTCGAGCCTTGTCCAGCGGATTTTCCACCATTCTCGGAGCAAACTTCGATAGTCTCGCAAACTCTGCCTCATACTGGACTACTGTCATCGATCCCTGACGAAGTTTCATAAACTCCGCCATTTTCTTTTCCTGTGCACTCTTTGAGAAATATTGTCCATAAAAATTCTCAACAAACGTAGTCCAAGTTTGATCTACCCCTTGGGGAAACACTCTCTCATTGACCGCTTTCCACCAATCATTGGCATTCTCCTGCAGTTGGTATGTTGCTAGGGCGATCTTCTCGGTCTCTGTGCACCCCAATAAATTAAACGCCTTTTCCAACTCTTCCACCCAACGTGGGGCGGTTTCGGGGTCACCTCGGCCCGTAAACTTGGGCGGTTTCAACTTAAGGAACTGTTCCACCAGCTGGGGCATCTGTCTCATCGCCACCACTGGTTGAGCCTGAGCCTGCTGAGCTTGATTCTCGTGAATAGCAGCAGTTGCCGCAGCCTCAGCAACCTCAGCAATCGTAGCGGCCCTCTCCTGAGCCTGTCTACCCATAAAAGTTCCCATCTCATGTATAGTCTGAATAACATCCTCTAGTCTGTGGTCTCGGGCCTTTGGACCTCCTGTACTCGGTTGAACTTGGGGTTCCTTGCCCTTTCTCTTACTCATCTTTTCACTCTCTGACACTCAACTACTTGCTATAATTCCGCTCAGGAATTAGAGACCTAAACCAACTATACTGGTCTAAGTCCTAGGCAGGTATCTAACGCAATAACAATCAAGCACTCGGCACACAGCCTAATAAAACACAGGATTTCACTCAAGGAAGTCGTACACTTACCTCGGGTCCTGCCGCACCTGCACAATACTGGTTCAAATAATCACCAAAACACTCAAACACAAGCAGTCTGGAGGTACACTTAGCACACTAGGTCACCCTATGGCTACCCATGGTCACTACTCCTTATCACTCCAGGGTTCGACCAGATTGGACCGAGCTGTCCTTGCTCTGATACCAATTAAAGAGGGGATGTCACGCCCCGCACCCCACGAAGCGTTAACATCCCGCGTACAGGTCAAAATGTGGTGTGACGCTCCCAGGTTACGACACCGACCCGAAAACCCAAATCAGAGAAAACACGCCTCATACGGAAACGACGTATATATAATAGATATATATATACACCCAGACAAATTACAAGCAACCATGAATAGCAAGAGATAACAAATTACGAACTATTAAAACAATATATACATTCATTATAAGACTTACATACAAAATCCATCTATAAACAGGAGATACAATAAAAAGGCCACTAAAACAAAAAGGGATCGATGGCCTAGGGGATCGGGCTAACAACCGGAGGGCTACAGTCAAAAGGTATCGGCCCTTGCTCCTAAAAACTGAGGTCTGCCCTAGGGTATCCAGTCGGGGTCAGATCCAGACGTCTCGGACTGCTCTGGCTCCTCCTCTGAACTCATAGCTTCAAACTCTGTCTCGGGCTCGGGGTCCTGCTCCTCGGCCCCAAAATTCATGGCCGGGGATCTGAAATGTCGGTTTTACCACAACCGTGAGAAATCTCAGCAAGTACAAACCACTAATCCTAAACTAGGCTAATGTGCACCTCCAGAAGGGTAAATAAAACGCATCAAACAATGAACCAGTAAAACAAATTAATTCACCCGAGCTCACAGCCCAATATATTGTCTCATAGCCCTGCAGGTTAGGCATTTGACATCACTTAACTGATGTGCAATTATACCGACCCGAAGGCCACAATTGGATATACCGACCCGTAGGCTCGACCCGAAGGCCACAGTTTGAATATATCGACCCGTAGGTCCGACCCGAAGGCCACGATTGGATATACCGATCCGTAGGCCCAACCCGAAAGCCAACAGTTTGATAAATCGACCCGTAGGCCCGACCCGAAGGCCAACATTTGAACAAAGCTCAGGCATGCACATCATTACGCTTAATTTCAATTCAATCACAACCTGGCATACAAATGATACACTTGGAAATTCATGCCAATACTCAAGCCTACGTGCCGAATACAGTTATTTACCAAGCCCATGAATCTAACGCACCCTCGGCATCATCAAATTATGACCCTTCTAGCTCAATAAACTCAACATTCATTCCGAGGTAGCTCAATGTGCTAAAGGCCCACCTTGGGCAATTAAATCTCGATTATAGTTCTCACTACTTCGGGGTCATTCATTAGGATTTATACATGCCCTAATCAATCCCTAAAAATGCCTAAATTCTCGTCATTAATCCATTAGTCTTAGAATGTTCAATTTGGGCACAAATTAGGCATTTTCGGTACTGAATGAACAGTACCAGGTTTTAACACAAAACAAGCCTGAAACCATATTTAAACCATTCCATAAATCCCCTATCACAACTACTAATCACCCAACAACCAAATAAACTTGATTAGACCTCAAATAAGCCAAATTAGCCCCTAAAAAGTCCAATTCCAAGTCATTAGCACTTGAACTTAATTAGTGCCACACTTAGACAAAATTACACAAATTCGGTACTCAGTGAACAGTACCAGGGCAGATTAACATTTAGGCACTAAACCACCTTTAAACCATCTCGTTAGGGCCTAATCACTTACCCTAACCATCCAACCACTAAATACACATAATTAAGCTTCAATTAAGCCTAATTAGCCCATAAAAATATCCAATTCTAAGTCATTAACCATTGAATTCACTTAGTACAAAACTTAGACAAAATTGCACATTTTCGGTACTTAGTGAACAGTACCAGAACAGAGGATTGTTTAGGCTTTAATCCACCATTAAACCATCTCATTAGGTCCTAATGACCTACACAAAACATCCCACACACAATTAAGCCTAATTAAACCCCAATTAGGCCTAATTAACCCTTAAAAATGCACAATCAAACTAATTAGGGATTTAGGGATTTATACTCGCCTAAATTGACTCGAGACGACGGAAACGAGCGGCCAATCACCGACAAGCGGTGAAATCGGCGGCGGCGTTCCGGAAAGCAAGCCGGCGGTTCACGGCGGCGCCGACGATGGTCTTCTCGGCGGTGAACGGGGACGGGGACGGCGGAAATGGCTTGGATGAGCGGCGTTCGGCTACGGATGATCACGGCGAGCTGCTGGCTGCTCTGTGATGGTGCAAGGCAACAAGAACAACAACCCAAAGGCTGTTCTGCAGGTTTGGGCGTGAGGGAGGAAGAAGGGGAGAGTGTGGCCGAGAGAGAGATAAATCAAGGGAGAGATAGAAAATGGTGGGGCTCGGCTGAATGAGGGAAGGAGGAGAGAGAATGGGGTCAAATGCTGGTCAAGGCTTGTGAGTGGAGTCCAAGTGTCACTCATCTAGGGGTTTATGACCATTTTACCCCTCATCCAAGGGTTAGAATTGCTCCTTATCCAATAATTCAAGGGCAATTGGGTCAAAAGCCCTTAATCAAGGGCTAACCAGACCTGAGTTAGCCCTAATCAGCCTTAGTTAATTTTCCCCATTGGCCAAAATTCAGAATTATCAAAAACGGGCCCAAGGGCAATTTGGTAATTTTCCGGTCCCGGGTCAAAATTCCAATTTTTGTACATACGCGTTCTATATGTGCGTGGCCAACATAATATGGCGTCGGAATCGCGAAATTCACTTTTTAAGCCCCCGAAAATCGACTGCAAATTTTCGGGAATAAAATAATATTATTTTTCAATTTTTGTCGAAATTTCAGTTTTTGTCCAAAACCACTTCTGGTATGCGTGGCCACCCAAAAATGGCGTCTGCCTTGAGAAATAATCTCAAACGGCCTCCAAATCGAAGCCGGGGTCCCGAGGGGCAAAATCGCAATTTTTCACCCCCGGACCGAAATTCCAATTTTTAACCGTACTTACTCGAAATGTACGTGGTCAGCGTAGAATGACGTCAGAATTCCAAAATCAATCTCTTAAGCCATCGAAAATCGATATCCCAATCCGGGCCCAATCTTGTGCTCAAAATTCGCTCAGTTTTCAATTTTATGATCTCTCACTAACGGGTGGCTGTTTAGAGTATACGCGTATCGACCTAGGGTTATCCGAGTCGCAACGGTTCCGTCATTTGAGAGAATGAGAAATTATCACTAGCTCCAAGAATCTCGATCGTTCGGTTTAAGCTCAGGACTGATTGGCCACGTGTACTTTCGACTTTGCAGAATCACCTGCGATCCGATTGCACATCGTTGGCCTTGACCAACTCAATCCATCGCCTTTTCTAAGATCGGTTCATATCGGTTCAAAATATTTTCTCATTATTTCTCAAGACCGGTATTCGATTCGCGATCGGATCCCTGATCCACGTATTATTCCTAATTAGCCGTACCCTACTGGTTAGTATCCCAAGAGTGATCAGCTCTGGGTGAGACTTACTAAAATGAAATGTGAAATAATGTCAACTTCATTGATTCCGGATTTACATCAAAATTCGGGCTGTTACAACGATGAAATTTTCCGGACGCCTAGGAATTGTAGGTGGATCTAGCAAAAAAGAGAGAACAAAGAGATAAGAAGAAAAAGAAAGAACCAAATACAAGGTGGGATACAAAATGGGCTCCTTATTTAATTGGAATCTTCACCTAAAAGTGGAACTCATGGGGGATAATATGGTCAAAACACCATAATGGGGACTGTGTAAGCCTTAGAAGGAATGAAAAAAATGTGGCCCTTAAAAAAATATGATGAACAAAGAGAAGAGAGGGAGAGACTTCGAGAGACTAAAGAGGTGCAACTATCATCGGCGACCATCCACACCCCCAACCAGGCTTAGCCCCGACAAGTCCTTGCTGAGGTCAATTGACTCAAGCAAGGTTCTTGCATGGCCAAATCTCACATCAGACGAGTTGTGGCAAAGAGGAAGGGAGAGATTAAGATCGCGCAAATTGTTTAAAAAGTTCTAAACCTATTGAACTTTCACCTATTCAGTCTTAAACCTTTAATTATGTCAATTAAGTCATAAATTCTTTCATGTTTAGCCAATTGAATTCTAAATATTTTTCCATTTTACCAATTGAATATATTCAATCAATTTTAGCCTGAAATCGCTGATGTGGACGTTGGTCGTCTCTCACGACACAGCCAGTGCTGACGTCGATAATTTTACTATCTTTTTGAATTTTTTTATTAATATTTTTATGTTTTTTCTTTTTCTCTTTTATTCTTTATTCTTTATTCTTTTTCCTTTTTCCCTTCGTTGGCCATCATTGAGCCTCATCAATGACTGGCGACCTCCGCCGACCTCAAACGAGAGCACCCCTTGCTAAATTAGGCTAGGGGCTAGTGAGGGTGACCCTCGCCTAAGGCTAGCCGAAGAGGCCCGGTGGAGGGAAAAGGGAAAAAACAGAGAAAAGGAAAAAATAAAAAAAATAAGAAAAATAAATGGAAAATTCCAAAAATTATTAAAATATTATTAACAATTATCCACGTCAACATTGGCATGTCACGTAGGACGGCCGACGTCCAAGTTGGCGATTTTGGCTAAAATTGGTCAAATTGACTCACTTGGCAAAATGCAAAAATGTTTAGAACTCAATTAGCAAAATTAAAAGAATAAATACTAAATTGGTAAAAGTTCACTAAGTTTATGACTTTTCCTGATCAAGACCCTCATTGCTTCAAAACCCAATCAAAACTCATGATTTTGAGTCTAAAATTAATAAATCTCTCCGGCATATCATTTTTCACTATATTCCTATGTCCACAATGCCATTGAGGTGAGTACGATTCCATGGTAGAATCTGAAACCTGAGAACCTAACTGATGGGAGTTTGTAGGTTCTAAGTTCCAACGTATGCATGGTAGGTTCTAGGTTTAAAAATCGGGGAGCTTGTTTAGACATGTAAGTTTTAGGTTCTAGGTAGCTGGAACCTGCAACCTGAAACCCGAAACCTAAATAAATTTTTTGTGTTTTTTTAGTCTATATATTCGCGTGATTCTGCGGTATTTCATTGCGTTAGATAATGAGTGTATAATCTGGAACCACTAGTCTGAGCTTTCATTTTTTGACTTGTTAATATTTCATTTGTCTAAATATAAGTTGGGGTTAATGAATCATAGTAGCAAGTGGTTATCACTAAAGGTGACAATTCACTGCAATTGCTCAATTAAAAATACAGGTGAAACTTAGGTAGACCTTGGAATCGACCATGGAACCTGTGATAGGATAGGTTCAGGTTCCAAAAAATGAGAAACCTATTCTCATTGATAAGTTCCAGGTGGAACCTATAAGGAATATGGAACTGCTTACCCTTAATATCGATTTATGTAATGGCTTTTTATTTTAATTGTATTTATTTGAACTGTAATGTCAAGAAAACTAGTCTTTTGTATTTTATTTTGTGAATAACAAGCTTGTTCAATATTATTGTGTTTATTTAACTAAAAATGAAATAAATAAAAAAAAACTTGTTAGACCCTGAAACCTGTGACAGGGTAGGTTTTAGGTTTCAAGTTCCAACGGGTAAATTTTAGGATTCAAAAAATGAAGAGCATGTACCTAAGGATAAGTTTTAGATAGAATATGTAAAAAATCTGGAACCGCTTATCTTTACTCAATGCCCCCTCGAGCTACGAAGTCCAGGTGACTCAAGTTCTCGTTGCAGTCATGGACCTCAAAAACTTGTAAGACAAATTGCTTTAAAGAGGGTCTGGCGAGATTTGGCACCGTACCACCGCCACCAACTTCCCTTCCTCAAACGGACTCCATCTCTATCTCTTTCTCTTTCTACGAATGATTAAACTTGTTATGTCAGCTGCCACGTCAGCATGATGATGACCCTGGATAATGAAAAGACTTGGTTGTACAGTTAATACAAGTTAAGGCGTAATATCTCGATTTTGCGTACCTTGGCTATTAGCTTCTTAAGAAATTACATTGTAGTTCTGATTTATTTTCCTTTCAAATGCAAGCCTTAAGAGGATTACAACATCTTCGGGTGTTTCAGTAAGAACTTGACTGTATGGAAAAAATCGAAATTGCCCCTGAAGTCTGAGACTGGTTGCTAGAATAATAATTCAAAAATTATTGTGGCCGATTATCGGCCGGGACTAATAAGTATCAAAATCTTCATTGAGGGGGAAAATTCCATATCAGTCCAAATTTATTGTATGGATACTATTTCAGTCCTAAATTTTAAAATTTTAAAATTTTAATCCTAAATCTTTAAGTAAACTTCCCATGTAGTCCTTATGGCCAATTTTGTTTCGGAAATTGGTAACGTGCCGGTGTGCTATCTTATCTTTATTTGCAACTCTCATTGGACATTTCTCTTCTTTATTCGTAAAATTGCAACCAAACAATAAAAAAAGGGATCTGACTTCAAGGAATTTGATCGCCTAGAATGGCTTCCATTTGATATTCCTTGGTCATGAATTAAACATGGCATAAGGAATTTCAGTAATATCATAAAGTTAGAAACTGTAGATTAATTTTCTGAATGAAGATATGGTGATCATTTATAATGACATTTATTTAAAACTAAAAAGACTAGCTAATATCGTAATCGATGAATCGCACATACCAGATAAGATACGGCTCATACACGTATATGAGATATATACACAGTAGGACGTGGAAAGGAATTCGATTTTATGAATTTTATTTAATAATTAATCCATAAATTCTCAAAACGTGGAAAAGAATCAAATTTGTTGGATATCGGGCGGCACTTGGCTGGCACCAACCCAATCCAAATGTTCCTAGAAGTGGGCAATCTCGAAGCAGGTGGAACACGGACTCGAACTTCTTCATGCAGTGACAACAATATGGACTCCCCCGCGTCTATCGAGCATCACGGAAGTCGTTCTTTAAAAGTCTTCTATTCGCTGCTGACCACGAGCGCATCTTGCTTCGTTGAGGACCTTTCCACTTTGGAACTATTGCTTTTTATATGCATGATAGTACCCAATTGAAAATTACAAAAGAAAAGATGTCATTCTCAATAATAGCAAGTAGTTCCTACATAACGATGACAGGGGGAATGGGAACTGACTAGACGACACATCGTATAGAGAAAGTATCCCGGATCAATATAGGCCAACACTACTGATGACATAGCTCATTAAAGAGGAAATTTGTGACATCCCAAAGTTCCACGTTGGTTATAAGAGGCCTTGTTGAGTGAATTATAAGTCAACAACTATTCCCAAATGGTCATTATTTTGTGAGGTTATTTCGGGTACTCCTTTTGGAGGTTTGATCTCCATGAAACAGATTGAGTCATAACTCTCTCTATCTCTGCGCTTTGCCTCACCTCTGGCCTCTGCTTAGCCTCTATCATCAACTCCTGGAACCATTCACCGCACGTCAAGAGGTGAATAAAAGAAGAGGTTGAGGCTCCTAGTAGATTACTCTGACAACTCTAGATAGGAGGTAATCTGAGTCGCGAGACCCTAGATTTGAGGCAGGTACCTCAGATTCTATGGCTTACATACGAGCACGTGCTCATAAATCCTGAACTTAAGGAGTCAAATGGTCCCTTTTTGGGGATAGAGGGACTCGAACCCTCATGATTTCTAGTAAGGGATTCCAAATTCCAAAAAGAATAATCGCGTACTGCTCAAGCGAAAAGCCATGATACTGAGATCAGTTCACTCGGGCAGGGGTCAAGGATTCAAGCAAGGACTAGGCTCGCTTGGGCCATGGACTCCGCAAGACCCTCGCTTCGCCCTCTCCTAAAATAACTCAAGTAAAGTTGGACTGGCCCAACCTTAATATCTCCAGTGACATAAACCGGGTATACGAGTAACAAAAAAAAACAGAATAAAAGATATGCAGCTGGTAAGCCAACCAAGATATTAACTTACACATTACATGATGATATAACGGTGGAAAGTATCACTTCCCAACCTGCCTCATTAGACAAAAAGGGTTTCAACAAAGTTAAGGCCTGACATGAGAAGAAAGTGAGCAAACTAGAACCAAGGATAACTTGTCGCATGAGACCCAGTCCAACACATGTATGACATCTGCCGATGGCGATAGATATGGCGGCAAGTCATCCTTGGCTCAAATCTACTCTCTTCCTCTTCATGCGAGACCACATCCGACAGCGACGAGCATTAGCAATTTCCTCTTCAATTTCCCGACAATCAGTCGAGTTTGTCATGTTATCTGCGGAAGCACTGGTTTAGTATTTATATCAGTCAGCTCAGCTGGTAAGCAAGTGGCAATTGCCCACATGAAATATTCTTATGCATTCCTACTTACAAAGATAGATTCCACGTCCTTGTTCTCTTGGTCAACCGACCCTTGTTTGGTATGTTTCAACTCGAGATAAAAAGGGCATTTTCCGGCTCTCGACTCGTTGGCCTTGTAGTGGAGTCCCTAATGGTGGTGCCCAATTGGGTATTCGGAGAATATAATACCCCCTGACACCCGTGAGAATTTTCTATGGAGGCTCTTTCTGTTGTTAACGCGATGAATGGAATCATATAAATAAAGATAGTGTTGTAGACACTACATATTTTCCATCAATTTGAAAAACAATTGTAAAATGATTGCCCTAAAGTTTAGAGACTAACAAAATGGATTATCTCAAGAATGGTTTAATCTTCTAACTCGAGTGCACCCAAGCAAATTTCGCCTATAAAAAACATTTTGAAAAATACTTTGTGAAACTTGTTGGCCGAGACTCCTTCAAGTGATCAAATTGTGGAGGATCAAATTATTTTAAAGATGATTGTCCTCAAGTTTGGAGACTAACAATATGGATTATCTCAAGAATGGGTTAATCTTCTAACTCGAGTAGACCCAAGCAAATTTGGGTACCAAAAAAAGCATGAAACTGCACATTCATTGTAGGTACCTAAGATAAAGAAGAAAAAGTGGTACTTGGACAATGGATATTGGAGACATATGACTGGTGATCTAAGCGAATTTGTTTAACTCACTATGCTCAACGGTTGAAGCGTGTCCTTTGGAGGAAACAACAAAGGAAAAGTTATTGGTAAAGGGACTGGGAAAATACGACATCTCACTATCAATGATGTCTCTCTCGTGAAAGGACTCAACTACAATTGAATAGCATAAGTCAATTATATGACATTGAGTTCAAGATAAGCTTTATGACATCCCGAAATTTTTCCCATTTGGGATTTATGAAATGAATGGTTTTATGAACGTACTTGTAGTTAGTTTTCGCCCGAAACTGATCATTCCTGAGATACTAACTATTAGGGAAAGGCTAATTAGGGATTTAAATTCATGCGGCTAGAGAAATTCAATCGTGAACCGACTTTCAACCATAGAATTATCGATGTGACATTTTGAGCCAATGTAGGCCGATCTTAAGAAAGTTATGGGTCAGTTCGTCACTATCATACAAGTGGATCACGGGTAATTCCGTTTGACCACGAAATGAATTGATGAACGATCCAGAACCTATACCGAACGATCGCGCCCATCGGAATTAGCTATCGATCCTCGTGATTACATTGACAACCGAGGTCGTCACGATCTGAATGATCTTGCACGTGACTTGATTTAGTATAAGTCACGGGTCAAATATGCGATGTCGCGACCCTAAAAACAAATTTATCATTTTCTCGGGCTAATGGATTATTAAGACTAATCTTAACTCGGGCCCTCCCAAGTCCTACCAATTCGCAACTTAGGATTTAAGTTCTTGACATGCAAATGTTTTTATGCTTGGAGTCGCCACTAATCAATTTGTGGTAGGCTGATTAGAAACCTAAATAAAACATAGGGAGATATGTTTTATTTTTACGAACCAGAGATTCTAAGCCCGGGGACTTGATTACGCTAGATCTAGTCTAACGCCCTTTCGGTACCTTTTCTTTTCAAAAATATTTTGACAGGCAGTTTGGATCCATTTTAACTTAATTACTAACATGTGAAGTGTTCATGAGGGTGCGCAAACCACCAATTTAACACCCATGAAAGTATTAAATAAATTGCAAATTTGGAAGAATGACTTACCTTGAACCAACGCAAGCATCTGCATTGTTAGCTAGAAAATCACATCAATCAATCCTAATATGATTTCTAATTAACAAGCATTCGCTCAATTTCCTTTTTTTGGATTTTCACTTTATTTAAAATGAAATTCAATATATATGCAATGACGTGCAAAAAATGACATGCAATTAATGCAACCTAACATGCAAACTATATGACATGCGACGGCGTGATCTAATTTTAATGACGGACAAATGATTATTTTTTGGTATTTTTCTTTATGAAATTCGGAATAAAAAAAATGCCTAAAATAACATGCAACCTAATGACTTCCTCTTTTTGGTATTTTCTAACGAAATTCGGAATAAAAATATGACTAAATTAATGTGCAATCTATGATGATTTAATGTACCATAACATGACTTTTTTTTAGGATTTTTGTTACGAAAATTCGGAATAATAAATTGCTGAAATTAAGAATGCAATCTATCCTAATCTACCCTAAAAAATTCATTCTCTTTTTGGGGTTTTCTTGAAAATTCGGAATTAAAAAAAAATAACCTAAATAATCTATTAAGATTAGAACATTACTTAATTTAAACTAGGAAATAGATCATCTCACGTCCCAATTTAAAATAAATAATTACTCTATCTTTTAGATATATTTAGGATTTCTAGACATGCAAAAATTCTAATTCAAATCTAATTGATATTTTTTGAATTTTCTATTTTTGAAAAGGAAAGCAATCAAACAAATAAAGAAAACAACCGATTCAAATCAACCACGCGATCCGCCAAATTTGTTTCAAACTCAGATTAGGCACAGAAATCGAACTATCAGTCATATCTATAGGATTATAGATATCGACGGAAAGTCGATCATTCAAATTTAGAAAGCTAATGAAATTCATTATCGTATCCAAATAGTTATGGCTAGGATAATAATTTCTCGTATCGCCGCGTATCATACCTTAGGGATAAGGTCGGATAGTCGTCCAGATACATTGCTAAATTAGGAAATTTTCCTAATTTGAATATTTTCAAATATCACGGATATATCAAATATTATCTTAAGATATCTAATTATCCACGTGATATTCATGCAATATTCAAAACATACAAATTAGGAAATTAAATATTATGAAAATTTAACGGATAATAATCTTACCTAATTTGCGGATAATTTCCAAATTCTGAATTGAGATTGGGATTGCGTTTGCGGATCGAGCTTGCGACAACGACGGTGTGGCACGATAACACCGGCGGGCGTCTCCGACACTAGTGATTGGCGACTCACGGCTGAGGCAGCTGTTCCGGCGGGAAGGGGCAGCACCGGCGTGGCTGTCTCCGGTGATAGGTGGACGGGGACGGCGGCACAGAGGCGGTGGACTGCTCGGTGGCTTCGCCGGTGATTGGTGATGGCTGACCGTGGCTGTGGCGGGGCAACAGGGAACTCCGGCAAGCGTCCGGCCTGGCGGGGCAGCAAGCAGGGACGGCGAACAGACAAACGGTTCCGGGACAGCAGCGGTTGTCGGCGCTGACGACGTCACGGCGGGGGAGAAGCAACGAGCGGCGAGAGGCAGCACGGGCGGTGGCGTCACGGTAGTGTAGCGACGGCGGGACGGCAGCACTGTGGAGGGCGACGACCGGTGATTAGCAAGGGGGAACAGCGACGACAGGTGGACGCCGGCGGGACAGACACGGCAACAAGCGGGTAGCTCTGGAGGGCAGGGCTTGGTTCGGCACGGCGGAAGAGAGGACGGCACAGCGGAGGTTGCAGCGAGGACGACGTGGTGCAGGACGGCATGATGGGCGACGCGAGGCGCGCGGCGCGCGGCGGCGGAGGGTGAGGGCGCCAGTCTCCTCCTTCCTCTCTCTTTCTCTTAATTAGTCTCACGTGTCTCTCTAAAAAACTTCAGGTCTGAAAATTATGTCGTCTCTCCCCCCAAATTTCTGACCTAAAACATGTTTATATAATCCTAAACTAGGTCAATTAGATGGGCTCTATAGTCCTAATGGGCTTAGACTTGGGCTGAGGCTCATATTTAGCATTTAAATGGGCTGATTTAATTAAGCATGATGGGCTGAATTAAGCTCAAATTAAAACGACCGAGCCCGTTCATCTTGAAATTCCCGACCCTTGCATTCCCGAGCGAACCGAGTTCTGTTCAATGAAATTTAAGCTCATTCGCCAACGCCAATTTGATGTAGAAATGCTATTAAATTAATGAACCTAAACTATATGCTATGCAGTTTAAATATTTTTGTTTAGGGGTTAAAATTTAATTCTTAATTTTCTATGCAAATTATGCTAGATGATCGGTAAAATTTAGGTGTCAACATGCGAATTTCTCTAAAAACCACCCGTTAGTTTGAGACTCGCTCAAGTTACGTTATTTAAAATTCAGTCATTAATTAGAGGCCAATTTGGGCATCGGAAATTTAGGAAGTCACGGCATGACATTAGGACGACGTTATTATTGGAATGTTTACCCGTCAATTTTCCCGGATTCTTCGGAAAAATTTATTTTCGGCGAGAAAATGGAAAGTGACCAATTTACCCTTGGGAGTTTGTTAAGGACAAGTGTTAAAGGGGAAGGGCATTTTGGTCATTTTGCCCTAATTTTTAGAAATGACATTTTTGCCCTTGGAATTTTATGAAATTCCCAAATTTCCCTCGGATATTTTTGGAAAAGATTCGATATTGGCCGTCGATCTCAAGATAAGAACGAATCTAGACCGTTGATTGGAATTTAGAGAAGAGGGTAAGATGGTAATTTGCCAAAAAAGGAGTCAAATAATTGAGATTTAAGACTAAATTCTCTCTCTCTCTCTCTCTCTCTCCTCATTCTACCCCCCTCACGGCAACTCTCTCTCTATCCCCCTCCCCCTCTCCGACCGTCTCTCTCTCCCTCGGCCGCCGTCAGCCGTGCCGCCGCCGCTCCAACCGCTGTCCATTGCGCCATCGCTGTCCACGCCTTCACGCCACCACCGTCGTTCCCCTTTCCTTCTCGGCTCACTCACTCTCTCTCTCTCTCTCTCTCTCTCTCTCTCTCTCTCTCTCTCCCGTGGCCGAGAGTGACCAGCCAAAGCCGCCGACGCCGTAACCGCCATCGCCGTCTCGCCGATCGCCGCCGTAGCCGTCGCGCCTGCCGCCTAATCAACCCCAAATAGGTTGATCTTACTTGGAAATTCCAAGTAAGTCGCAATCTAACCCTCGCCTAGTATATCAGGTATTATCGGACCCGTTTAGATGCGGTTTGGCATAGTTTAAGGGCTAAATTGTTTGAGGGGCCTTAGGGACGGAATTGAGATGTTTTGGTGGATTATTAGAGGCCGAATGAGGGCTGGAATTGATTGATTTACATGCTGTAATTTTCTGTTGGATGCGTAAATTGGGTGATTTGGTTCGGCGAGTAATTGCGTGGAATTGTCGTGCGGTGCCATGAATTGTTGAGTTGTGAATTTCGAAGAAAATGACATGAATTGTGTTGGTTGTATGTGTATATATGAGCTGAATTGAATAGGTTGGTTTGTGTACATTTTTGTGCATTTAGTTAATGCCTGAGTGTGTGTACGTGTGATATTTGAGGCGTGCGATGTGCGTGTGATCACTAAAAGGCCTTGAGGCGTGTTTATGCGGGGTACGGATAAAATACGGTGTGATGGATGTTCGTGTGATCACTAAATCCTTGAAACGTGTTTACGTGGGAAATTAAACCCGCCTGAGGCGTGTTGACGCGGGTCGTGATACGACTGTGGGATCAAACCGAGGCGTGTTATGCTCGGGGAGCGATCATGTAGGCATGAGGCGTGTTTACGCGGGCTGAGGAAAGAAAGTGAGAATGGGATCGGACCTGAGGCGTGTTTATATGGATCGCGATCATGTGGGCCTGATGCTTGTTTACACTGGCTGAGGAAAGTGATTGAATACGAGATAGTACGATATGGTAAGTGAAAGTGAGATCGAACCTGAGGCGTGTTTACGTGGGTTGCGATGGCAAGTTTAATGAAAAAGATGTGATTATGCATGATTGAGTCTGAAATGTGGCGTGATCGACGTGTGTTTTGGCATGGGAAATGAGCGTGGAAAGTGCGTGTGGTTTGAAATGCGTGTGAGGTTTGAAAGTTGTGATTGCAACTAATGTGCACACTGGGTATGCCAATAGTCTAGGCAAGTGTGATTGTATGGATGATGTTTGTGTGTATTGCTCATTTACGTGTCTGAATTTATCTGGAATACGTGGTAACCTAGGTGAGGCTTAGGTTGTGAACTTATTGAGAAGTGTCTCATGGTTGTATCAACCAAACCATTTCAGAGCACCCGCCCGAGCCATGAACCTTCCGCCATCGCCGCCGCAGTGTTTTGGGATTGTTATACACACCAATCATGACGTTGTAGAATATCCTATAGACGAGAATTTGACTTGGGTTACGCATACATCAGTAGTTTGGGTAGACATAGGATTACCTCTCTAGCAGGCCCACACCTATATAGCTTGGATGTTTAGGGATGGGATGGATGAGTTCGGCCCCGTCTGCGGCTTCGATGTGCCATTCGACAGAGTAGGGGACTGGGACCCAGCAACCATACCCCCTCCTGACGATGAGTTGACTAGTCTAGCATAGTCGGGACATTAGCTGGCACCTACAGCACCAGATCCTCAGTGGCTGAGCTCGATCTAGATTGAGGCCGACTCGGAGTCGTCGATTGAGCACGTACTTGATGAGGATTCAAATTCAAACTCAAATTGTAATGATAGTGAGTCTGAGTGGACGCCCTTTAGAGGGCGTAGGAGGTAGTTTAGGGGTGAGTAAAGACCCCTTGAGCGTCCCATTTTTGGTGTAGGGTTACCCAACCTGCTGATCTTTTTGGATGTCGGTAGTTTGTAGTTTAGTAGTTCGGTGTGCCTTTTTGCTATGTGGATTGTAAATGGCGGTTGTGGTATAAGTTTGAATTGTAAATGGATATTATACATATAACGAGGTATAGTATAATGTTTGGTGGTTTGGCAATTTGTTCTCCCTAGTACCCCTAGTTAATCTTTGTTTGGGTGTTTGTCATTTCTGCCGCAATTAAACTCTTTTTGGGTTCATTTGGGTCGGCGACGTTTCCTGGGACGTCGCACTAATCCGGCCGAAGAGAGGGATGTTGCGAGCTTGATAGGTGCGAGACGTGACATCCCAGTTGAATTGGTATCAGAGCAAGGTCAGCTCGATCTAAGCCGGTCGAAGTCTGGAGTGATAAGGAGTTGAGACCTAGGATAGCTGTAGTTGGTTAGGAAGACCTTAGTGGGCCATAGGTGTGCCTAGTGCTATGCGTATTTCCGGACTATTTGTTGTGATTGCTGATTGATTTGGGTGTTTTAATGGTTGAAGTGTAGGTGTGTCTGGACTTGAGGTACGTACATGAACCTCATTGATTGTGATTTGTGCTATGATGGTGGATTGCCTGCTAAGTGAATTATTGTTGTAATTCATTGCCTAGGACTAGACTGGTTTAGTTGGTCTAGGTCTCTGATTCCTGTATGGAATTATAGCAGGTAGAAGAGTGATAGGGAATTGTGACTATGAGCAGCCAAGGAGAAGGTGTAGAAAGAGGAGCAGGAAGAGGTACAGGAAAGGGTGCCAGAAGAGGAGTAAGGAGGCGAGGTGGTGCTCGAGCTAGAGCTGTAGAGGACCCTAGAGTCGATGCTAGAGCTATTGAGGATCTCGAGGTTAACGCTAGAGTTGCAGCAAACCCCAGGGTTGATGGAATTCTAAGGGTCCTCGAGGAAGTTGGGACTTTGATAGGTAGATAGACTCAGGAGCGAGATGCCACTATTGCCCAAGTGATTGAGGCCGCTGCAGCTGTTGCCATCAATGGCAACAATGGAAATCAAGGATTAGGGCAAGTGAACGTGAATAGACAGATGCATCAACTAGTGGAACAGTTTCTGAAATTAAAACCCCCTAAGTTTGATAGTAAATGTGATCTAGAGACTGCATCACTTTGGGTAGAGGAGTTGGAGAAAGCCTTTGAGGTAGTAGGGTGCACCGAGGAAGAAAAAGTGACCTTGGCAGTCTACCAACTCCAAGGAAATGCAAATGATTGGTGGAAAGCCATCAGAGGAAGAGTGTTCCCGGTTGGTGCCGCCCGGACTTGGGCGATGTTTGTAGAAACCTTTAATGGCAAATATTTCTTTGAGAGTGCTCGGGAACAGAAGTTGACAGAGTTCATGAGGCTTCGTCAAGGGCAGAGGACCGTGGATCAATATGAGGCTGAGTTCACTAGGTTATCTAAGTTTGCTCCTAGGATGGTGGAGGACCCGTTAGATAGAGCTCGGAGGTTCCGGGATGGTTTGAAGCCGGACCTTCGCAGTTAGATAATTTCTCTGAATTTGAGGAATTATAATGAGATCTACGAGAGGGCTCAAGCAATTGAGGGTGACTTAGCGGATATGGCCACTGCATCTAGCTCGAGATACGTTTTTGCTAGGGACAATCGAAATCTCGGGAAGAGACCGATGTCGGGGAATCAGCGTTTTGTTCCTTCCGTTAGGAGAAATATTGGAAAGCCGAATCGTTATCAGGGTGCAATATGCCAATCGTGTGGTGGAAGCCATGGGACTGGATCTTGCCCCAATAGGAGCATTATATGCTATAAGTGTGGCGGAGTGGGCCACTCAGCGAGGAACTGTCCCAATGACAAACAAGCTAGGCCGCCTGTGATGCCACCACCGCCTCGAATTGGAAATCAAGTTGGGCCGCCCTTACCCACGAACCAGAATAGGCCGCCGGCTCAAGGACAAGTATATGCAATGGCGAGAAGGGAAGCTGAGAGTGCGCCAGGCATGGTCACAGGTACGGTCTCTTTATGTGATCATGCTGCATATGCTTTATTCGATCTGAGGGTGTCGTATTCGTTTGTGTCTGAACAGTTTGTTAAACTGACTGGTATGGAGTCGCAATTGCTTGACGTGATGTTATGTGTTACTATCCCATTGAATGATAAGATTATAGTTTCGCTGGGGTGCCTGGATTGCAAGATTGTAATTGGTGATAGGGAAGAGAGAATTAATTTAGCGGTCTTAGCAATGTATGACTTTGATGTGATAGTCGGCATGGATTGACTAGTTAAATAGAGAGCAGTAATGGATTATAGTAACAGGGTGATCCAATTTAATCCCTTTGGACACCCTAGATTTGAATTTGTAGGAAATCGAGGAGGAACCTCGATTCCCTGGATTTCGTCGCTAGAAATGACGAAGTTGTTAGATGAAGGATGTGAAGGATTTCTAGCGACTGTGATGGATTCAACGGCTAAGGAGCCGAGGCTAGAGGATATAGCTGTGGTGCGCGATTAATATTGATGTCTTTCCTCAGGAATTGTCGGGATTATCACCAGAAAGAGAAGTAGAGTTTCTGATCGAGTTGGCCCTTGGAACTGAGCCAATCTCGAAAGCACCTTATAGAATGTCGTTATCAGAGTTGAAGGAATTAAATGTGCAAATGCAAGAATTATTGGACAAATGATTCATTCGTCCAAGTGCGTCTCTCTGGGGAGTGCCAGCTTTGTTTGTGAGGAAGAAAGATGGATCGTTAAGATTGTGCATTGATTATAGGCAATTGAATCAAGTGACGATTAAGAATAAGTATCTCTTACCAAGGATAGATGATTTCTTGGATCAATTGCAAGGGGCATCGGTATTTTCTAAGATTGATATGAGAACGGGATATCATCAATTGAGGATTAAAAGGGAGGATATACCAAAAACGACATTCAAGACGAGATATGGACATTACGAGTTTACAGTAATACCGTTTGGATTGACAGATGTCCCTGCTGCATTTATGGACATAATGAATAGGGTGTTCAAGAAGTTTTTAGACCAATTTGTCATAGTCTTCATAGATGATATATTGGTGTACTCGAAGAGTTGAGAGGAGCATGAGTTTCATTTGAGTAAGGTTTTACAAACCTTGAGGGAACACGCATTGTATGCTAAGTTTAGCAAGTGCGAGTTCTGGCTTAATTGAGTAGCATTTCTTGGACACGTGATCTCTGGGGAAGGAATCTCAATAGATCCAACGAAAATTGAGGCTGTAATGAAGTGGCCGAGGCCAACGACGATAACAGAGGTTCGAAGTTTTTTGGGTTTGGCCAGATATTATCGACGCTTTGTGGAAGGATTTTCGGCAATAGCAACACCATTGACACATTTGTTGAAAAAAGAAACAAGGTTTGAATGGATCGACAAATGTGAAAGGAGTTTTCAGAAACTAAAGCATAGGCTAACGACGGCATCGGTATTGACTATTCCATTAAGACTAAGAGGATATGAAATTTACAGCGACATGTCGTTAAAAGGATTTGGGTGTGTACTCATGCAAAATGGACGAGTAGTGGCCTATGCGTCAAGACAATTAAGACCGCATGAGTTGAATTATCCGACGCATGACTTGGAATTAGCCGCAATAGTGTTTGCCCTGAAGATTTGACGACACTATTTATGTGGAGAGAAATTTCAGATTTATACTGACCATCAAAGCCTCAAATACCAGTTTTCTCAAAAGGAATTAAATATGAAGTAGCGTCGTTAGATGGAATTACTGAAGGATTATAACTATGATATTTGATATTACCCCGGAAAGGCAAACTGGGTAGCGGATGCATTGAGTATGAAGTCAAGTATCGCGCATTTGATGGTCAAGGAATGGACTTTTATTGGAAAAAGTGCGAGACTCGGAGTTTAGATTCGAAGTAAGTCAAGGCTTGAGCCTGTTAGTCACATTAAGGATTGAACCGGAGATTTAAATTAAGATGAAAGCTTTGCAATCTACGGACCAAGAGATTCAAAAGATTTTGGAGATAGATGCTATCAAGAGAAAGCCGGACTTCCAAGTATCCGAGGATGGGATCTTGAAGTTTCGAGGACGATTATGTGTGCCTAACGATGCGGAACTTAAGGAAGAAATTTTGTCGAAAGCACATCGTAGTAGTTATAGTATCCATCCGAGGACTATGAAAATATATGAGAATCTGAGACAATACTATTGGTAGAATGGTATGAAGGTAGAAATAGCTAAGCATGTGACTAAGTGCCTGATGTGCCAGCAAGTGAAAGCGCAACATTGTAAACCTGGAGGGTTGTTGCGACCTTTGGAGATCCTAGAGTGAAAATGGGAGCATATTACCATGGATTTCGTAATGGGATTAGCAAGGAGCCAAAAGAGCCATGACTCTATTTGGGTGATAATCGATAGACTGACTAAGTTGTCACATTTCTTGGCAGTGCGAAAGGACTTTGCATTGGACCAATATGTTGAGTTGTACGTGCAACAGATAGTTCGTTTGCACGGGGTGCCTGTGACGATAACTTCAGATCGTGATCCTAGGTTCACTGCCAACTTTTGAAAAAGTATGCAGATGGCTTTAGGATCAAAGTTGTAGTTTAGTACAGCTTATCATCCGCAAACGGATGGCCAGTTTGAGAGGACGATTCAGACTTTAGAGGATATGCTTAGGATGTGTGTGCTAGATTTTCAAGGTTAGTGGGAAGAATAGTTTCCCTTAGTAGAATTTGCGTATAATAATAGTTTTCAGCAGAGCATTAGGATGGCGCCTTTTGAAGCACTATATGATAGGGCTTGTAGGACGCCCATCTGTTGGGAAGAAGTTGGAAAAATGAGTATAACTGGACCAGAATTAGTCCAACAGGTAATTGAGCCGATTAAGATTATACACGAAAGGCTGAAAACAGCGCAAAACCGTCAAAAGAGTTATGCAGACAGGAGGCGAAGACCTTTAGAATTTCAGGTAGGGGATCACGTATTCCTTAAGGCATTGCCCATGAGGGGATTATCCCGCTTTGGTAAGAAAGGGAAGTTGAGTCCGAGGTACGTGGGACTCTTTGAGGTTTTGGAAAGAATTGGGGATTTAGCATATCGCTTTGCGTTGCCGCCAAATTTGTCACAAGTACATAATATGTTCCACGTATCGATGTTAAGGAAATATGAACCGGACCCAACTCATGTGCTGAACTATAAGGAGATAGAAGTTGACGATAGAGTATCGTACGTTAAAAGGCCAATAAGGATTGAAGATCGGAAAGAATGAGTATTGAGGAATAAGACTTTACCGATGGTCAAGGTAGTGTGAGAACATCACGGGACGGACGGCGTGACTTGGGAAAGTGAGGAGTTAATATAACGTTAATACCCCCATTTGTTTGAGTAGTAGGTTGGATTGTAAATTTCGAGGACGAAATTTTTATAAAGGGGAAGAGTTGTGACATCATGAAATTTTGCCCATTTGGGATTTATGAAATGAATGATTTTATGAACGTACTTGTGGTTATATCTCTTCTGGAACTAATCATTCCTAAGATACTAACCATTAGGGAAAGGCTAATTAGGGATTTAAATTCGTGCGGCTAGAGAAATTCGATCGTGAACCGTCTTTTGACCATAGAATTGTCGAGGTGACATTTTGAGCTAATGTAGGCCGATCTTAGGATAGTTACGGGTCGGTTCGTTACTGTCATACGAGTGGATCACAGTTGATTCCGTTTGACCACGAAATGAATTGACGAATGATCCAGAACCTATACCGAATGATCGCGCCCGTCGGAACTAGCGATTAATCCTCGCGATTACATTGACAACCGAGGTCGTCACGATCCGAACGAACTTGCACGTGACTTGATTTAGTATCAATCACGGGTCAGATATGTGAATTTCCTCAAAAGCCATCCGTTAGTTTGAGACTCGCTCAAGTTACGTTATTTAAAATTCAATCATTAATTAGAGGCCAATTTGGGCATCGAAAATTTAGGAAGTCACGACAAGACATTAGGCCGACGTTGTTATTGGAATGTTCAGCCTTGGATTTTCCCGAATTCTTTAGAAAAATTTAATTTTGGTGAGAAAATGGAAAGTGACCATTTTACCCTTGGGAGTTTGTTAAGGATAAGTGTTAAAGGGGAAGGGCATTTTGGTCATTATGCCCTAATTTTTAGAAATGACATTTTTGCCCTTGGAATTTTATGAAATTCCCAAATTTTTCTTAGATATTTTTGGAAAAGATTCGATCTTGGCCGTCGATCTCAGGATAAGAACGAATCTCAACCGTTGATTGGAATTTAGAGAAGAGGGTAAGATGGTAATTTGCTAAAAAGGGGGTCAAATAATTGAGATTTAAGACCAAATTCTCTCTCTCCTCATTCTACCCCCCCTCACGGCAACTCTCTCTGTCCCCCTCCCCCTCACCGACCGTCTCTCTCTCCCTTGGCCGCCGTTCGCTGCGCCACAGCCGGTTTGATCGCCGTTCGCCATGCCACCGCCGTCCATGCCCTCACGCCACCATCGCCGTTCCCCTCTCCTTCTCGGCTCTCTCTCTCTCTCTCTCTCTCTCTCTCTCTCTCTCTCTCCCGTGGCCGAGAGTGACCGGCCAAAGCCGCTACCGCCATAGCCGCCGTAGCCATCTCGTTGATCGTTGCCGTAGCCGCCGCGCCCGCCGCCTAATCAACCTCGAATAGGTTGATCTTGCTTGGAAATTCCAAGTAAGTTGCAATTTAACCCTCGCCTAGTATATCGGGTATTATCGGATCCGTTTAGACGCGGTTTGGTGTAGTTTAAGGGCTAAATTGTTTAAGGGGCCTTAGGGATAGAATTGAGATGTTTTGGTGGATTATTAGAGGCCGAATGAGGGCTGGAATTGATTGATTTACATGATGTAATTTTCTGTTGGATGCGCAAATTGGGTGATTTGGTTCGGCAAGTAATTGCATGGAATTGTCATGCGGTGCCGTGAATTGTTGAGCCGTGAATTTCGAAAAAAATGACATGAATTGTGTTGGTTGTATGTGTATATATGGGCTGAATTGAATTGGTTGGTTTGGGTACATTTGTGTGCATTTAGTTAATGCCCGAGTGTGTGTACGTGTGAGATTTGAGGCGTGCGATGTGCGTGTGATCACTAAAAGGCCTTGAGGCATGTTTATGCGGGGTACAGATAAAATACGGTGTGATGGTATGTTCGTGTGATCACTAAATCCCTGAGGCGTGTTTACGCGGGGAATTGAACCGGCTTAAGGCGTGTTTATACGGGTCGTGATACAATTGTGGGATCGAACCGAGGTGTGTTATGCTCGGGGCGCGATCATGTAGGCCTGAGGCGTGTTTACGCAGGCTGAGGAAAGAAAGTGAGAATGGGATCGGACTTGAGGCGTGTTTATGCGGGTCGCGATCATGTGGGCCTGATGCGTGTTTACGCGAGCTGAGGAAAGTGATTGAGTACGAGATGGTACGATGTGGCAAGTGAAAGTGAGATTAAACCTGAGGCGTGTTTACGCGGGTCGCGATGGCAAGTTTAATGAAAAAGATGTGATTATGCATGATTGAGTGTGAAATGTGGAATTGGAAATGTGGCGTGATTGACGTGTGTTTTAGCATGGGAAATGAGCGTGGAAAGTGCGTGTGGTTTGAAATGCGTATGCTGTTTGAATGTTGTGATTGCAACTAATGTTCAGACTGGGTATGCCAAGAGTCTAGGTAAGTGTGATTGTATAGATGATGTTTGTATGTATTGCTCATTTACGTGTCTGAATTTATCTGGAATACGTGATAACCTAGGTAGGGCTTAGGTTGTGAACTTATTGAGAAGTGTCTCATGGTTGTATCAATCAAACTATTTCAGAGCACCCGCCCGAGCTATGAATCTTCTGCCACCCCCGCTGTAACGTTTTGGGATTGTTATGCACACCGATCATGACGTTGTGGAATATCCTTTAGACGAGAATTTGACTTGGGTTAAGCATACATCAGTAGTCTGGGTAGACGTAGGATTACCTCTCTAGCAGGCCCATACCTATACGGCTTGGATGATTAGGAACGGGATGGACGAGTTCGGCCCCGTCCACGGCTTCGATGTGCCATTCGACGGGGTGGGGGACTGGGACCTAGCAGCCATACCCCCTCCTGACGGTGAGTTGACTAATCTGGAGACTAGTCTAGCATAGTCGGGACATCAGCCGGCACCCGCAGCACTAGGATCCATAGTGGATGAGCTTGATCCGGAACCGGAGGAGTCACAGGCTGGATTTGACCCTGTGGAGATGGACCTAGCCGTTATACCTGAGGTAGAACCGAAGGAGGAGTATGAGGAGGTCCCTGAGGAGGATGAGTTAGCAGCAGAGCCCGAGGAGGATAGAGATGAGTCAAACGAGGAGGAGAGGATGGAGATCCTTGTAGAGTCGGGCGACGAGGATAATCCGATTGAGATTGAGGCCTGTTGACACCTAAATTTTACCGACATTCATTTAGTATAATTTGCATTAGAAAATCAGGGATTAATTTTTAACCCCTAAACAAAAATATTTAAATTGCATAACATATAGTTTAGGTTTATTTTAATTTAATTGCATTATTGCATCGGACTGGCGATGGTGAGCGAGTCTAAAATTCATCGAACAAAACGGGATGCTCGGGAATGCAAGGGCCCGGGAATTTCATGTCGCACGGGCTTGGTTGTTTTAATTTGGGCTTAATTTAGTGATATTGAGTTAATTAATTCAGCCCATTTAATTAATGAGAAGCCCACATTAAATCAGCCCATTTAATCTAATTAAACCTAAGCCCAAGCCTAAACCCATTAGGACTATAAGCCCGTCTAATCTGACCTAGTTTAGGATTATATAAACATGTTATTAGATCAGAAATTAGGACAATTTAGAGAGATCAGAAATTTTTTGGAGAGGGGGAGAGAGAGAAAGGAGCATCGCGGTTGAATCCCTTCACGGCCGTGACCCCGCCGGGCTTCATCCTCGGTGACGACGGCCCTGCCACCGCCCTTCGTGGCTGCTTCACGTCTCCGCCTGTTCCTCTTGTAGTGAGGGGCCTTACTGAATGACGAAGCAGCAGCCCTACATACTCTGCTGACGCCTCTGTCCACGGCGTCTCTGGTCTTTCGTTGCACTTGCCACCTCCCGTGCCCTGCACCACTGTGGTTCTACAGTCTTGACATTCCGACGACGTTGCTGCAGCATCCTAGATTGTCACTGTTTCGTCAACGCTTCCTCGATCCAGTGCAGGTTCTTCCTGTTGTCGTTCGGCAATCCTCCAACGAATCTTGACATTCAAACTCAGCATCCAGCAACGAGTCAACAGAGAAGCCCTGCACCAGTCCACGTTGACAAACCGCTGCTGTTGTTGCTTCTGCATGCCTATGCCACGTTCCTCCTTAGCTACGACACCCACACGGCCTTGAAAAAGAAGTCAACCAGCAGTCCTTGATTAGTTCCGGCGAAAGATCCAACTAGAAGTCCCTTGCACCCACGCTGGTTCGAGGAACTCCCCAGACGAACAGACGAATAGTGAAGCCGTCCCGGAGCTCGCCAACCCCACCGGAACAGCCACCAAGTTGCTGTCCCACGAAGTCGCCGCCGTACCGGACAGCCGTGCCGGAGCCCCGCCGAGCACGCCGCTCCCAAAGCCGTTCGCTGTCCCATCGCCGTCGTGAGCCCCGCCGAACTTGTCGTTGTCGTTGCCGTCGCCGTCGTCATCCCGATCCCGATCCGCAAAGACGCAATCCCGATCCAATTCCAAATTTGGAAATTTTTCAAATTAGGTAAGTGAATGTTATCCAATCAATTTTCAGAATATCCAATTTCCTAATTTGAGTATTTTGAATATTGCATGATTATCACGTTGGAATATTGGATTGCTTTAGGATAATGTTTGATGTCCGCGATATTTGAAATATTCAAATTAGGAATCGTTTCCTAATTTAGCAACGTATCGGGACGACTATTCGACTTTAACCCTAAAGTCCGATACACGGCGGTACGGAAAAATCATTATTCTATTCATAACCACTTGAATACGATAATGATTTTGATTCGCTTTCCAAATTTGAATAATCAATTATCCGTTAATATCTATTATAACCCTTTAGATATGACCGATAATTTGATTTTTGTGCCTAATCAGAGTTTGAAACGAATTTGGTGGATTGCGTGGTTAATTTGAGTTTGATTGCTATCCATGTTCGAATTTCTTTACTTTACCAATAAAAAGAAAACCCAAAAAAAATTTCTGTTTTTGAGATTTAAATTAGAAGTTTGCATGTCTAGGATTTTTTAATATATCCCGAAGGATGAGATAAATATTTAATTTAAATTAGGACTTAACGTGGCATGTTTCCTAATTTAAATTAAGTATTATTTCAAGTCCTAATGGATTATTCATGTTATTTTATTATTCCGAATTTTCATAAAAACCCCAAAAAAGAGAGTGAATTGTTTTAGGGTAAATTAGGATAGATTGCATTTTAATTTAAGCAATTTTATAATTTCGAATTTTAAACAGAAAATACCAAAAATAGAAGTAATTAGGTTGCATGTTAATTTAGGTATATTTTTATTCCGAATTTCATTCATTAGAAAATACCAAAAATATTCATTCGCACGTCATTAGAATTAGGTCACGGCGTCGCGTGTCATATAGTATGCATGCTAGGTTGCATCATTTCGTATGTCATATTTGCACGTCATTGCATATAGGTTAGATTTCATTTAAATAAAGTGAAAATCCAAAAAAAGAGAAATTGAGTGAATGTTTTGTTAATCAGAAATCATATTAGGGCTGTCTGTATGATTTTTCGCTAACAATGCAGACGCTTGCTGGATCCCGGGTAAGTTGTTCTCCTAAACTAGCAATTTATTTAATGCTTTGATTTATGGGTGTTAAATTGGTGGTTTGCGCACCCGCATGAACACCTCACATGTTAGTAATTAGGTTAAAATGGATCCAAACTGCCTGCCAAAGTATTTTTGAAATGAAAAGGTACCGAAAGGGCGTTAGACTAGATCTAGCGTAATCAAGTCCCCGGACTTAGAATCTCTGGTTCGTAGGAATAAAACATATCTCCCTATGTTTTATTTAGGTTTCTAATCAGCAATCAGCCTACCATAAAATGATTAGTGGCGACTCCAAGCATGAAAACATTTGCACGTTAAGAACTTAAACCCTAAGTTGCGAATTGGTAGGGCTTAGGAGGGCCCGAGTTAAGTTCAATCTTAATAATCCATTAGCCCGAGAAAAATGAACAAATTTTTTTTAAGGGTCGCGACAGCTTGGCGACTCCGCTGGGGATTTTTGTTAAAACTCTTAGTGGACTTAGGCCAATTTTTCTTTTCAAAAATATTTTTGTTTGGCAGCGAGGATTCCAGGTACGTCCCTAACATTTTAGGTGTTAAATGTTCTTGCAGTATGGGAGGTATAAGGGGAGGCGTGATTGTTAACCCTTGTTTTGCAGGGAGGTGGTTGAATGTATGGTTTAATTTATGCACGAAGCGCTGTCTGATATAACCTGCTGTGCATGCCTTACATTTACACTTTACACTACACCGCACACACTACTCGCTGCCGGACCTGGGCGGCATAGGTTTAGGATGGTACTGAGACAGTGGACACCCTGACCAAAACCATTTGGTACGGGTCGCCCTCCTCGGTCCCGAAATTTTCTTTCAAGGTGTCATTGAGTACCCACCACGGTTGTATTCCACTCAACCCGGGTCGGCTCTTTGACCAAGCCGGAGTCAGGGGAATCCTAGCCTAACCACCACCATGACTGGTTTAGCTCGGTAATCCTCTCGTCTCCATTTTGCAAACCAGAGTCTAGGTAGAAATCGAACCTCATATTTCATGCGCATGTCTATGTGATTGCCATTTCCTACCCGGTGAAGTAAGTTTTCTGAACCCTTTTTCTCGCACTTTATTTATGTTTCGTACATGTGGTCGGTCCATGATAAGTCTAAGTCGGTCATAATTTTTGAAAGCAATGATCATTGAATTTCTTTTCAAATGAAAGAAAAAGAAAAAAAAACAAAGCTTTGAAAAGAAATTACTTTCAATTCTTATTATGTTCCTAAGTTTGTCATAAGTCATTATTTCCTAAGAAATTTGCCATCATTTTCACAAATACATGGAATAATGAAAAATGCCATGAAAAATGGGAATAAAAGAGACGATTAGACTGAGTCATGGACCGATCGTTTTGAGGACTCATACTTACTATGCTCTATTTTCGAATCAGGTAACTACGGACCGATCACGATCACCTATTCGCACACGGTCAAAAACTAGAATGGCCGACCAAACTGAGTTGCAGGAACGTGTTGACGGTATGGCAGACTAGATCAAGCAACTCGCCGTCGCCATGCAACAAATGACCGCCGAGATCAAGGCTCTTCGGTCGATCCCTGTTCCAGCACCCCCTGAAGTATCAGTCCCAAAGCATACAAGTGAAAAGAATGTCGATGTCGAGGAAGATGATGACATGCCTGAACTGGAAGATGACCCTGTCCAGATTGTCGTCAACAAACCCAAGCCTGATGAACGGGTCAACAAGCTCGAGGAGAGAGTTAAGCAGTTAGAGGGTTCGCAGGATTCGCCCTCGATCGATCTGTCCATGTACTCACAAATCAAAATCCCGAAGAAGTTCAAGATGCCGGACTTCGACAAATACAATGGCACCACATGCCCGAAGGCCCACCTGCAGTTGTACCACGTACAGATGACCTCGTACGTTGACAACGAACTTCTGATGATCCATGCATTCCAAGCGAGTTTGACCGGCCCTGCTCTGCACTGGTACCTCATGAAAAAGATCAATAGCCTCAAAACCTGGAAGGAAGCTAGTGAGGCATTCCTGAAGTAATACCGGTTCATAACAGACATCACTCCTACCCGTGATGATCTCGAGTGTGCTCAAATGAAGAAGACCGAGTCTTTCAAAGACTATGCCATCAGGTGGAGGAATATAGCCGCTCAGGTCGTCCCGGAACCCATAGACAGCGAGCTGAAGAGGATGTTCGTGAAAACTCTCCCGTTCGAATACCGTATTCAAATGGTGGCCATTTCGGCCGATAACTTCAACCAACTCATCCCCATAGGCGAACAGATCGAGATAGGGTTG
This sequence comes from Syzygium aqueum, assembly GCA_031216185.1. NCBI lineage: Eukaryota > Viridiplantae > Streptophyta > Magnoliopsida > Myrtales > Myrtaceae > Syzygium > Syzygium aqueum. Next base: position 22,202,644 of record CM062233.1, read on the forward strand.
AAGGATGGATGGTTTGTAGAGCCGTCTTCCTCAACCGGAAGATTTGGTGCAAGGAAGGAAAAAGAATCGCCAGCTGAAGTGAACGTGACTTATAATCAACCGAGCCGGCGGAATACTAATCCTGCCTCGGCAATTCAAGTAGCAGAAGCTCAACACCAAAACACGGGTCGTCAACCTTTTCAGAGGTGGAACAACAAAAGACAATTCACCCCCCTTCCCGGGTCATTGTCTCAAGTGTTGGCGATGCTCCGGAAGAGAGGCTTGCTTATTAACGAGCCAAAGCGGCCCAATCCTGAGAAATTCCATAGCTACGACCCGTCGAAGAAATGCGATTATCACATGGGCGAGCTGGGGCATTCAACCGACAATTGCTACGCCCTCAAGCACCGAATCCAGAATCTTCTCGACACGAAGGCGTTCTCATTCCAATCAGCTAAGCCGAATGTTCAGAGTAACCCGTTCCCTGATCACGCGGGCAATGTGAATGCCATATTCAGCTTCAATGCTAGTCGAATCAAGAACTTCAGAGTACACACCACTGACGTCTATGGTGAGTTGGTAAAGGCCGGTTATTACCCGGCTAACCAGGTCATTTTCCTAGCTGTCATGAGAGAAAAATCTCAAGGATGGTAGAAGCTGGGCTGATCGTTTATGCTGACCACACTGGCATCATTTCTACTATCTCCGAGGTCGTCATTAACTGGGACGAGGAATTTGCTACGTTGAACACTAGAAAGGTTAAGCTCGATCCCTTGCCCGAAGACATGCCCCTGCTCGAAGACGCGACCAATGATGAAGAAATCGTAGAGAGCACGCGTAAAGCTGATGAAGAGAAAGAAGTGATTGACACTCTAGGGCAACCGAGCGGCAAGTTTGACTACTATGTGAAGTACTCGGCGCCCCCAAGCTTTTATTCGGATCCCCGCGACATTGTCCCTGACGGATGGGGAGGTATGGATGATCTAAAGACAGAAGACCCCGAAGATGCAATAGAGGAAATCACTGCCTTGTTCGATGATGTCTTCATCGGAGCTATCGAAGGAGGACCGTTAGAGGGAATGGGCACAGGCCCGCAAGAGTAAAACTTTTACTTTTCCGCACACTCCCCTGCGTGGAAATTTTTACTGCTTTCGAGGATTTGCCTCATTTCGGGTGCTGTTTGCATTTTCATTTCTAGGTTTTGATTGTTGCAATTTCCATTCAATAAATGTAATTCATTTTCAAAAATCAATGAAATTACAAAGTTTTATTCTCATTTTTGAGGGCATGTTGAGGTATATCAAACCAGCCCGGTGATGATATCCAACCGATAAAAGAAAATATAGTCCAAGGAGAATTCTGAGGCCTGGGCTTCTTCATGTTTCCTCATGTTAAAACTATTTCGAAATGAATTTCAGAAAATCAAACACAGAAAAAATTACAAAAAATTGCAAAAAAACAATGCGAGGATTAGCCCTGTTTGTCCTTCTGAATCCGCTGCTTTATGTTTCAGGGGCAATCTTGTGACGCATGAGGGTATGGAAACGGTCCAATCCGGTGAATTATATTCTGCCGAGCTTGATCCCGATGATGCCGATGAATTCGACGATTCCTCGGATATTCAACGCGACCTAGAACATCATGAAAGACCTAAATTCTGACGGTCGATCAAACTATCGCTGTCAACTTGAGTGATTCCGGAGAACCCAAGGAGGTGAAGATAGGGACAACCCTTCCCGAAGGTGAAGCCAAACGCCTGGTCCAATTGCTGAAAGATTACCAGGATGTCTTTGCCTGGTCGTATGCCGATATGCCAGGATTAGACCCTTCTATTGTGGAGCATGGCTTGCCTACTAATCCCGGCATGCCACCCAAGAAACAGAAGCTGCGAAGAACCAAACCTGAACTTTCGAAGAAGATAGAAGAGGAGGTCATGAAATTGTTGAAAGTGGGATTTATCGAAGTCACCCGATACCCTACTTGGGTGGCTAACATCGTGCCAGTCATGAAGAAAGATGGCCGAGTTCGGGTGTGCATCGACTATCGCGACCTGAACAAGGCTAGCCCTAAAGATGACTTTCCATTACCGCACATAGATGTTCTGATAGACAGTACTGCTGGGTTCGAGCTGTTCTCTTTCATGGATGGCTTCTCGGGCTATAATCAAATAAGAATGAAGGAGACTGATAAGGAGAAGACGACGTTTATTACTCCTTGGGGAACGTTTCACTATAAGGTCATGCCCTTCGGCCTTAAAAATGCCGGGGCAACATATCAGTGTGCCATGGTGACTTTGTTCCATGACATGATGCATAAGGAGATTGAGGTATATGTCGATCACATGATTGCCAAGTCCCGACCCGGAGAGAGTCATGTTGATACCCTGAAGAAGTTGTTCGACCGACTCCGTGAGTTTAAACTCCGTCTCAACCCAGCCAAGTGCGTATTCGGGGCAACGTCCGGCAAACTACTTGGGTTTGTAGTAAGCAGTAAGGGCATTGAAATCGATCCTTCCAAAGTAAAAGCTATATGTGAACTACAACCCCCGTCGACCGTGAAAGAAGTACGCAGCCTCCTGGGCAGACTGAATTATATAGCCCGGTTCATTTCCCAGCTCTCCGAAACTGCTAAACCGTTCTTCAAGCTTCTAAGGAAGAATGCTCAGGTGGAATGGGATGATAATTGTCAAGAAGCATTTAGTGAACTGAAGCAGTACTTGATGAAACCACCAGTACTAGTCCCTCCAGTACCGGGGCAGCCTCTGATTCTCTATCTCACGATCCATAGCGAGTCTTTGGGAGCTATGTTAGCACAGAAAGGTCCCGAAGACAGGAAGGAGCGAACCATTTATTATTTGAGTAAGAAGTTCACTGTCTCGGAATTGAACTACTCTGAAGCCGAGAAGACTTGCGTTGCACTAGTATGGGTGCTCCATCGGCTGAGACAGTATACACTGCATCACCAGACTCTCCTGGTGACTGAGAATGATCCCATCAAGTATTTGCTTGATCAACTGGCCTTGGTAGGGAAGTTGGCCAAATGGCAAATTTTGATTTCAAAATTCGATGTCCAGAAGATGCCACAGAAGTCAGTCAAAGGTCGAGTGATTGCTGATGTGTTAGCCGAGAATCCTAGAATCTCAGATGATGATGGATATTCCCCAGAGGATCGTATTTTGTTAATAAAAGAAGACACATGGACCATGTTCTTTGATGGAGCCATGAACTTAGCTGGTTCCGGCACTGGGGCAGTCTTAATATCCCCAGATGGGCAACATTACCCAGTAGCAGCAAAGTTGGTGTTCCCGTGTACCAACAATATAGCCGAGTACGAAGCTTGTATCCTCGGACTTCAAGCCGCAGTGGAAATAGGGATAACCAAGTTAAAAGTGTTTGGTGATTCCGCTCTGATTATTCTGCAAACTCTGGGAGAATGGAAGACGAGAGACACCAAGCTAGTGCCATACCATGAATATCTCAAAGAAATCATAAAGGAGTTCGAAGACATTTCATTCGAATACTTGTCGAGATCTCACAATCAGTTCGCTGATGCGCTAGCTACGCTGTCATCCATGCTACAGGTGACTGGTGGAGCAGAAGTAGAACCCTTGAAGATTGAAGTCCTAACAAAGCCGGCTTACTGTATGGCTGTCACTGGAGAACCTGATGAAAAATCATGGTATTACGATATCATGAATTATGTCCAGAGACAAGAATTTCCCGAAGGAAGCACTCCGGCTGACAGGAAATATATAATGAAAATGGCCTCAAAATTCTTTGTCAGTGGTGAAAAGCTATACAAGAGATCCCATGACTCGATCCTGCTGAGGTGTGTGGACGCAGTTGAAGCCACCAGAATCATGCAAGAAGTCCACGAGGGGGTATGTGGTCCACATATGAATGGCCACATGTTAGCCAAGAAGATCATGAGGCTGGGTTATTATTGGCTCAGTCTCGAAAATGACTGTATCCAGCATGTTCGAAGATGTCATAACTGTCAAGTTCACGGGGATAAGATAAATGTTCCCCCCACAGAGTTGCATCAGCTATCCGAGCCATGGCCATTTTCAATGTGGGGCATCGATGTGATTGGCCCAATCAATCCCAAGGCGTCAAACGGGCACCGATTCATCCTGGTTGCGATTGACTATTTCTCCAAGTGGATCGAAGCCGCGTCATATGCCAGTGTCACTGCGAAGAATGTTGTAAGGTTTATCAGGCGAGACATAATCGCTCGTTATGGTGTCCCCGAAGCTATTATCACCGACAATGGGACGAATTTGAACAACAAGTTCGTAGACCAGTTATTCGATGAGTTCAAGATTCGGCATTTGAATTCGTCTCCCTATCGTCCACAGATGAATGGAGCAGTGGAAGCCGCTAACAAGAACATCAAGAAAATTTTGGCCAAGACAGCTGAAAACTATCGTGATTGGCATGAAAGATTGCCGTTTGCATTGATGGCGTATCGGACTTCTATTCGAACCTCTGTTGGTGCAACCCCTTTTTCCTTGGTGTATGGCATGGAAGCAGTCTTGCCTGTCGAAGTAGAGATCCCTTCCCTGCGTGTTTTATCCCAAGTGGAGTTGTCTGAAGCGGAATGGATGCAACAGAGACATGAGCAGTTGAACCTGATTGATGAAAAACGGCTGAGGGCCATTTGCCACGGTCAAACCTATCAGCAGAGGATAGCTAGGTCCTTCAACCAAAAGGTGCGTCCAAGACACTTCGAGGTAAATGATCTAGTCCTAAGGAAGGTGCTGCCAATCTTTCCTGTTCCCGGAGGTAAATTCGCTCCAAACTACATAGGTCCATATGTAGTCAAGAAGGTACTTCCAGGAGGCGCCCTGATTCTTGCAGAAATGGACGGTCGTGAGTTTTCTAATCCTGTCAATTCTGATGCTGTAAAGATGTATTATCCATGATAAAACCTCACATTTTGCAGCAAAAGTTTTCCAATGTTTGGTTTTATGTTCTGAATTGCAAACATTTCGCTAATGAATAAATGATTTCAATCAATTTTGAGATGAAATGTGTGCATTGGCTCTAATTTCTGCATGATTATTTTGTTAATCAGTATTGTCGACTTCAAAGGGGGAAATCTACTTAGACAATCTAATAACTCATGAAAAATGACTTGAACATGTTAAATGAGGTACATCGGGACGATGAAAGGCAAGCCCTATCCTACACACTGTCCCATGCATTAATCCCCAGTGAGAAAAATGAAAAATCCCCAGCGAGTGGAGTGGAAAAACTTCCATGACTGCAAGGTAAAGAGTTCTCTCGCAAAAGGTACGTCGACCGAAATGACAAGAGGCATTTCATTTCTCTATCCCAAACAATACAGGTTATCCATTGTTCAACCTCTTTGAGCCTAAACAGTTGGAGAAATTCATTCAAATTACCCCTGTCAAGAACCACCCCACATCGGGGCGAATTGGAGTTAAATCAATGTTATAAGGTGAAAAATATGTAGAAATTTTCTTGCTCTCACTTGCATCAATCTTCGAGTGTTGCTTTTTCAGATGGATTTATGCGAAGTTCAAGTGCCTTAGGATGACGAAGAGCGTTTCTTTCTCTATCCTACACACATCTTTATCCTTTGTTGAGCCCAATTGAGCCTACAAATTCATTTCTTAAACCCAGTTGGTGATCATCCCCCACGCTGGGGCAAGGCAAAAGTCATCATTGTTCAAGCAGACTATCAAGAGTGTCAACTGAAGACAAGAGGCTTTTGAGTTCAAACAGCAAGTCATTCAGTCAGATTAGCTGGTCAGTGTTTACATTGTAAGAAGCATGTGTCGAAAAAAAAAATGGGCAAGAAAAAAGTGTGCCCGGTAAAAGCAAAGCCAATGCCCAATAAAATGTCAGGTTATGGCATGTCAAAATCCCCAGTCAAGTCTCAAAAGAATCAAGGGATGAACTCATGAAGACAATGGAACATCCATCGAGAGGAAAATCTCTGGTGAAGAAGAAGACCGGTGACAATGCCAAGATGATCACCAACTTATTCACCCCAATCATATATATTTTGAGCCAAACGATCCATTCATTTCTCAACCCATGAGCCTAGCCTACGTTACGTCCCTTACAAAGTCTCTTCAGATTAGGGCACTTGAACTAACGCAGAATTTCAGATGTTTATAAGCTTAGCTCGAAGGAGTGCGAGCAGGTACATTTCTATCTCATGTTGCAGGGTTCTTGACTTGTAAACCCGGAGACAATTGCAGAGTATTTTCTTTCAATAGTTCGACTCGAAGAGTCCCCTTTGATAAGCCGTTGACCAAGCCCATGTTACAGTCCTGGTAAAGACCTCTTGGATTGGTAAGGTTGTACCGCTTGCGAGACTTCTCAGACCCTTGTCGACATGATGATGGTGAGATAGAGAGATTCTCGATAAATCAGCCTTTTTTGTTAAGAATGAGTGAAAGCCCTTTCGAATCGAAAGTCCCTCATTCGACATTTTCAAGACACCCGCTTGTGAGTTAAGATTGTCTTGTCATGATTTTTCCCCAACGAAGTTTATAATGCCGATTTGACAGAACCATCGTGCATGAAAAAACAGTTTTGAATCATAGTGCATGAATATGCATGTTCTTGTTTGTCCATGAATGCATATTCTATGTTGTTTAAAGTCGTGTCTAACAGGAGACACACTCTCAGGAGTCAGAGATATCGCCAGGTAAGTATATCTCTATATCCCTAACCTGTTCGAGCAATCGTCAGGCCCCCACATTGAATCAGTTTGTTACGGTCTCTAAATACCTTTGATGATGTTCAGGTGTCTATTGATCAAGCCTTTTCAGGTACCTCTGATGATATCCAGGTATTCTGTCAAGGAACTCTCGAACATTCGGGCTAGCCCCACTGTTCATCCAAAATCAGATTGTTGCAATCTCCAGAAGATTCCCCCGTGACGTACCTATGGCGATGTATAGGTGAAGCGGCCAAATCTTTACTAGTGTCTATGACGATGTATAGATGTCTAGTAAAGGTCGGAATTCTTCTTTAATCTCAGGTGTTCCCCCGCGATATGCCTATGGCGATGTATAGGTACAGCGGCCAAATCTTTATAAGTACCTATGGCGATATATAGGTATCTTATAAAGGTCGGAATACTCTCTACCCCGGATATTCCCCCGCGACTCACCTATGGCGATGTATAGGTGGAGCGGCCAAATCTTTATGAATACCTATGGCGATGTATAGGTGGTTCATAAAGGTCGGAATATTCTCTCAACCCCCAGGTTTTCCCCCGCAATTCACTTATGGCGATGTATAAGTGAGGCGGCCAAATCCTTGTGAGTACTTATGGCGATGTATAGGTATCTCATAAGGGTTGGAATATCCTCTTAGTTCCCCCGTGACGCACCTATGGCGATGTATAGGCGCAGCGGCCAAATCTTTACAAATACCTATGGAGATGTATAGGTGGTTTGTAAAGGTCGGAACGTTTTTACACTTTTTTTATCTCACGAATCCAGGTGATGATTGGATACGTTAAGTTTTCTTCGTGTTCGTGTGTTTTGACTTAACTGCAAATCACCGACATTCATCAACAGTTTATCAGGCAATACCTATGGGACTGAGCCCAGACATTTGCCAAACAATATTCCAGTCAGAGTTGTGCCTCGAATTGCATTATCTCGCACCAGTCAGGTAAGTAATTCCAGGTATGTTTTCTTTTCATGTCAGCATGCATCATTTCTTAATGCATTCAAAATGGGACTCATAATCCCGACAAAAACAACATTCATTGCATTTGCATGATTGAAATTTAGGTATCATTTAATCTTTGAATGCAACCTCTGCGAACTCACCTTCAAAGAGGGGCAGCTGTTGACACCTAAATTTTACCGACATTCATTTAGTATAATTTACATTAGAAAATCAGGGATTAATTTTTAACCCCTAAACAAAAATATTTAAATTGCATAACATATAGTTTAGGTTTATTTTAATTTAATTGCATTATTGCATTGGACTGGCGATGGTGAGCGAGTCTAAAATTCATCGAACAAAACGGGATGCTCGGGAATGCAAGGGCCCGGGAATTTCATGTCGCACAGGCTTGGTTGTTTTAATTTGGGCTTAATTTAGTGATATTGAGTTAATTAATTCAGCCCATTTAATTAATGAGAAGCCCACATTAAATCAGCCTATTTAATCTAATTAAACCTAAGCCCAAGCCTAAACCCATTAGGACTATAAGCCCGTCTAATCTGACCTAGTTTAGGATTATATAAACATGTTATTAGGTCAGAAATTAGGACAATTTAGAGAGATCAGAAATTTTTTGGAGAGGGGGAGAGAGAGAAAGGAGCATCGCGGTTGAATCCCTTCACGGCCATGACCCCGCCGGGCTTCATCCTCGGTGACGACGGCCCTGCCACCGCCCTTCGTGGCTGCTTCACGTCTCCGCCTGTTCCTCTTGTAGTGAGGGGCCTTATTGAATGACGAAGCAGCAGCCCTACATACTCTGCTGACGCCTCTGTCCACGGCGTCTCTGGTCTTTCGTTGCACTTGCCACCTCCCGTGCCCTGCACCACTGTGGTTCTACAGTCTTGACATTCCGACGACGTTGCTGCAGCATCCTAGATTGTCACTGTTTCGTCAACGCTTCCTCGATCCAGTGCAGGTTCTTCCTGTTGTCGTTCGGCAATCCTCCAACGAATCTTGACATTCAAACTTAGCATCCAGCAACGAGTCAACAGAGAAGCCCTGCACCAGTCCACATTGACAAACCGCTGCTGTTGTTGCTTCTGCATGCCTATGCCACGTTCCTCCTCAGCTACGATACCCACACGGCCTTGAAGAAGAAGTCAACTAGCAGTCCTTGATTAGTTCCGGCAAAAGATCCAACTAGAAGTCCCTTGCACCCACGCTGGTTCGAGGAACTCCCCAGACGAACAGACGAACAGCGAAGCCGTCCCGGAGCTCGCCAACCCCACCGGAACAGCCACCAAGTTGCTGTCCCACGAAGTCGCTGCCGTACCGGACAGCCGTGCCGGAGCCCCGCCGAGCACGCCGCTCCCAAAGCCGTTCGCTGTCCCGTCGTCGTCGTGAGCCCCGCCGGACTTGTCGTTGTCGTTGCCGTCGCCGTCGTCATCCCGATCCTGATCCGCAAAGACGCAATCCCGATCCAATTCCAAATTTGGAAATTTTTCAAATTAGGTAAGTGAATGTTATCCAATCAATTTTCAAAATATCCAATTTCCTAATTTGAGTATTTTGAATATTGCATGATTATCACGTTGGAATATTGGATTGCTTTAGGATAATGTTTGATGTCCGCGATATTTGAAATATTCAAATTAGGAATCGTTTCCTAATTTAGCAACGTATCGGGACGACTATCCGACTTTAACCCTAAAGTCCGATACACGGTGGTACAGAAAAATCATTATTCTATTCATAACCACTTGAATACGATAATGATTTTGATTCGCTTTCCAAATTTGAATAATCAATTATCCGTTAATATCTATAACCCTTTAGATATGACCGATAATTTGATTTTTGTGCCTAATCAGAGTTTGAAACGAATTTGGTGGATTGCGTGGTTGATTTGAGTTTGATTGCTATCCATGTTCGAATTTCTTTCCTTTACCAATAAAAAGAAAACCCAAAAAAAATTTCTATTTTTGAGATTTAAATTAGAATTTTGCATGTCTAGGATTTTTTAATATATCCCGAAGGATGAGATAAATATTTAATTTAAATTAGGACTTAACGTGGCATGTTTCCTAATTTAAATTAAGTATTATTTCAAGTCCTAATGGATTATTCATGTTATTTTATTATTCCGAATTTTCATAAAAACCCCAAAAAAGAGAGTGAATTGTTTTAGGGTAAATTAGGATAGATTGCATTTTAATTTAAGCAATTTTATAATTTCGAATTTTAAACAGAAAATACCAAAAATAGAAGTAATTAGGTTGCATGTTAATTTAGGTATATTTTTATTCCGAATTTCATTCATTAGAAAATACCAAAAATATTCATTCGCACGTCATTAGAATTAGGTCACGGCGTCGCGTGTCATATAGTATGCATGCTAGGTTGCATCATTTCGTATGTCATATTTGCACGTCATTGCATATAGGTTAGATTTCATTTAAATAAAGTGAAAATCCAAAAAAAGAGAAATTGAGTGAATGTTTTGTTAATCAGAAATCATATTAGGGCTGTCTGTATGATTTTTCGCTAACAATGCAGACGCTTGCTGGATCCCGGGTAAGTTGTTCTCCTAAACTAGCAATTTATTTAATGCTTTGATTTATGGGTGTTAAATTGGTGGTTTGCGCACCCGCATGAACACCTCACATGTTAGTAATTAGGTTAAAATGGATCCAAACTGCCTGCCAAAGTATTTTTGAAATGAAAAGGTACCGAAAGGGCGTTAGACTAGATCTAGCGTAATCAAGTCCCCGGACTTAGAATCGCTGGTTCGTAGGAATAAAACATATCTCCCTATGTTTTATTTAGGTTTCAATCAGCCTACCATAAAATGATTAGTGGCAACTCCAAGCATGAAAACATTTGCACGTTAAGAACTTAAACCCTAAGTTGCGAATTGGTAGGGCTTGGGAGGGCCCGAGTTAAGTTCAATCTTAATAATCCATTAGCCCGAGAAAAATGAACAAATTTTTTTTTAAGGGTCGCGACAAGGCCGACTCGAAGTCTTTGGATAAGTACGTACTCGATGAGGATTCAAATTCAGACTCAGATTCTGATGACAGTGAGTCTGAGTGTACGCCCTCTAGAGGGCGTAGGGGGTAGTTTAGGAGTGAGCAGAGACCCCTTGAGCGTCCCATTTTTGGTGTAAGGTTACCCATGCTGCTGATCTTTTTTGGATGTTGGTAGTTTGTAGTTTAGTAGTTCGGTGTGCCTTTTTGCTATGTGGATTGTAAATGGCAGTTGTGGTATAAATTTGAATTGTAAATGGATATTGTACATATAACAAGATATAGTATAATGTTTGGTGGTTTGGCAATTTATTCTCTCTAGTACCCTTGGTTAATCTTTGTTTGGGTGTTTGTCGTTTCCGCTGCGATTAAACTCTTTTTGGGTTCATTGGGTCGGCGACGTTTCTTGGGATGTCACACTAATTCGACCGAAGAGAGGGATGTCGCGAGCTCGATGGGTGCGGGATGTGACAAGCTTCCAAGAGGATAAGTGTTATAGTGCAAGCAAGGATAGTTCTCAATTCTTTATTGGTTGAAGACATAGCAATATTTATCTCTTGGATGTGAAATCTAATGATATCAAGTGACTTGTTTCTCTCAAGGACGAGACAATCTTTGGCATAGGAAAATGGCACACATTAGTGTCAAGCAGATTTCCAAACTTTCATGTAAAAACCTTGTATGAGGATTACCTAAGATGAAGTTCGAGAAGTTAGAATTATGCTCTCCCTGCACACTAGGTAGTACTAACCATGCCTTGCATTTATTACGCATGAATATATTCGGACCTACTTGCAGTCAAAGCTTTGGTGGTAAAAGGTGCTGCATGGTTATAGTGGCTGGCTATACCGGGTTGACTTGGGCGTTCTTTATTCCAAATCAAAATGATGCATTTTCTTGGTATTCAAAATTGACAAAGAAGGTTCATAATGAAAAATGTTACATTATTTCAAGCGTTAACATTGATCATGGGGAGAATTTGAAAATCAAAGTTTGTTTGAGTTTTTTGATGAAAATGGTTTTCAACATAATGTTTTTCTCACTCGATTAATATTTCACATTTTCATATATTTGGATGTAAATGTTTTAATCTTAAAAATGCTAATGACCGTCCTGGCAAGTTTTGTTGACACATAAATTATGGCTAAATCATTTAGGGATTTACTCGTAGAAAATTATAGACCAACCTTTAGTCCATAAACAAAAATATTATTATTAATACCATGAAAAACTCCAAATTAGTACATTTGTGATAAATTTATCCCAAACTAATTTTTTGACTATCAAAAAGACCAAACTTATACACCTATGATAAATTTATCCTCAATTAGTTTCCATTAAATTTAACGTCAAATTGTTGAGTTGGATGACTCGTGATAATTGACAAGTTTACCAGTTTAGGGTTTTACTCTTCGTTTGTCGTTGTTGTACCACTTTGTGGTTTTTTTTATAGTATTAATCCAATTTAATGAAAACTAATGAAGGGTAAATTTGTCATAAGTATACTAGTTTGAGGTTTTCAATTATCAAAAAATTGGTTTAGGGTAAATTTGTACTATTGCACTAGTTTTGGATTTTTGGTAGTCAAAAAATTGATTTTGGGTAAATTTGTTAAAGGAGTACTAGTTTGGGGTTTTTTCATGATATTATCCCAAAATATTATAATTAAACTATATAACATATAGTTTTTGGGAGCATTCATCATTTAGTTCATTAATCGCATTCACATTTGTATTAGCAGTGGTGAGTGGACGTAAAATAGTCATGTGGACTGGATTGGCACTAAAGGAAAAGTCGACTATGCCTTGGGAGATTGATGGTCGAAAATTTCAAGGCTAGAGTCGTCACGCCTCAATCCCCATGAGCATGTGTCATCCCGCCACGATCATTAAGAATGCGACATCCCAGGATTTGTCGCCGACCCAAACTAACGAACTAAAGAGCAGCACACGCGAAAGCAATATCGAACTTTCCATACAACAAACAATTAAATAGGTAGTAAGGAGACAACGGAAACACATCAACAAAGCACTTTTATAATCACATCGTCAAATACAAATGCATAACTACAAGCCTTACTAGAGGCCACTATATAAGAACCATGCACCCCAAAAAGAATCGGTGGTTGATTAGCCTAGCTTCTCCACCAAAATGATTACTCAAAAGACAAGGTAACTAGGCCTATCACAAGTCTCCGCGGTACCATGGCAGCGTCTCCGGATCCACTGGTCCACATCCATGGGTATTCCAAAACGTCTAGGAGGATCATTCAGGTTCATGGTTGGGGTTTTGAAAGGTTTTGGGATACAACAATAAAAATAAATCTCAATAAATCACTACCTAAGCCTCGCTTAGGCTAACGCATACCACATGATAGTTCAAAGCATGCAATTCAATCAATCAATATGCCACATCAAGCACAGGCATCCTTACCTCGCCTTGGCACATGTACACACCCTGCATGTTAGCAAACCGCCACACCATGGCAGCCATTCATCCGAACATAACAGCCCGAATCGAGACAAGCACATGCATCGCACACTTAATAATCCATACATGGCCAACATTATCTCAAACATGGCATTCCATAATGCGGATCACCCTCATGAAGTCCAAATTATTAACGGCTGAACTTGCGTAAAAACGCATCAGGTTGTCGGACTCCCCCCGAACCAGCGTAAAACACATCAGGTTATCGGGCTTTCGACATAACCGAGCATCGTCCCGCTACGTCGGCGACGGCATCTTCCTGCGTCATGTGCATCAAGAAGGCATTCCATGAGGAGCATCAATCCGGCCTCCACCGTAATTGGCATTCAACTCCGCCGGGCATTTGATAAATTGAGCATCATCTCACGTAAAACGCATCTAAATGGGTTATAACCCCGTGTAACACACCTCAGAGTATCATGTGATCATACGGGCATTCAATCACTCAACCAATTCTCATCTTAACCCTATGTAACACGCCTCAGAGAATTATGTGATCATACGGGCATTCAATCACTCAACCAATTCTTATCTTAATTCCACGTAACACACCTCAAGGTATTATGTGATCATACGGGCATTCAATCACTCAAACAATTCTTATCTTAATCCCGTGTAACATGCCTCAGGGTATTATGTGATCATACGGGTATTCAATACTCAAACCAATTTTTCATCCTTCGATTAACCAATTGCCATACAAGTCATGTTCAACTCACATCCAGCTATGCCCTCACGTGCAACAACAACATCAAAAAGCTTCTGAGAGAGAAAAACCAATTTTGCACAGAATCGGAGCTAAAATTTGGCAATTGCGCAATAACCGAAACCCTTTTAAAATAAATAGTAATTCAACTCTAAAAATTATGAATTTTGGATATGTCATTGGAAATACCTTGATAAACATTGTTCGTGGGGACATGAAATGTAGTTACAACTTTAAATAGCTCTTTTTGTCACCTGAAATCAGATCGAAAATTCACCCATCAAGGCAGACAGTTCGGCCTTAGAAATCTGTTTCAATTAGTACCCAAATCTCCTTGGAAAATATTGAAATTTTTATATGTCATAGAAGCAAGTGTCATTGATAACTTTCATGTAGGAAGTTTGTTGAAAATATGTCTGGAAAATTTTATAAAAATTTAGAAAGACACGTCGGTTGGATGAATAGTAAATCTGGCAGTATGATGATGGTCCAAAAATGGACTTCCAAATATCCCAAAAAGACCTCGAAAAATTCCAGATTTAATATATGACATACTTCAAGATGTTAGAGTCAACTTTCATGAAGAAAACTTCCTCGAATTCGGTCCATATTGATCTCCAAAAAAATAACAAAACAATAGGGCACCTCAGCAATCAATTCCGAGAAACATCTCAGTAGCCACAAATCATCAATCAAGCACAACCAGCCATCAAACCAACTCTAATCAACCCCTAAACATGTCATTGATAATTCGTTATCCTAATCAAGGTTTAGGGAGTACTTACTAGGAGCCTAAGCTTAAGACAAGCAAGAACCAGCCAGCAAAACCAAGTCCAGCAGCTGTTGTTCTAGCGGCCGGATGGGAAGGACGGCGGCGGCTTCGGTCACGGTGGACCACAGCTAAGGCGAGCACAAGCTGGTGGTCATGGTGAGGGATGATGTTGGCTTCGGTGGTGGCTCGTCCGGCTAGGAAAAGGCTAGTTGCTTGCTGGAAATGAGAAGCATAACAAGAAGCAAAAGCGAAGAAGAAGAAGAAGCAGCAGCGAAGCAGGAACAAAAACGGCGAGGAAGGATGGCACACGGTGATGGCTGGTCTAGCACTAGCTGGTTCGGTTGGTAATGGCAGCAAGAAGAAGCAGAATGAGCAAGCAAAAGTAGAAGCATGAAGCAAAAACGGAAGCAGCAAGGGCAGAAGCCAAGAAAACAGAGAAAAAAAGGAAGAAGAAGAGTGGGTGGGGAGTCGGTAAGTGGTCAGCAGCGTAGGGGGGCAGGGGAAGTCAGTAGGGGAAGGGGGAAGAGAGAGAGAGAGAAGAGAGGGTGGATTCCATCATTACCCAAAAAAAAATCTTCCAATTTCTTTTTTGTAATTTTTCTTCAATTTTGTTCCTCCAAATTACCATTTTGTCCTCGTCCCGAATACTGATTTACAGACCGACTTAACCTTAACAGGCCTTAATGGCCGGCCCTCTCAGGCACGAGGCCCAACGGGCTTTGCTCGATTCACTTCCGTTTCTCGTGTCGAATTTCCGATTCTTCAATCCTTTTCCGAAATTGAAATTTTCTACGGAAAACCCGTAAAATTACAAGGCGACGTTCGATAAATTTTTGTGAAATCTTGAAAGTTCGACATCCCATTCCGGATTCTAATTCATGGCTTAAACCAATCAATCGTGACTTAAGTGTATCCTAAACTAATGGGCAGCTTTTAGAAGTTATGCGTATTGACTCGTGGCCGATTCGATATCAAGCCACATCTAAGTTTACTCGAGCCATGGCGATGTTGGTTGTCATGTAATTGTGATGCAGGCCAGATTGATAATGCCGCCCGCATCGAAGACGAGCTCACTCGACCAAGGAGATCAGCCCGCGCAAGTTGCTCGACTAGTCTTGGAGATATCGAAGGGACGCAATTCGAAGAGCAAGAGTCCTATCCGTGAGTCCATGCCACAATAAAGTCCTTGTCTTTCCCTATACATTGGAAGCCTAAAAGATACTTTGGGATGATCAAGAAGACGTTGAGCATTTATCTAGTTTCTAACTTCTAAGTTCTTTAATGTTTTATGCCTTCTAGGGTCTTTAATGCTTTTTAGTCTCTTCATTTGCTTGAGTCTTTTCATTTGTTTTTCTTTGGCCATAAAAAACCATCTACTTTATGTATTCGACAGACAACTTAATAAATGAAAACTTGCCTTGAGCAATTATCTTGAACCTTGAAGAGTTCAACCCCTGAAAACTTAAAAGAGTTTTTACTCCGTCCTTGAAGAGTCGGAGGTTTTCAAAATTTGCATCATTGAAGAGTTGCAGTTGTTGATCTAGAAGAATCGCTACCCTATCAACTTCCTTGGAGGCCTAGAAGAGCAACCATCCAAGTTTCTATCTATCCTCTGTTCGATCCCTTGTTTCAACCATTCTAATCCGCCCTTTTTACATCGAAGTTACTCTCCCGATCCTTTCGTTCGAGTAGCCTATTCTGAGACTGCATCATTTTGGTATCAAAGCTTTGGAGGAGAGAACCATGTTGCCAAGACAAGCTAGACATCGTGGAGGCAGAACCATCCCACTGAATGAAGTGCATACGCTCGCTGACAATTTGCAGCAACATATGCAACAACAAATTGATGAGTTGACGTGGGAAGTTGAGCGTTTGAGGGCGGAAAGAAACAATTCACCACCTCGTTCTAGGACCGAAGATTCCAATGGTGACTCTTCATCTTCAGAGAATGTTCGACCATTTCGCAATCGGAGGAATGTTCGATGTCATGAGCAAAACATTCGTGAACCGGAGTGAGAAAAAGAAGTTAAAAATGATATCGCGGAATTCTCAAGTAATGATTCTCTAGAAGAAATTGTTGACTGGCTAACACTTGTTAATGAAGTGTTTGAGCATCGAAATGTTGCGGAGGATTGTCGAGTCAGGATCATCGCTATGCGATTCAGAGGTAAAGCCATCGCTTGGTGGAGGCGTGAGAAGCAAACTCGCCAATCCGTTGGCAAAGCGCCAATTACCTCGTGGAGGAAGATAGAAGACAAGATCCGATAGTATTTCCTACCTAAGGGATACAAGAGAGATCTCTATCAACGGTACCAAAATCTGAGACAAGGTATGCGAATGGTGGACCAATACACCAACGAATTCAATGAGTTGGTGATTCGCAACAACATTCAAGATCTGGAGGAGATGCTTGTGAGCAAGTACTTGAATGGCCTTCAACTTCATATTCAAGATGCCCTGGAAGTCCTTGACATTTGGGACTCAGGAGATGCACACCAACGAGCACTCAAGGTGGAGTGTTCTCGCTCAAGGAGGCAACAATCCTCTATCATGACCAATCGACCTGCTAGG
The DNA here is from genome assembly GCA_031216185.1 of Syzygium aqueum. Taxonomy (NCBI): domain Eukaryota; kingdom Viridiplantae; phylum Streptophyta; class Magnoliopsida; order Myrtales; family Myrtaceae; genus Syzygium; species Syzygium aqueum. The sequence continues at coordinate 22,219,852 of CM062233.1, forward strand.
AGTACCCCCGACACCACCAAAGTTACTGAGGCTACGATGCAAACCGCTAGTAAGTTTCCTAATCAGCCCAACATTTTGAAGCAACAAACTATGTCCGATATTCGTTGCTATACTTGTGGTGAGTTGGGTCATCGTGCTAGCAATTGTCAAAAGAACAAGAATCGACAAGCTGGCAAAGCCTTCTTAGTCGATAACGATTCTAATGAGCATATGGAGGATCCGCTCGAAGAAGAGGTGAATGATGTCGAAGAGTCCGCAGGTGACGAGCAAATAGCGCATGCTGATTCTGGTGAATTTCTAATGGTGAGAAAAATCTTTCTAGTTCCTCGTGATGAGACCGGAGATAGGTGGCTGCGCACCAACATTTTTCATTCCGCTTGCACGATTAAGGGGAAGGTATGTCAATTGATTATTGACTCTAGATGCCGTGAGAATATAATTTCTGAAATGGCAGCGAACAAACTAAAGTTGGAGTTAAAGGCGCACCCCACACCTTACAAGATGTCGTGGCTATCGAAAGGCACCGAGATGACCGTTTCCAAGCGCTGCCTTGTTAATCTATCCATTGGTTTTGTTTATTTGGACAAGATACGGTGAGATGTTCTACCAATGGATGCTAGTCATGTTATTCTTGGGCAATCATGGCAATTCGATAGGCGGACTACTCATGATGGTTATCGAAATACGTATTCTTTTGAATTTGGAGGGAAGAAGATTATATTAGCACCTAGTAAGTAGCCTTTGAAAACTCCTGTTGTCAAAAAGTCTTCATCTCCTACATTGCTGTCAATGAACGATATGAAAGGTGCTTAAAAGGGGTTCGTATTGTATATGTTTTACTTCACAAAGCAGGTGAAGTTGCTTCTTCCATACCTCTTGAAGTTCGGCCACTTTTGGAAGAATTCAAGGTTGTTTTCCCGACGGACTTACCTGCGGGTCTCCCTCCTATGAGAGACATTCAACACCAAATCGATTTGATGCCCGGTGCTTCCCTACCGACTTTGGCTCATTATCGGATGAGTCTGACGGAGCATGAAGAATTGCATCGACAGGTTGTCGAACTCTTGACTAAGGGTTTTATCCGAGAAAGCCTTAGTCCATGTGCCATTCCAGCTCTCTTGGTACCTAAGAAAAATGGTACTTGGAGGATGTGTGTCGATAGTAGGGTGATCAACAAAATCACTGTCAAGTATCGATTCCCTATTCCTCGCCTTGATGACCTCTTGGATCAACTCTCTGGTGCAATCATCTTTTCGAAGCTGGATTTGAAAAGTGGATATCATCAAATCAGAATCAAGCCTAGAGATGAATGGAAGACAGCATTCAAAACGAAAGATGGGCTGTATGAGTGGCTAGTCATGCCATTCGGATTGTCGAATGCACCATCGACATTCATGAGGTTCATCACCCAAATTTTGAAACCCTTTTTGGGAAAATTTGTTGTGGTCTATTTCGATGATATTCTTATTTTTAGCATGTCTACTGACGAGTACCTGCATCTTCAAGAAGTACTTCACGTGTTGAAACAGGAGCGCTTGTACGCATCCCTCGAGAAGTGCTATTTCATGGTGCCGCAAATCCTTTTCTTGGGATTTCATATTTCAGCAAAGGGCATTTCAGTGGATGATGCCATGATCAAGGTGATTCGAGAATGGTTGACTCCATCAAATGCGTATGAGGTACGAAGCTTTCATGGCCTTGCTTCTTTCTATCGACGATTTATTGCACACTTCAACACTATTGCGGCCCCACTTACTTCTTGCATGAAGAAAGGAGTCTTTGAGTGAACGTGTACGGCTCAGAAAAGTTTTGAGCAGCTCAAAGAAAAATTGAGCATGGCCCCGGTACTCGCATTGCCTAATTTTGATCTTGTTTTTGAAGTACATTGCGATGCGTCAGGTACTGGTATTGGAGGAGTTCTAAGTCAAGGAGGTCGACCCATAGCCTTCTTTAGCGAAAAATTGAATAGTGCTAAACTTCATTATAGCACTTATGATCTGGAGTTCTATGCACTGTTTTGCATACTCGAACATTGGAGGCAATATCTTATTCATCGAGAGTTTGTTTTGTACATTGATCATGAAGCTCTCAAGTATATTTCAGGGCAGCAAAAGCTCAACTCCAGGTGTGCAAAATGGGCTAAATACGTTCAGGAGTTCACTTTCATCATTAAACATAAAGTTGGAGTTCAAAATCAGGTTGCTGATGCTCTTAGTAGAAAGAAGAGCTTACTGCACACAATACGATCAACAGTTCTTGGATTCGAATCATTCCAAGAGTTGTATCATGAAGATCCTTACTTCTCCAAAATCTTGCCTGAAGTAAAAGAGAAGAAACTTGCTGATTTCACTGAGTGTGATGGGTTTCTTTTCAAAAGGAACTGTTTATGTGTACATGATTGTTCACTTCGACAAAGGGTGATAGATGAAGTTCATCGCGACGGACATTTTAGGCTTGACAAGACCGTGCAACTTGTTTCAGCCAAGTACTTTTGGCCTCATTTGAAATGAGACATACATCGACATGTGATGAGGTGTTGACGCTGCCAAACTAGAAAAGGGCATGCTACTAATGCTGGCCTTTATTTGCCCTTACCAATCTCTCAAGCGCCTTGGGAAGAAATCTCTATGGACTTTGTTCTTGGACTACCTCGCACTCTCAGAGGTATAGATTCCATCTTTGTTGTTGTAGATCGATTCTCAAAGATGGCGCATTTTATTCCTTGCCGCAAAACTATGGATGCTTCGCGTATTGCTGAATATTTCTTTAAGGAAGTCTATAAATTTCATGGCATTCTGTAGATTATTACTTTTGATCAGGACACAAAGTTTCTCAGTCATTTTTGGCGACAATTGTGGAAGAATGTCGGTACTAAACTGCAATATAGTAATGTGTTTTATCCCCAAACTGATGGGCAAACTAAAGTCGTCAATCGAACCTTGGGAAATCTATTGAGGACACTCATTGATGAAAATCCTCGCTCTTGGGAGACGCAATTGTCACATGGCAAATTTGCATATAATTGTGTTGTAAACCGTACGACTGGGTATAGTCCTTTCATGATCGTGTATGGACAACAGCCGAACACTGCTCTTGATCTTGCACCCATTCCTTTTGCTAAAAAGTTGAGTGGCAATGTTGAAGATATTGTTTCTCAGATGAGAGCAATTCATGAAGATGTGTGCGACAAAGTCCTATAAAAAGGACGTCGAGAAGCGGTGGCGTGAAGTTATCTTCAAACCAAGAGATTTCGTTTGGGCTTACTTGCCACCAGAGCGTCATCCTGTTGGAAGCTATAACAAGCTTAGTGATTGAAAGCTTGGTCCTCTTGAAGTTCTTGAGCGCATCAATCCCAAGCATATGGCTTAAGGCTTCCTTCTCATATGAAAACACATGATGTTTTCAACGTTCAACATTTAACACCTTATGCTGGTGATTCCTCTGATGATGACATGAATTCGGGGACGACTTCTTTTAAAGAAAGGGAGGTTGATGCTGGTCAGACTGATAATGCCACCCGCATCGAAGACGAGCTCACTCGACCAAGAAGATCAGCCCGCATCCGAGCTCGACAAGTCGCTTGACTAGTCATGGAGATATCGAAAGAACGCAATTCAAAGACCAAGAGTCTCATCCGCGAGTCCATACCACAATAAAGTCCTTGTCTTTCCCTATACATTGGAAGCCTAAAAGATACTTTGGGATGATCAAGAAGACGTTGGACATTTATCTAGTTTCTAGTTTCTAAGTTCTTTAATGTTTTATAACTTCTAGGGTCTTTAATGCTCTTTAGTCTCTTCATTTGCTTGAGTCTTTTCATTTGTTTTTCTTTGGCCATAAAAGACCATCTACTTTTATATATTCGACAGACAATTTGATAAATGAAAACTTGCCTTGAGCAATTATCCTGAACCTTAAAGAGTTCAACCCTTGAAAACCTAGGAGAGTTTTCACTCCGTCCTTGAAGAGTTGGAGGTTTTCAAAATTTGCATCCTTGAAGAGTTGCAGTCGTTGATCTAGAAGAATCGATACCCTATCAACTTCCTTGGAGGCCTAGAAGAGCAACCATCAAAGTTTCTATCTATCCTCTGTTCAATCCCCTATTTCGACCATTCTAACTGCCCATTTTCCATCAAAGTTACTCTCTCGATCCTTTCGTTCAAGTAGCCTATTCCAAGACCACATCAAATTGCGAGGATCAATCACTAGTTCTAATTGACGCGATCGTTCGGGTTAGGTTTAGGATCGTTCGAAATTCATACAATAGTCAAGCGGAATCATCCGCGGTCCAATTGTATAACATTTATGAATCGTTTCATAGTCATCCTTGGATCGGTCTATAATGGCCCAAAATATTTTCTCGTCAATTCTTATAGTCGAAGTGTCGATCCATGGCCAAATTCTTAGGTCCACGTACTTGATTCCTAGCTAGCATTTCCCTAATGGTTAGTCTTCTCAAGAATGATCAATTATGAGTGAGATTTAACTAAAGTGCATCGAAAATATAATTATTTCATAAATCCCAAAAATGAGTCGAATTTCAGAATGTCACAAGAATCATAGATTTGAGCTTTAGTTAAGATGGGTTTAGGCCAGTAAAGTTAAAAGGCTTTGAGTTTAATCAGAATAGGTCATAAAGAAATCAAGCCTAACACTAATTGAGCCCACAATGAAGCAAAACTCAGCGAAGCCCATGCACATTGGTATAAGTTCGGGATTTTTGTGACGTAGAAAAAGTTGGGGTATTTGTGTCACAGTGGGTAAGTTTAGGGTTTTTAGTGACACAAAAAAATGTTTGAGGTATTTGTATCATAGTGAGTATGGTTTAAGATTTTTTGTGGTATTAATCATTATGATTAACATGTTTTTTTAGTTTGGAATCACCACTAACCTATTGTAGGCCAGTTAGGGGCCAAGTGAAACGCAGGATGTCATATAATTTCCACAAACCAGACCCTAGGAATGAGGACTTGGTTATCCTAATCTTTTAATTAGTGCCCATTTGGTACCCAAACTTGTTTTGTTATCGAAAACGTGATTCAAGCAATCTTATCAAATTTTAAGCTCCTAAGTACATTCCACTAGGTGATCATACATGGTGGCTTGCGAAAACGGATATTTGTCAAGCATATAGAAACAACACATCAAAACGAGATAAATATGTCAATGAGGAAGACGGAATGTAAAGTGAGAGAAAAGTAAAACCCAATACAGTATCAAGTAAAGAATATACATGGCCTTATTGTCACGCCCCAAGACAAGGCCTCCGTGACCGGTACCCTAAACTAATCATGCCTATTTCTTAAATTAATTAGCACGAAACAACCATGAACTCGTCAAAACAAAGTTACTAGCTTAGTAATAGCAACTAAATACTAATCAACGGTTTAAGCTCATCCTAAAATACGATTCCAAATTGCCACGCTAACTACTCTTTTGATCTTTTCTCGGATTTTTTAACCTAACATCTACATTATACTGAAAAAGCTAGCTACACCATACATTAGATTTGAACAACAGAGTATTGAACATAGACTCAAAACATTACTCAAAATTACAACTCAACACTAAACCAGCACAATGTTTCCCAAAAGGCTAATTTAGGCAATTTTTCATTTACGTGCTTTTCGTGCCACTTTTTCACAGGCACTAGCAGCAACATGATTAATCACTAAGATCACAGTAAATAGAAGGATTAACCAAAAATAGACCACCATTACACTAATCAAACCATAAAACACCCAAACATGGGATTCTGACAACGATACTTACACTAAGGTAAAAGAGGTGCCCGGGATCATCCGGTACCATTAGTAGAGCCAAATGAGAAACCAAGGCCCTCTGTCCAGCATGCTCAGGCTGCTGTCTTCTGTACAGCGGGCTACGAGCACACATTTGGGCCTTAGATCGGCCCTCTGTCCAGCATGCTCCGGGTGACCTGTACAAGCAAGAGGGATGTCCCGGGACCGTCCGGGATCCTCAAATGGTCTGTAACGGGACCCGGAGTTTCGTTATACAGTGCATTAAAGGGGCTGGACAGCGGGCTCTGGGTGCTTGTTTTTGGCTCAAATGAACCCAAACGGCCACAAAAATCCCCCGGACGGCTCCTAAAGTTTGATATGGTGCAAGATTACCCTAGCGAAGACATCGACAACTAACATACAAACACACGTAATCGAAACACAAAATGATGGAATGTAGGAAAGCCATAACCAGCTTGGTGAACTAGAGATCCAGGCATTGAGCTCGTGGCGCCCGCTAGGGAGAGCCAAGCCATCGTGTCTCGACTTTGACTCCGGTTCTAGCACGGCATCCTCGGCAAGTCGAAGATAAAAGAAAGTGTTTCCTACCTTGAGCGGGACTGTAACAAGATGGCAAAGGAATTGAGATGGACTCTTATTCACCGGGAGAGAGATGAGAAAGATGGAATGGCGTGAAGGGGAGCGTGTATCCCTCAAAGGTCTTTCACTTTCGTTCTCTAACTTGGCCACGGTTTGCTCTCACCTTGCCCTCTAACTTTTACCTTCAAGCACTAGAATTTTTCGGAGAAGAGAATGGCCAAGAGGAGCCTCCAAACTCACTCTCTATATTCTGCCCGGCTAGACTTACCAAGTTTGTGTGCCTAATTTTCTCTCACTTTTGCTCTCCAACCTTCACGTTGAAGCTCTGGAGAATTTTGTAGAGGAGAAAATGGTCAACAGGACTTCTAGATTCACGCCCACGAGCCTTCCTCTGAGTCAGTTTTGCTCAGGATTTTCCAAGAGCTCATTTCCCTCACTTTTGTCACTTCGATTGTCCTCAATCAGGTCACAATCACTCAAGTCTAATCCCTCACTTCACTCTCCTGTCTTGCATATCCCTTCTCCTCAAAATCTGCAGAAGAGAGAAGATTTTCCAGCTCAATCAAGCCCAATCACCTAGGTAGCATCTGTTGGAGTTGGCGAATACTTCGGGGACCTTTATTTCTCACACCAGATACGCCCACGTGAACTTAGGGAAACTGAAGTGTTGTTCGACGACATGTGACCCATGCGTGTGGAATGCGGGGGTTCGGGGGCAGCGCCTCCGACACGAGTGCCCCGCTGCCCAATCAGCGGACGGCTGCCCCGCTCGCCGATGAGCGGGCCGGGGCTCGGGGGCAGCGCCCCTGAAACCTCAACGGATTTGGGCTGGCCCGTATAGTACGAAATTAAGAGATTTCATATAGGTTTAGGTTTTGGGCCCGTTTGGGGCATATATATATTTTGCTCGTTTTTCTGATCATTGTAACGAGTTGAGTGGCTGTAAACCTAAAATCATAGTAAAATCTTTTTGTAGGACGTAGTCCTATTCGAGGATGAACTTGGGTAAATTCGTGCATCGTCTGTTTTCTCTATTTTCTACGTGATCGTTCTGTTTCGGTTCTCGATACATCCCTTCAGCATCGACACCGACACGTGACACATGACACAATATGACGACATGTCATTCCTAAAAAAATAGAGAATTCTGACACTAGGACATGTTATATATTAAATGTATATTTATATATATATATGATAAGTTATCATTTTTGTGATTATTTCAATCAAATTAATTTAATTTAAATCCACAAATAAATAAGTAATAAAAAAGAGAGTGTCAGTGTCTGACACCAACACAGAGGCTCCGGAGAGTGTCCGTGCTTCCTAGCCAACCACTCCACTAAGTTCAGTCTCCTAGTCAGTCTAGTTCCTCTCTAATTGCCGACCAATGCTTGGTTCAATCTTTCTATTTCTCTTTGGACTTGGTAGTTGGAGGTCTAAGGATACAATTCATATGAGAAAAAGAGTGGATAAGTGGGGGCCTATGAGATGAGGTGTGGTGGGAAGATATGCTCATCTTGGATAGAGTAGAGTTAGACTGTGCAGTCACGCAGAAACGGCGAGTACGCGCTTGTCGTTCGTCCGATTGGCTGAAATTTTGATAAGAGATAGTTGACACATGGACGTAGCTTTCCTAAAAGTTTCACGCCCAACGGACATCAGGAAGTCCACTTTTGGAGGCCATACATTACTGGTTTTTGTTTAGGGGCCTGGTGCAAGATCAACCAATGCCAGCTCAGAAAAAGGAAAACCTGGGAAAATATCTTTGCAGCTAGTGTGCGGCCATATATAATTGGAAAATACATTCAAAGACACTCATCGTGATACCTAGTTTGTAATTTTCTGAGCTCGTTTGGGCCTTCAATCGATCATAGAACGACAGGCCAAAATTGTTGAAGAGAAGGTTGAGACCAAATGTGAATTGGGGTGGTCAAGACTCTCTGGAGTTGCCACTGACCAAAATTTTAGCCATGGAGCCTAAGATTGTAATACTACGATATCCCAATCTTAAAAATGTAGAACAAACGTAGTGGAAAAAATGGACACGGGATGATGTTTTGCAGATGTTTTCGATTGGGGTTGAGTTGCGCCTATTCATTAGTGATCTTCACAAGACGTGTGGATGGCCTATACAAATTACACCCTAGCTATTAATGAACTATCATGCTTATAGTATATATGTGCAGAAGGAACGTAGCGAAGACAGGGAATGTATGGTCATATAAACTAAGCCATTTCACCCAAAAAAAAAACTCCTACTGTTATCGGCGAGCTTGATTCCTGAAATGATTTTCTTTGGAAGACGTAAAATGAACTCGTAGACGAAATTCATGTGTCAACACTTCCATCTCCAAATTAGCCACCGAAGAACCTTCAAGAGTGTCCAAATAGGCTGTTGGAATTGATGTATACAGAGATCTGGCCGACCATATAATCATATCTCTCTAGTATTGGTGAGGTTTCCCCAATAGACTTAACTTTTCATTGAAATTGTCCGTTCCTCTTATTGAGTGATTTAGCTCCATTTCTTCATTTCGAAATTCCATGCCCTAAATCTAGCCATTAATCCTTTTGACTTACAAATTTAAGTAAAAGGAATATCAAAGCCTTCTTATCAAGGTAGCGTGCAACACATGATAAACATTTTCTTCGCAGTTGATATAGGGAGCATAATCTAGTAAGGAATACTTTCGTGGATGATAAAAATATTTAGACATAAATTTTTGTTAATAATGAGAAAGAAATTTCCATTGACAAATTATTTGTAGCGACACAAACGATTATTTTTAAGAAAACATCTTTCAAATCATTTATTTTTCGTAAAATAAATGAAGCATCATCATCACCATTATTGCTAATTGGCCAACATTTAGATCATGTCCAGTATATATATGTGCGCACGCACGAGTAGCCTATTAGCCAAGTAGATATTTATTTCCATCGACTCTCCTTATTAAAACCTATGTTCAATAGCAGCATGACGATATACATCTTTGTTGGATGCGAAAAATTCCATATATAAGGCAGATATTGATTTCGTTCAGCACTTGTCAACACCAAGACACTGAATCGATTCCGAGATAACAATAAAGCAACTGGAATAATATATCTTCGTAGGATGCAGTCCCCATAAAACGAGGATATGTACGTTCGTCTATATCTTTCCCTTGCTTTCAGCTTTTTCGAAGTACAAGTTGATATCCAACGCATTTCTTGACCAGCGACTGTCCCATTCATTATATTCAAAGTACCCTTCATTATCTGTGAAGTGAATGTGTATTACGAAAATATCTTATTAACTGTTTAAATTTTGATAGCATTGGATACATGATTTTGACATCGATGATAGTTTTTTTTTTCCTTAGCAATGTGCAAGTGTATATGTCTTTGGTAGAGGATCGACAAGGGCCAAGGTAAAGAAAATATTGTTTCATTAGATACAAGGCAACTCTCTACAATCCCAAAATTGGGCTAGGGTATCACAAGTATTTTGGGATGGGGTACAACCGGGGTATCTAAGCATGCATGATGTTTTCTTTTTCTTTTTTATATTGAGATGTCGTCAAAACACTTATTCGATGTCATATTAGCTAAGAAAGGTATTTTCTCATGTGTAGTGGCGTGACTCCATTTGCGTGTGACATTGTGTAGGCATATGCCAGTTCGGATGGAAATTTCATCCCTCAACACGTTCCACATCCCATAATAGCCTTGTGGTGCCATAGCCATTTTATTGGTTAAATCCTAAATCATTTACTACTTAATCGCCTCAGCTGCGTGATTGTGTTTTCTTTTTTAATTTTAAGATGTTGCCAAAACACTTATTCTATGTTATTTTAACTAACAAAGGCGTTTTCTCGAGTGAGTCGTGGTATGACTCTATTTGTGTCTACATTATGTACGAATAAGTCAGTTCGGATGCAAATATCATTCCACCACACCCTTGCGGTACCATGTCCCACTACATCTTGCGGTACCATAGTTTTATTAAGTACTAAATCATTTATCATTTAATTAGCCATGCATGCATATGTCTCCAAAACACTTATTCGTCATATTTAACTGATGAGGCTGTTTTCTCGTGTGTAGTGGCGTGACTCCATTAGGCATATATGTTAGTTCGGATGCAAATTTCATTCTTGATTTAACATAATGACATGACACGGGTACAACATGGCATATTCGACACTTAGACATGACGAGAAAATGACATGATGTGGCAACGACATGGCAAGTTCGAAATACAGACATGATGGGAAATTAACATGACATGGGAACAATATGACAAATTCACAATTTGGGCATAATAAGAAAATGACATGACATGGCAACGACAAGCTGAAATTTCATGCATTATGACAGAATGTCATGACATGGAAAATTCAAAATTCAGGCATCATGAGAAAATTAAATGATATAGCATCGACATGACAAATTCAGACACAATTAAAAATGACATGATATGGGAACAACAGAGCAAAACTCAGAAATCCACGACATTGCATCATCTTGAGCTTGTAAAACCCGACGTCCGATTTGCATCATTTTTCATTGTTGAAACGCTTGTGTCAAGAACTTAGGTGGGATTCAGATGGGACGGTTCATGGAAATCCAGATCAGGGCATACTGACCCAACTTTAATATCTCCAGCAACATAAACGGCGGATATGAGCAACGAAACAGAAACGAATAAAACATATGCAGCTGGTAATCCCACGAAGACATTAAATCACACATTAAATGATGGTATTATGGTTGAAAGTATCACTTCCCAAGCTGCCTCATAAGACAGAAAGGGTTTTGACAGAAGTTGAGACCTGACATGAGAGGAAAGTGAGCAGACTAGAGCCAAGGATAACCTGTCGCATAAGATCCAATCCAGCACATGTATGACGTCTGCCGATGGCAATAGATATGGCGGCAAGTCATCCTTGGCTCAAATCTACTCTCTTCCTCTTCATGCGAGACCACACCCAACAGCGACGTGCATTAGCAATCTCTTCTTCAATTTCCCGACGATCAATCGAGTTTTTCATGTCATCTGTGGAAGCCCCGGCTTAGTATTTATATCAGTCAGCTCAGCTGGCAGCAAGTGGCAATTGCCCACATGATATATTCTTATCCATTCTTACTTACAAGGAGAGATTCCACATTCTTCTTCTCTTTGTCAACCGATCCTTATTTGGTATGTTCAACTCTGAGAGAAAATGGGCATTTTCTGGCTCTGGACCCGTTGGCCTTGTAACGGAGTCGCTAATGGTGGTGTCCAATCGGATTTTCCGAGAATATAGTACCCCCCACATAGGTGGGAATTTTTCAATGGAGGCTCTTTCTGTGGTTAACGCGATGAAAGGAATCAAATAGGATAGATTGTTGCGGACACTTCATATTGTGTATATATTTCAAGGTTGACTCAAGATCTCACATTTGTCGAAATCCAATCCAAGAACACAATAAGGTAGAATTCATCAAGAGTTATAAATTCTGCTTCCGTTCCCAGATTCACATGATATAAGTTCTGTAATGGCGACATCTTAGTTTTCAAATGAAATATCATTCATATTGGTTGTTCTATCTAGTGAAATCAATAGTAAATGCCTTAGTAGAACTGAATGCAAGAAGTAGGAGCAGGTATTGCGTGGTCACTAGACCTTCATCATTGAGCATATATTGGTTCCAACGTGGGCCTTCTAAAAATCTAGATAGTTCATATGTTTTAAAATTCACACAGATAGGTCTACTTATTTATGACAGAATTTATGGGAAAATCCTTAAAATCTCGAGAACTCCATGCAGGAATCATTTAAGTTTGAGAGGGAGAGAGAGAGTAGTGCCATGTCAATGGGGATAGAGAGAGCTACAGGGGGCCATGTTAATGATTTGTACATGTCTTGAAAGAGGTTGGCACAGCGCACTTCTGCGAAGCATTTGACCACTAATAATGGTATGTAGTCTAAAATAGCATGTCAACAAATTCAGCTTCTCATGATATTGTAGCATTTATGGTATGACTAGCCTGGTAGCCATTTAGTTGCTTAATTTAATCGTCTCTCCTTAGTAAAAACTTTTGTTCAAAATTTGTAGCATGGCGATATATATCTTTGTTGGATGCAGTCTATTTCATTAATATGGCAGATACCGAGTTCTTTCAACACTTGTCAACCTCAAAGAACTGAATCAATTCCGAGATAACAATAGAGCTACCCGAATAACAAAGTCTCTTAGATGAGGATATGTATGTTCGTCTAAATCTTTTGCTTGCTTTTAGCTTTTCGAAGAATAAGTTGCTATGTAGCCCATATTCCTGACTAACTTTTGTCCCATTGATTATTTTCAAGGTGCCTTTTACTCTGTGTAAAGTCAATATGAATAATGAAAATACCTTGTGAACCCTTGCATCGACATCTTTGATATGTCCGACTTATGTTCTGAGAGTGCCTAGAGGAAGCAAAGATAATAGCACCTCAAATTTTGCAAATCGAGAGTAGCCATCTAATAGCACCTCAATTCCTAGGATCTTCTCAAATCCTAAGTTCGGACAATCTACTCGATGCAAAATGATCCTAAACCCGAGTGCTGAACTAGAGTTGCCACCAATTGGTTCGAAAAACTAGATCGATTGAACACCAAAAGGCTAAGGCAGTGATGGGAAATTCCGCTACCTAAGTGTGAAGGAGACTAGTCAATGAGGACTGGAGGTCTTCGATCTGAGGTAACATTACTCATGGGACGAATTAGCATCCCACAACGCCTTTTCAGTACGATAGTCTTATTTTTTGTTAAGTCCTAAATCATTGTCATTTAATTCTCTAAGCATGCATGATGTTTTGCGTTAAATGCTGAAAAGTTCAAGTTTCAGCATTCACGTGTTTATCAAAACCCTCATGTCACAATCATATGAAAGGATGAAGCATACTCCAAAAGTACCTACTAATTTTTTTTAACAAAGAAACCTTTTAAAACACCACCATTCCTCTATCCACCACCTGGGTGCTAGCGATGAGAAGCTGTTATCTAGACTCGGGTTCATGGACAGGATGCAATCAGAGCCATCAAATTTTGTGAGACGCACGTGGAATCCGTAATCAATAATGATCATTGCTGTCATTGACCAGGTCCTTCGGGACCTAGGTTAAAGTAAGAATTTCCGGCTAATGATGGCATGAATCAACCTTTATACAACTAATCATCTATTTGCGAGAAATGGGCATTAGTGTTATAGACGGAGGTTAACCTCTCAAATCCTACCAACTGAATGTAAACGACCATGAATCTTGCATATATTGAAGGTCTTGATTTAACTTGTTCATGGATCTGGCAAGATGTTCCATGGGCCTCTAGGTAGTCGATCTTCAAGCCCGTACTGCTAAATTATCAAAACAAACAAAACAAAGAAAGAAACAAATCGACTGACTTCTTTTTCTCAGGTACAATAAAGATGCATTTGGTTCAGCTTTTGGGGAAAATATTTGGGATAATGCAAACAACTTTACCTTAAATGAATTTTTTGAAATGCAAGTATTGTTTAGTAAATTACAATTTAAAAGTGCACTAGAAAGCAACTTTGGTTTAAACGGTATTTGGGAAAATCATACTTTGTAAACAACTTTTACTATTGTTTTTTTAAAAAAACAGCCTCAAAACCAACGAAGGACTCAACGGCTGGCGGGCTAGATCTAGCAATAGCACGACCTTAGGCAAGGGCCGCTTGGGGTGTCGTGCGACCCCAATTAACACTCGCTTGGGTTCGCGCAACCTTGGGCAATAGTCACTTGAGGTAGTGCGACCTCAGGAGAGGCAGCCAGCAGCCGAATATGCCTCACTAGTGCCAGATCTGGCCTCGTCAGTGGCCTAAGCCCTTCACCAATGACATCAAATGAGGTGAGGACATTTATGTTATTATGAAAGTTAAGGGAAAATTTAGAAGCTAAACAAATATATTAGCGCTGACAAAAAAAAAACAAATATATTAGCATTTCGGAAATGCTCAAAGCCTAAAGCACCTTCGGACCTGCTTTTAATGGAATACCTTTAAAGGCCTTTAGAAATACAATTGCATCTGTCTAAAATGCTTCAAAAACCTTGCCAAAAGACACTTGCATAGCCCCTTGGGGAAACGGTTTCAAGACGCCTGAATTCTCGAAGAACAACTGGCAGTAGTAGGGTCTCTTGAGCCTAACATGAGAAGGAGAGAACAAAATGTTGCCTAGAATAACTTGCCGGTCATCCAATGTGGATGCCCTTTACGGCGCTCCGAAGCCGGCAAACCATTCTGGGCTACAAGTTCGCTCTCTGCAACTTCATGTAAGACTTCCCAACCTATTTGATGACCAAAGTTGAATGGCATACATCAATATATCACTATAATTCGTTTCATTGGGCACTAGACATATCCTAATGCTAGACTGGAGGGACTTATATATATACAGCAAGAACTAACATTGAGGCATCCGCATTATCATGTTGCTTTAGATTCTTCACTCCTCATGGGCAAGGTTCGAGATTCCAAACGAATAAGAACTTTCCTAAAGAAGTAGTGCCATTGTACCATGCTTATCCAAAAAAAGAAAGTGCTGCGCACCACCTTCAAAGAGGGACCACATATGTCCTTACATTTCCTCAATCATAGAACATTAGTCTCCAGAATTCACATGATTATATTGTCGGTCGATAAATGGTTTATACAATCAACCTTGAAGCAGATTAATGTCCAAAATACAACCTTTCACTTCCAACTATGCAAGAAGGGCTTAAGTATAAAGTTCCCCTTAAAAGGCTCTTGGTTAAAGAAACAATGATGCTTCTTGTTCGTTGAAATGCTTGAACTTTTCACCATGAAAAGTACATATATAGACTCCTGTACGAAAGAGAGAAAACAAGCAATTGAGGATGCTTGGAATTTTTTATTATCTTTGCGGTATTAGTATAGATCATGAAAGCTCATTTCTCACCATGCACGAGTCCCTAATTGATCTTCTTTGTTGGAGAAAGATCCGATTTGATTCTTGATTCTGATTCTAATCACAAAGATTGAGGATTAGTTGATGCAGTCAATCGGGATTAATTAGGAAAATGTATCTCGTTTATTCTTTATTTGATCTTTTCTTTGTACTATAAATATTGGCATGTACATGCACAGAATACATACAAGAAGAACATTTTCAATATTTCTTCTTCCTTTACATTTTCTGTCATGATATCAGAGCCTTCGGTTCTGACTTAGCTTCTGCAAATTCTTTCGAATTGCCCCGATAGCTCTCTAATTTCGTTGTTGCAAATCTCACCTGGCAAAACGAGTTAGCGCTTGGGGCAAGAATTCAAACACCTGCATACATGCCAAAAAGGCAGAACAAAAAAACCACCTACCAGTGAAAACCAACAAACGGCCCTACCTGTGATGGAGGAATCATCCAACAATTCAACTCAGAATCAAAAATCAACATCCCTTGACTCCAGCACCAACTTCAATCGAGCCTTCCAGTCATGTCCAGTGGCCGCTAATACAATGGACACCAGTGCAAGGCCAATAGGGCTAACACAGCTCATTCGTAGGAAATGCGAATACTGGACTTGGAGTCACCCAAGAAGCCCAGCCGACTGGATCTAATCAGACTTTACCAGGTCAAGGGATGAATCCCTACCCGGGACTACAACCTAGTTTCTACCCGTACGCCATTCCGGCAGCCAACGGCAGTCCAGAACCCGGCGACACACTCTACACATCACCGGCCGACGGACCGGAGCTCCGGCTTATTAACTTGCAACTCACTGGTCCTGATAACTATAATACATAGGCTCGGGATCTCCAGCGAGCCCTTGTGACCAAGGACAAGGACAGATTCATCGATGGAACTGTGCCTTTCCCGACCGATGACCGGATACAGTGATATTGGCGCAAATGCAGCCAACTTGTTCGCACTTAGATTGGGAACTGCATAGCCCCCAACGTTGCCGCCGGCCTTCCACCGATGGAAGACTCAAAGAAAATGTGGAATAGCATTCGGGAAATGTATGGAAAAATGGATCGGGCGAAGCATTTCTCACTCACACAGGCCATATCAGAGTTGAAGCAAAGGAACCTCTCGGTTACCGCTTGCTTCAACCGACTCTCAGCTCTATGGAACGAGCTCGAGGCAGCTGAGGAGGAACTTCAAGGACTTAAATCGACACTAGAACAGTATAGAAAGATTCGAGAAAGAGAGAAGGTAACCCATTTTTTGTTGATTCTAAACGAAAGTTACTTACCATTTCGTTCCCAAATCCTTGCCATGGATCCTGTACCTCCGCTTGGCCGAATCTATCAGCTGGCGGTACAAGAACAGAACCAACGGTTGGCCACAATGGAGTACCTGAAGATAGGAGAAAGCGTGACGCTCGCTACTCCAGCGAGGACATCACAGCAACCGTCAAACGCCCTGGGATCACTGCTGCCGCCACGAGCTCAGACGTCCTTCGTGACACACAGCAAAAATTCTAATCGCTGGGATGAAGAAGACCCAAATAATAGGGTTTCAAAGATGGACGGTCCATATTACAAGAAGGGATCAAACAGCTCTCATTCAACCATCCATGCGGATGAATTGGGTGGCCTCCATCAAGCCACAACAGGTTCGAATTTCAAATCATATGGTCCACGAAGCGTTATGTCAACTAGAGGAAATGGACAAAATTTTAAAAACAAAGGTAAATGTTGTGATTATTGCGAACGTCCACATCACACTATTGATACCTGTCAGAAGTTACATGGAAAATCGAATGATAAAGAGGAAAAGGAGAAAGATTTTTCTGCTTATCAGGTTTTGACACAAGGGACTGATAGGGCAAATCAGACCATTACAAATGATCAATACCAGCATAACATGAGGGCATTGAATCAATTAAAGATCACAGACAAGACAGCAAGTATTTCAGATATTTCTTTTCCCAAGAATGATAGCATTTCAGTTGATGCATGGATAATCGACTCTGGCACTAGTGACCACATAATCTATGATGAGCGAATGTTTTCTGATCACCACAAAACAAATCCTGATGCATCTGTTCATCTTCCAAATGGTACTGTCACTCATGTCACCAAAATTGGAACAGTTCATCTTAGTCCAAACATTACCCTTAAAAATGTCCTCTACATTCCTGAATTTAAATTCAACCTTATATTAGTTTCCAAGATTTGTGAAGACAACTCTTGTCTTGTCATATTCAATTCTGAAAACTGTTTCTTTCATGACCATTTGACTGGCAACATGATGGGCTTGGGTAGTGTTGCACAAGGATTGTACTTTTGGATCAGCTTTCCAAAGGGCTTTGATATTTCATTATTCAATAAAAGCATTTCATGTAATGCTACCACTAGCAATAAAAATTCTCTTTTTCATCAACGTTTAGGTCATAGTACTCGTTTTCCTCATTCAAATTGTCAAATTTGTCCTTTAGCAAAACAATCACGAGCACCATTTCCGATAAGCACATCTTGAGCTACTATTACATTCTCTCTGCTTCATGTAGACATCCGGGGTCCCTATCATACTTCAAATCATGATGGGTCTCGCTTTTTCTTAACAATTATAGATGATCACACTCGTGCCGCTTGGGTTTTCCTCATGCAATCCAAGAGTCAAACATTCTCTAAATTGTCGAATTTCTTTTCCTTAATTAAAAATCAATTCGACAAGTCTGTCCATAAAATTCAAACAGACAATGGACGCGAGTTTTTCACTATAGAGTGCAATTCTTTCCTTGCTTCTCATGGGATACTTCATGAAACCTCTTGCACCTACACTCCTCAACAAAATGGGGCTGTAGAGCACAAATGTCGTCATCTCTTAGAAGTAGCTCGAGCTCTAAAATATCAAGCATCTATTCCTGAAATTTTTTGGGATGATCGTGTGGTCACGGCGACTTATTTGATCAATCGCATGCCAACTAGAATTCTTGAGGGACGTTCTCCTTTTGAAATGCTTTTCAACAAACAACTGGAAATAGGACACTTGAGAGTTTTTGGCTGCTTATGTTATGCAACAAATGTGGGTCCTCGAAACAAAATGGACCCTCGTGCCATTCGATCTGTATTCATGGGATATCCTCTCCCCTAGAAAGGTTACAGGGTTACGGAAATATCTACAGGTAGGTTCTTTGTTAGTAGAGATGTTGTTTTCCATGAAGATATATTCCCATTTCAGGAATCGACATATTCTTCCCAAACAACTGTATCGAAGTCAAAACATGATCAATTCTTATCTGAAGAAGATTTATCTATGACTTCACCATATGTTTTTGTCTCTCCTGATCAAACACCAAAAGCTCCTAATTACTCAAACCAACCGATGGAGTCACCTATGCCATCCATCGAGGAGGAAGATTTATCGATTTTATCTCTACAGCAGCATATTGGTCAGTCATCTCCTTCATTATTGGAACAACCAATTGCTGAACCACCTCGGCAATTCGGACGTCAAATTCGTCGCAATACATGGACAAAGGACTACATATGCCCCACGCTGAATTCTCCAGATACCCAATATCCTGTATCTTCATATGTCTCTTTTAATCGACTGTCAGTAGAACACATGTGCTGCATTAGTCGCATATCTGAGGCATAGGAACCTTTATCTTATGAAGAAGCAGCATGTGACCTGGGATGGCAATAAGCTATGGAAGCTGAATTGGATGCCCTTATGGATAATCATACTTGGGACATAGTTCCTCTGCCTCCAAATAGAAAACCCATTGGCTATAAATGGGTATATAAAATCAAAAACAACGCAGATGGTTCCATTGAACGTTACAAGGCTCGGCTAGTTGCTAAAGGATTCACACAACAAGAAGGCTTTGATTATCATAAAACCTTCTCTCCCGTTGCCAAAGAGGTCACTGTCTGCTCTTTTCTATCAGTTGCTGCATTTCGTAATTGGGAATTACATCAAATGGATGTCCATAATGCTTTTCTTCATGGTGATCTGGACGAAGAAATATACATGGAACTCCCACAGGGTTTACGCAGATAGGGGGAGTCTTGGGTTTGTCGTCTCCATAAATCCCTATATGAAATAGGCTTCTCGACAGTGGTACGCCAAATTCACAACTGCACTCACAAATGCAGGTTTTAAGCACTCCAAGCATGACTATGCCCTATTCACATGGACCCAACATCAATTTATTTATTAATATGCATTGATGATATACTCATTATGGGAAATGATGATTCCGCTATTAAGAAATTTAAGGGTTATTTGCGCTCTACCTTCCATATCAAAGATTTGGGACCTCCCAAATATTTTCTTGGTATTAAGATAGCCAAATCCAACAAGGGAATATGTCTTAGTTAGCGGAAGTTTATCTTGGAGATCATATTTGAAGCAGGATTATCGGGATGTAAGCTAGCTATTATTCCCATTGAATAGAATGTCAAGCTCACAACACTTGAATATGATAAGAGCTCAACGTCACCCAATGAAGATCCATTACTTGGAGATCCATCAAGATATCAGCAACTTGTGGAGAAAATGATTTATCTCACCATGACTAGGCCCGACATATGTTATGCAGTGTAGATACTCAGCCAATTTATGCATAACCCAAAACAATCACACATGAATGCAGCATTAAAAGTTGTGAAATATTTGAATGGATGTCCAGGACTTGGAATCTTGTTATCTCGTGATTGCAACATGGAAATGACAGCTTATTGTGATACATATTATGCGAATTGCCCAATGACCAAAAGATCTATCACAGGTTTTTGCATCAAACTGGGAAGATCTTTAATCTCGTGGAAGACAAAGAAACAATCAACTGTTTCTTTATCATCAGCTAAATCAGAATATCGAGTTATGGCAAAAACTATTTGCAAGATTATTTGGATACGAGGTTTGCTATCAGATCTTGGGGTACAAATTGATGGAGCGAGTAAACTATTTTGTGACAATGATGCAACACTCAAATTAGCACAAAATTCATGAAAGAACAAAATATATAAAGGTTAACTGTCACTTCACTCAAGAAAAAATTCAAGAAGGGATTATTACAACTCGAGGAATCAGAACTGCGGAGCAGCTTGCAGATATCTTCACTAAGCCTTTGTGCAAGAAACAGCATGTGTATCTTCTAAGCAAGCTAGGTGTCTTTGACATATATAAGCCACCAGCTTGAGGGAGAGTGTTGGAGAAAGATCCGATTTGATTCTTGATTCTGATTCTAATCACGAAGATTGAGGATTAGTTGATGCAGTCAATCGGGATTAATTAGGAAAATGTATCTCATTTATTCTTTATTTGATCTTTTCTTTGTACTATAAATTTGGCATGTAGTCCTTGTTGGTTTGACGGGTGTCTTTGGTGTTAAGTTGTACATGATGTTGTGAAAAGTAATACATATTCTTACCTTTACCAAAAAAAAAAAAATTTGGCATGTACATGTACAGAATGCATGCAACAAGAACATTTTCAATATTTCTTCTTCCTTTACATTTTCTGTCATTCTTAAGAAATCGAATTTAGACAGAGGCGTTACAATATGTCATGTACCCTTTTCTTTAAATTAAGCGATAAATTAGGAATAGAGAACCGATGAGAGTAACTCACACGCTTCACGGTCAGAAGTTAGGTACATTTGAAGGACTAAAGCACGTGAAAAGAGAAGGTCCTCAAGGCCCCACCTTACGTGGACCCAAACTTATATTATGTCGCTTATGCACACCCAAGTTACGCGGGACTGCGTCCCTACCCGGAAACCTCCTTTTTTTTTTTATAAAGAATAAACTACAAACGAGTTTTACAGAAGCAGTGAGATCAACTTACAGGCTTGAGGAATAAAGGTGAACCGCAAATAGAGGCTCAAAACACAACAAAAAGTGGAGGTCTCAACGGACTCAACTTCCACGAAACCAGGCATGGATGCAGCTATCACTTATGCACTGCTTTTGGATTCTATGTAACATGAATGGAAGGACTTACCTTTTGGAGCCGCCACTAATTGATTATGGATTGATTAAACACCCAAGTAAAATGGAGGAGTACATTTTACTTCTGCAAACCAAAGATTCAATGGATCTAGGGACTAAATTACGCTGGATTAATCTAACGCCCTTTGGGTACCTTTTCTCTTTATTTCAAAAATGTTTTCAATGGAGTCTTCATCAACTTTAATCATAAGCAACTAACATGTAAATGGTGATCATATGATGCATAAACAAAAAAATAACACTCAATAATCGAAGCAATAAATAGATTGTAGAAAATTTAAAGAACTGGATGCACTAAGCCAAAGCAAAGTGTATCACCATCCATCACCATGACGTTTCTGCAAACTATTACTTAGAAAAATATGCAGACACAAAATGCATAAATGTTATGCATGATTGTGCATGAATTAATGACCAACTAATATGCAATTTATACTAATTTTTTTGGTATTTTTCTCCCTTAATTAACGTGCATGATTTAAGAAAATGCACGAATTAATCGTGGAATTGTATACAACAAGAATTAACTTACATGAAGTAGTTAAATTACTAAATGACATACAGGAGTAGTATGGCTAGATGACATTCATAATGAATGTAATAAAAATTAATTCTCCGAATTCATGCAGTGTATATGAGAGACTCTCTAGAACAATTTTTGTTTTTTGTTTCTTTGTTAATTAGGAGAAAGAAAAATTACCCTAGAAGTCTACAAATTAAATGAACATGTATTAATTCCTAACCATGAATTAGATTATATATGCATTATATTAAGAATGAAAGCTAAATTCCATGTGCAAGATGACATATTTTAAATGTATGACATATTAAATATGCAATCCTTAGTCAATTAGCGGACATAAAACTTACCACTTACCAATTCTATAATGCAACCTATATAAAATGTTCTTTTTGTTTTTCTTTTTCAAAAACCATAAATTTAAGACTTAAGACTTTACACATGAACTACCATGAAATTGTTCTGTGACTAACAATTAAATGATGCAATGGTAACTCTAGTATCATTTTTTAGGCTATATGAACTATACACAATGAGGCTAATGCAATTAATAACTAAAAGTATCTATATGATATGATTATTAAAAATTAATAGTAAATGAGCAGCATTGTATGATATGCATGTTATGAAACTAATTAACTTTTAATTTACATGAAATTTTAATGACATTTTTATTTGACTTTTATGAAATCTAGATATTATTCTAAAATTAACATGCGGTCTAAAATTATCATGTATTGTCCTAAGTAATAAATTATTATTGCACCCTAAGCTCTAAGTATGTTTTCGACATGTGACATGCCATGTATACATGATGATCATTAAATTTCACGAGTCACCTCTTTCCCAAGCTTTCCACTAAATTTCAAAGACACAATTTCGGTATATACAAAGGTTATTCAATCGATCATGCTTATAAAAGAACATATTAAAACTATGAATAAGACAGGAGACCATATTAGGGATCCGATCTTTGGGCTCAAAGGTCCGACCTCCTAATACGTCCCAGTTAGTAATGCAATGCAAGAGAACATTTAAAGCTTAATGATACATCCTAAGATTCCACTACTAAATAACATGTATTTGAAGACATATGCTGAAATTATGCCATCACATCAAAATAAACAAATCTTGGCTTAGCTGTAGTTGAGACCACAACGAGGTGATGACGAGCGATGTTGACAAGGGTGATTTCAACACTCGGTAGAGGCTACGGCAGTCGGGCTAGCTTAGGCAAATGGGCTACGAGCAGAGCCGACAGCTCAGGACGTGGCTGAGAATGCGGTGGGGCGGGACCTGGCGGGGCAGACGTAGCGGAGTTTAGCAGGAGTCGTCGAAAATTGGTAGAGACACTAGGAAAAACTGCTGGTGAGTAGCGAAACCGTCGGAAATCCTGCTAAAGCTCGCCGGAGTGCCACCGGTGTTGTGCGGGGCGCGATACAGAGACACAGCAATGATGGTTGCTGTGTGCTCACCGGTGAAGATTAATTTGGCACAGACTAAGGACGGGAGGTTGTTGCAAAGGCAGCGAGGCATCGCATGCAAGACACGGCGTCGGAGTTTGCTGCTTTGCTGGAGTCATTGACTTCAGTGCAGTGGGCTCCTCGGAATCGTCGGCCATGGCAGGGACTATTGCCAAATTGTTGTATTGTCCGAGTTGCTTACAAGTTCGTGGAGGTCCTTGGTGGCGTGTCGAAGCTGCCGTGGGTGTCTGCAGATTGTTTGAGTCATCGAGGTTGCCGGGCGAATCGTTGAGACTGCACTGACGAGAGTGTCAGTGTTGGGTGGTCTTCGACCTCCCTCACCCCAAAAGCTCTGCTATGTTTGTCGCACCAGGGTGAGGCTTTTCCTCACACTTATAAACCGGCTACCAACCCCTTTCACAACCAATTTTGGATTAATTCCGGCAATTTTCCCCTCACACATCGGGCTTAGGTTGGAGCCATAATAACTCTGTCCGAGTGACAATTGGATCCTGCCTGAGAAGATAGCCAAAAAGGAGCCCAAGTTTGAGCCTGTCAACATATCTATTTGGACCCACGTTTACTTAAAAGCTTAAACCAATAAGGTATGAGCATGGTATGAGTCAATTAAGATATATTAACTACTCATCACCACACCAATTCTCTGATATGGGAACTTTCTAACATAACTCACATGTGTATCCTAACAATTTCCCTTTCGCATGTAAGCTCGGTGTTAGGTTAACACCCCCTTAATCCAAGTATCCTTTTACGTCAAACACCGGAACAGATTGGAAGCCCACCAACTGGCAGCAGTGTAAGGCAGGGAAAACTGTAAATAGCTTTGCTCATTCTTGCGTCACCGTCCCTGGCCCCATCCCCCTCTCTATGCCAAAGTTTCTCTTTATATGTAATCATGAGTGAAATTTTGAAAAACCGATTGCAATCTAATCATAATCAAAGGAATCTAAATGAACCTTCAAGCCTAAAAATTAGTTTAGTCACAACAGACCTTTCATTTCAAACAATTGACTAAGATATTGCTTGAGTTTTGAAATGCCAATATATATATCGCCAGTAATAACTATGTTGTCCATATACAAGAGCAGCATAATATACCCACAAATTGTGCGTCGAACAAAAGAGCATGGTCATAGGGACTGGAATTGAAGCCAAGAGATTCCATGGTAGAGCTAAATTTGGAGTACCATGCACGACGAGCTTGCTTCAGGCCATATGATGCTCTACACAATCAACACAATTTGTTGGAAGAATGAGTGTATCTAGGTGGGGGCACCATATAAACTTCATCAGTTAGATCACCGTTTAGAAATGCAATTTTAACATCGATCTAAAATAGAGATCAACGCTTAACGACAGCAACAACAAGAAGACTACAGATAGAAGTAAGGCATGCAACAGAAGCAAAAGTCTCTTCATAGTTAACTCTGTAATCCCAAGTAAAGCTCTCCGCCACTAGCCGAGCTTTGTGACGATCCATAGTACCATCTAACTTGGTTTTGATCTTATATACCCATCTACAACCTATAACGGACTTACGAGGAGGCAAATAAACCAAATCCCATGTATGAGATTTGTTTAAGGCCCGCAACTCATCCACCATTTCTTGCTGCCAAATGGGATTAATACTAGCGTCTATATATGTACAAGGTTTAGGAAGAGAAGTAATGGTAGAGCAACAATGGTAATTACGAAGTCAAATAGAAGGTTGACTTGCCCAAGTGGAATGAAGGATAGAGGATGATGGAATGTTAGCTAGTGGAGAATATGCGGATGGAGCAAACATGTTAGAAGATGCCGATGTGGTATCACCAGTGTAACTTGCATCGAGAGTATAAGGAGGAGGAGTTTGTTCTAGAGAGGAGGATTTCACAAGTAGACAGAGGTGTGGGATCATCTAAGAATAAATCCACCGAACTTTTACTGAAGAAAGGAACACGAGGCAACGACTTGAAGGGATAAAGAGAGAAGAACATCTTATGTTCCCAAAAGGTAATGTGACGAGACACACGAAGACAATTAGATATAGGATCCTAGCATCTATAACCTTTGTGCTCAATGCGATACCCAAGGAAGGAACATAAATTGGTATGAGTCTCTAACTTCGTGCTTTCATATGGAAGAAGATGTACAAAACAAGCACTACCAAAGACTTGAAGGAGACTATAATTGGGGATACTACCATATAGGAGCTCAAAAGGAGAAATGTTAACAATTAAGGTGATGGAGTACGACTGATGGTGTATACGATAGTAAGACAAGCCTCTCCCCAAAACTATTCCAAACAAAAAGCAAAGACTTAAAAAGTGTTTGTACCATCTAAAATAGGCAAAAGAACACTATAAGTGCCATAACTTGTGTACGGCGCTCATTTTGGTGCCATAACTTTTTTTTGGATCACTTTAGTGCTAAAATTTTTGAAAAACGATCACTTAAGTGCCAACTCGAGTGCCGTACATACTTTTTCGCCGAAAATCCGACGTGGTATTTTTTTATTAATTTATGAAGCTGACGTGGCTCGCCGGAGATTGGCACTTAAGTGATCGTTTTTAAAAAATTTTAGCACTTAAATGATCGTTTTTAAAAAATTTTAGCACTTAAGTGATCGTTTTTCAAAAATTTTAGCACTGAAGTGATCCAAAAAAAACTTATGACACTTAAGTGATCGTTTTTCCTCCGACTTGACACCAAAGTGATCCGAAAAAAAGTTATGGCACCAAAGTGATCTCCGTACACAAGTTATGGCACTTATAGTGTCCTTTTGCCATCTAAAATATGTCTATGTTTATGTTCTACTCGACTATTTTGTTGAGAAATTCCTGGACAAGATCGATCAACAATAGTACCATTTTGGGTGAGAATTCCAAGAAATTTGGTGTCTCTAAATTCCATGGCATTATTACTACGGAAAACTTTGATATCTTGAGAAAATTGTGTTTTTTTCACGGCAACAACCACGCTAGATACAAGTAAATTCAGATTGGTTTTT
Source organism: Syzygium aqueum (assembly GCA_031216185.1). Taxonomy (NCBI): domain Eukaryota; kingdom Viridiplantae; phylum Streptophyta; class Magnoliopsida; order Myrtales; family Myrtaceae; genus Syzygium; species Syzygium aqueum. Next base: position 22,246,148 of record CM062233.1, read on the forward strand.
CATAAGATAAAACCATTTATAACGGGCATGATCATCCATAAAGATTATAAAATAGCGAGAGCCTCCTGTGGTGGGAGATGGAGATGGTCCCCAAATATCAAAGTGAATAAGATCAAAAGGAGCATGAGAGACAGATTCACTAAGATCAAATGGCAAGACATGATGTTTTTCCAATTGACAAGACAGACATTCAAAATATTTATTATCAAAAGGACCTAAATGTTTTTCCAATTGACCACTACCACTTGATGTCAAGGATTGTAATCTAGAGGAATTGGTATGATCCAACCCAATAAGCCAAGTTTCAAATGAAATTACGACAGCATAACCAGCAAATGGATTGGGAATATTCAAGGAAACAAGCTCAAATAGGTGTCCCACTCTACAGCTTATCCCAATAGTTTGTCCTGTTCGCGGATTTTGCACATGACAACAATGAGAAGAGAAATGAAAATCAAAGCTAAGCTCACACAATTGTCCTACTAATATCAAATTAGGGACAATTTGGGAACCTTAAATGTGTTGGGCAAGGATAATGCGCATGTTGAAATGTTTCCTATATGGTTGTCTCTCATTTGTGAAACTGTGTGAATAGTAGGGGCATTGAAGTAAATGATTTTAATTGAAATAAATTTGAATTTTTAGGTTATATGATTGTAGTAGGCGGAGTAAAAAAACCATGAATTAGAAGCACTTGAAGCGACAGACATAACAAAGGGAATAGAGGAGCTAGAAGTACCAAATTATCAAAAAATGGAATGATGATGCTCTAATGAAAGAGTGACAAACAATCCATTGAGGGAAGTGTTTATGGTAGTAGCAGTGGCAGATAAACTTGCATGTGAACCTCGGTTTTGGGGTCGATTAGCCATCCTTATAAGTTTTCTAGTCATACTTGACGGCAATTGGACATCGAAACTTTTAATTTATACATAATATACACTTTACCAGGTTCAACACAGGAGATTGGATAAAAGTGTGAACAAACCAGTACCTAGAAAGCCAATATGGAGCAAAAAATGCCAAAAATGGACTCAGAACCGATATGAGATGGCCAACAACTAGTCTAAAAGCGTCCGAACTGATCAGAAAAGCTCCTTAGGACCGTTTGGACTAGTTTAATTGAACCACTCGACGGTAACTTGGTAAGGTCAATGGTGACGTGGCTTGAGGTAAGCAATGACGTAATTGTGACGTCAGCAAATCTAGCTGGAGCTCTGGTCACGTGCGTTGCACGTAGGCGCGTGGGTCTCACGCACAAAGGCTGTGGGATGCGCGTGCAGCGCCTGTTGGTGGTGGCGTTTAGCTGGTTGGATTCCTTGGGAGATAGGGAACAGGTGGTGGTGCTGTATTGTAAAAGTAGCCAGCAAAGCGTCAGAAAATCACTTACAGGCAACAAGCTTCGGTCAATCCGAGACGTGGCGGCGCATGGCGGCGTGTATGGTAGTGTTCAGCGTTCTATCGCCGTGAAAGTTTAGGATCTTATTCCTCCAAGGGCATTGAGTCTGGTGGTAGTGTCTGTTTTCCAAAACAACTAGCAGGAGAGTCTCAAACGGCAATCGAAATTGTGGGCTTGGCAGAGAAACGTGGAGCGTCGGGGCCTATACAATTGGCATCGTGATGACCATAGCGGAGAAACATGCACTACAAAAAAACACCAGATTAGCGACGAAATTTGCGACGAAAAATTTGGAAAAATCCGTCGCAAATCGAATTTGCGACGGAAAAAATTCCGTTGCTACTAGGTCGTCGAAAAATTTTGCGACGGAAAATTTAAAAGTTCGTCGCAAAATTGCGACGAAAATAAATCCGTCGCAAAATTCGTCGCAAATTAGCCACGAATACAATCCGTCGCAAAATTCGTCGCAAATTTGCGACGAATACTATCCGTCGCAAATCTCGTCTCAAAATTCGTCGCAAATTTCGTAGCAAAATTCGTCGCAAATTTCGTCGCAAAATTCATCGCAAAATTCGTCGCAAAATTCGTCGCTAATTATTCGTCATAAAATTCGTCGCAAATTATTCGTCGCTAATTATTTATCGTTAATTATTCGTGGTAAAATTCGTCGCTAATTTCAACCAAAAAAAAATTCATCACTAATTTGCCAATTTTTTTTTGGTCAATAATGCAACGAATTTTTATTAATTATTTAGCGACGAATTTTTATTAGTTCTTTAGCGATGAACTCTGCAACGAATATTGTTTAGAGACGACTTCGATTTCAAATCTAATTAACAGCAAAATTAATCGATACAATTTATATTTAATATTGATTAAGCACTTAATAACATCAAAATATTATAATAATATGAAAATGAAATACATTCATTTACATGACCAGCCCAAGAAGAAGACCAGCCCCCTTGTAGCCGCCGCTGCTCAGGAACCACCCCCGGCAGTGCTGATGCTCGCACCTCCACCTACACCAGCACTTCATGCTCATGTCACAGCAGCGACCGTCCCCATTGTCGCCCCCGATGGGACCCACCAGCGGGCTCGAGCCCATGACGCCGACGCCGACGCGCAGTGAGATCTCAGGCGAGGCGCAGCGAGATCTCAGGCGAGATCCAGGGGCCGAGGAGTTCTGAGAGATCCTCCATTTTCGCCGACCACCACCTCCTTGCCCTCGACGGGAGGAGAAGCTGCCGCCCCTTGGGGCTCCACGGCCTCTAGGGCTCCGGAGGCCATGGGCGAGGAGTCGCTGTAGGAAGCATGGGGAGGAGGACCTCATTTTGAGAAAAGCACATCATGTTATTACAAGAACAAACTCTTTCTACTCGAAACGCCATTGATCAAATCAAGGCACGCAACAAGAGCTAAGAGAAAAAAACAAAATACGAACCACCCATCAAAGTCAGATCTTTACATATACTCATGGCCACAACTTATTCAAGGAAGATCGATCATTCACCATCAATACCCACCAATTAATGAGCAGAGAAAGACAGGACCACACTGGCGTGCGTCGAGTAAACGAGAACAGAAAGCACAGGACCCATCGAATTACCGAAAGGATCGTCAAAAAGACAAGCTCGATCACGTCAACCTGACGACAGAACAAACAACTAAAGATCTAACGAACTCCGCAATCAATCCAACGACGATTCAGCCGTCCCCAATCCCAGAACGCAAACATTCCCCTCAGACCCATCGACAACGAATCGACGGCGCGCTGAATTAATCCCCCGAGCGCATCAGGAGGACACGGTCGGGATCTGACGACGAAGATCAAGAAAGCATTTCCACAGAGAGAGAGAGATGGCCGCGAGACTTACAGGGAAAAAAAAAAGAGAGCAGAGGAGACCCAGATCAAGATCAAAGGAGGTGCGACTTGGGTTCGACCCCTCGTTGTCCCTTTTGCTCCGCGACGATGACGACGGCGACGGCTACGATGAACGATCGCAAAGCTCAAACCTTTTCTTCCTTCCTCGCTTCCCCTGTTCGCTGCTAATTGTGGGCGCACTGGGTGGGTGGTGGGTTTCTGGCTCGACGAAGGAGGAGGGGAGGGTCGAGCTTTGGGGTTGATCAGATTTGGGGGAGAGGGAAAGAGGGAGAGAGAGGGAGAACAGTGAATGAGAGAGAGAGAGATTGGCGGTGATGGCGGGGCTTTGGGAGCTCTTTTTTTAATTAAAATTAGCGACGAACTTTATATTTCGTTGCAAATTTTAGCGACGAACCTTATAGTTCGTCGCAAATTTGCGACGACCTTATAGTTCGTCGCAAATTTTTGCGACGGAAAAATAAATCCGTCACAAATTTGCGACAGATTTATTTTTTCGTGGCAAATTTGCGTGAGAATTTTTTCGGTGCAAATTTGCAACGGATTTTTTTTTTGTCGCAAATTTGCGACGGATTTATTTTTCCGTCGCAAATTTGCGTGGTAATTTTTTCCGGCGAAAATTTGCGACGGATTTATTTTTCCGTCGCAAAATCCATCTCACATTTGCGATGGATTTTTTGTTTCCGTCGCAAATTTGCGACGGATTTTTTTGTTTCCGTCGCAAATTTGCGACGGATTTATTTTTCCGTCGCAAATTTGCGTGAGAATTTTTTCGGTGCAAATTTGCAACGGATTTATTTTTCCGTCACAAATTTGCGACGGATTTATTTTTCCGTCGCAAATTTGCGGGGGAATTTTTTCCGGCGAAAATTTGCGACGGATTTATTTTTCCGTCGCAAATTTGCGACGGATTTTTTTTTCCGTAGCAAATTTGCGACGGATTTTTTGTTTCCGTCGCAAATTTGCGACGGATTTTTTTGTTTCCGTCACAAATTTGCGACGGATTTATTTTTCCGTCGCAAATTTGCGTGGTAATTTTTTCCGGCAAAAATTTGCGACGGATTTATTTGCCGTCACTAATTTGTGACCGATTTTGTGACGGATTTTTTTTCCGTCGCTAATTTGCGACAAATTTTTATTTCGTCGCAAATTTGCGACGAAAATTATTCGTTGCTAATTTGCGACGGAAACAAAAATCCGTCGCAAATTTCGTCGCAAATTAGTGACGAAAAATTTCCCGTCGCAAATTTTCGTGGCAAAATCCATGTTTTTTTGTAGTGATGGCCTAGGCGTGTTGTTAGAAATAAACTCGATGGTTGTGCTCCTCAAATTATGACGGCTCTAATACCAAGTTGAAATTGCAATAATAGAAAAATGTAATGTTTTGTTCATTCATAAATGGAGAGTACATAAGCTTATTTATAGATTTTACAAAATGACTATTTAACATAACAAAAAATAATTCACAATCGATGACAATCAATTGAGAGAAATATCCAAAATCTCCTAAATATATCTATATCTCTAACACTCCAAAGATGTACTCGATTTTTGGACATTTACGATAGAGCTGCCACTTGGTTATTAATTTTTACACTATTTATAACACGTTGGCATCTCATGTGTGCATCTCCAACACCCAGTCTGCATCGTTTCTTGAACAAGGATGGAAAACTACGAAATATATGCTCAAATTAAGATCAATAAATACTTTAAGGATCAAATCTATCACATTAAATGGGAGAAGGATACTAAAACTGTCAAAAGTTATATACGGTACTCGCTTTGGTACTAAAAGTTTCTTTAGGATCACTTAAGTACCAATTTTTTTTAAAAACGATCGCTTATGTGCCAACTCCGATCTGATTGGCCAGAAATCCAATGTGGACTTTTTTTTTTATTAATTTCTGAAGCTGATGTAGGTCACCAGAGGTCTAGTCAGCATGTCAACAATAAAAACGAAGTTGTTTTCCCTCTAAATAAGAACCCTAAATCCCCAAATTGAAAGATAACCCCAATTTGAAAACCCTAACTGGCCAATTTGAGCATCCATTTTGGTTTGCCCCAAAAATTACTCGAGAAGCTTCTAATGTACATATCTCCATTGGGGAGCAGCTTCTTGTCAGCCCTCCCGGCGGTGGCGGTCACCACCGGGGCGACCCAACGCGTCCTGGCCCGCAATTGGCTCTGGCTAACAATGATTGGAGGCACAACGACGAGCTCGAGGGGCTTCTAGCCATTCTTGTCAGAGACGACCGTGACCCTAATCCTGTCCTCCTCCTACGACGATTTCTTCTTCTTGGTCAGTGAACTCGTGCCATCCAGCAACACCGCCTCATACATGTTTTTTTTGTACATCAAATTAATCACCTCCCCTCCTCTAGAAATTTCAGGCTCTTTCCTCCTTGGGATAATCCATTGGAAGCACCGCACTAGAAGCGGCGAGCCCACCACTGGAGCAACATTCAACGGCAGTATCTCGGTATAGAAGTACCCCCTCTCTCACTCCAAAGATTGGCGACTCCCACGGTGTTGTCTTCTCAACACTCAAGGAGAAAAACGACAACGTTTTTCACATCCACATGGACTGCGTGTTAAAATATATGTCACATCACTTTTTTTAATTATAAAAGCTACGTATTAATTTTGACCGTAATTTCTCGCATTTGGCATTTAAGTAATTGTTTTTTCTCCGATTTAGCACTTAAGTATCCGGCAAAAACTTTTGGTACTAAAGTGAGCGCCATACACAATTTTTGGCACTTAGAATGTCCTTCCCCACGTAATAAAGAACAAGGACGACCAAGATTAAACATAGGCAATAGTAAAGAGATTGAATTGGTAAATGGGCTTAAGTTTTTTTATTTGTTTAGACCTCATCAGTGCCACATATGTTCATCTCTGGCATTTCGTCTGTATCTTCCTTTGACATTTGGATGGATACAATAATTCACTTGAATTATTGATCAATTGTTAGTTTAGAAACCAAAATCTATCACAAAATAAATTACAAAGGCCAAATTTTGTGAGATATTCATCCATAAAGTCTTAAATCTATTGAACGATGGCCAGTTTAGTCCCAAACATTTCAATTGTGTTAATTTAGTTATAAACCTTTTGCCAACATGCTAATTTAGTCTTAGACATTTCAATTATGCCAATTTAAACCTAAAACTTTTGATAATTTGTCAATCTTGTACTAATTCTTTTAATGATTTGCTAATTTAGTCCTTCCGGCTAATTCTGGTTGGAAAACATTGATCTAGCAATCTAGTTAGCACTAATTGTCCTACGTGGCAAGACTAGTACTAATGTAGACAATTTTTTACATATTTCAAAATTTTTTTGATTTTTTTAATAATTTTTTTGATTTTTTTCTTTCCTTTTTCCTATAGCCAGTTGCCGGGCATCGACGATGGCTGGGGACAAGCCATTGGTGAGGCTTGACCTCACTAGATTGACCTCGCTGTCACTGGGCAAGATCTAGCTCGCCAAACTCGGGCGAGGCTCACCCTGGCTAGAGTTGGCAAGGGTCAAACCTAGCCAATGGCTAGGCGAGGCTCGCCCTTTCAAGGAGGGCAAGGCCAACCTTACTAGTGGCCTTGCCAACCTCAAGCAAAGTTTGCCCTTGCCAGATCTAGCGAAGGTCAAGCCTTGCTAGTGTCAAGAAGAGGTCAACCTCGTCATGCTTGCTAAAGATTGGCGACGCTAACCTCACCCATCAATGGCAAGGTTGAGCCTCGCTAGTGGTGGACGAGGCTCTCCCTCGCCAGTGGCCAGCAAGGGGACCTTACTGTCCCTCACCTTTGGCCGGTCGTTGGCCATTGCCGAGGCTTGGCAACCAACCATAGGAAGAAGGAAAGATTAATTGAGATACCTAAATTGGCAAAATATAAAAGGTTGACAATTAAATTTACATAATTAAAAGGTTAAGGAATATATTGGCAAGTTGTCAAAATGTTTATGATTAAATTGACATAATTGAACGATTTATGACTGAATTAACCATCGTCCAATAGATTTAGGATTATTTGGATAATTTTCTCCAAATTTGGACATGGACAACAATACAAGACCACTTTTGTAACTTCCCTTTATACGATGGGCAAACACGTGTCCAAAAGCCCATTGTCTACATACCGTGCATGTAATTGCTAGAACATTTAACTACTTAAACTTTTAAAGAAGTCTGCACTGATCGTCCCCGTGATATCTTCAGATCTTTTGGATTGCTTTCCCAGTTATAATCTATTTTCATGCTTCAGTGTCAATTATAATCTACCCATTCCTTCATCTAATTGTTCATGTCTTTTTATTTAGTGAACAATGTCTTACTTTTCAATAGTAGTAGAGTTTGATTACGTAACAAAATTAAAAATCAGCAATGTATCACCGCAAAAAAAAGAAAAGGAAACCTCACATCTCAAATTATAATTATTATTACAAGAGTGACATGTAAGATAGGATTTGAGCATGTGAAAATATTAAATGTTTTAGGGCCCGCCATTACATCCCCACTGCTCACATGATCTCATCCATTCGTATAAACTTAGAAAAGTTATCCAATTAGTCATAAATATATTGTAAAATATCAATTAAATTCTCAACTTTTCAATTTTGTCAATTAGTCCAAAATTTTTGTGAAAAAAATTCTAATATAGTATTGTCGATGAATTTTCGCCGAAAATCACTAACATGGCAATCTGACCAATCATCATCGACCGTCTTACGTGGCACGTCGCCACATCAGTGATTTTCTGTGAAAATTAGCCAAAATGATTTCTTTGAAATTTCACACAAAAGTTTAGAACTAAATTGGCAAAATCAAAAAATTTAGACTAAATTGGTATCCGTACAATAGATTTATAATTGATTGGATAATTTCTCTGTATAAACAGTGTAATGGCCCAGCGCCTAAATGATCACGTTTCACAATTGGTCTCTCGCGCATGGACAAATACGATAGATTCCACTGCAAATCCACAAACATTATAAAGTAAGTCATTACCGTACAACAACATGAAAATAGAGGTCAAATTGCAATTCGAAAGTAGATTAAATTTCTAATTTTTAAATTATGGTCCCTTAAAAAAAAACCTTCCAAATTTAAATTTAAATATGTATCATCTGCTCATCGAGTTGATACCTATTTGCTATACGATATTCTATAATTTAATAAAATTTTCGGGAAAAAAATTTCTTGCTTGTTGTTTTATTTTTTTTTTCCTACTTAAAACGTGTGCTCTTTTCTAGTTGGCGACAATCTTCTTAAAGAAAAAACTTATAAACTTTTCACTTAGGCAATCTAATGGAAGTTAGATTACTTTAAGAGTTAATGAATTTTTTTTCTCTAAAGAGATCTTTTACTCTCTATCTCCGCACCCTCACGGTTTGTATGCTCATTGGCAAGACAGCATAAATTAAATCACCGAAATTAGAAAACTCTCGTGGTACGCTGCATTATGAATTTTTGCAGTCATTGGAGATGTGGAGCTCCTAAGTGATTGTTGAAAAACACATATAACATAACCTTAATTTAAAATAAAAATCTGAAACACGAAACCCGTTCAAAATAGACCTGACCCAATCGTGCGACTATATATTGTTCAGGTCTTGGATCGGGTTGGGCCAAGAATGCATGTTCAGCATTTTGGGTCGGGTTAGGTATCATGAAAACCCGACCTGATCGATAACAACCCTAGCAATGGCAGTTGCCTCCCCTAGTCACTCGGTTCTTGAAGCTTGATACAATTTCTATCAAAAACTGTCGCGACCTAAAAAATTTTCATTTTCTCAGGTTAATGGATTATTAAGACTAGGCTTAACTCGAGTCCTCCCATGCCCTACCAATTCGCAACTTAGGGTTTAAGTCTTTAACATGTAAATGTTTTTATGCTTGGAGTCGCCACTAATCTATTTGTGGTAGATCGATTAGAAACGTAAATAAAACATAGGGAGATATGTTTTATTCCTACGAACCAGAGATTCTAAGCCCAGGGACTTGATTACGCTAGATCTCGTCTAACGCCCTTTTGGTACCTTTTTCTTTTCAAAAATATTTTGGCATGCAGTTTGGATTCATTTCAACTTAGTCACTAACATGTGAGGTGTTCATGTGGGTGTATAAACTACCAATTTAACACTCAAGAAAGCATTAAATAAATTGCAAGATTTGAAGAATTACTTACCTCGAAGCAACACAAGCATCTGCATTGTTAGCTAGAAAATCACATCAACAATCCTAATATGATTTCTAATTAACAAGCAGTTCACTCAATTTTTCTTAGATTTTCACTTATTTAAATGAAATCTAATCTATATGCAATGACGTACAAAAATTAACATGCGATTAATGCAACATAATATGCAAACTATATGTCATGCGACGATGTAACCTAATTCTAATGATAAGTAAATGATTTATTTTTGGTATTTTTTAAATGAAATTCGGAATTAAAAATATGCCTAAAATAACATGCAATCTAATGATTTCCTTTTTTGGTATTTTCTATTAAAATTCGAAATTTAAAATTAACATAAATAATCTATTAAGATTAGAATAATACCTAATTTAAACTAGGAAATAGATGATCTCAAGTTCTAATTTAAATTAAATAATTATCCTATCTTTCTAGATATATTTAGGGTTTCCTAAACGTACAGAATTTTAATTTAAATCTAACTGATATTTTTTTAATTTTCTTTTTTTTTAAAATAAAGTAATTAAACAAACAAAGATAGCAAGCACATTCAAACCATCCACGCAATCCGCCAGATTTGTTTCAAATTCAAATTAAGCCACGAAATCAAATTAACGATCATATCTATAGGGTTATAGATATCGACGGAAAATTGATTGTTCAAATTTGGAAAGCAGATGAAATTCATTATCGTATCCAAGTGATTATGGATAAGATAACAATTTCCCGTATCGCCGTGTATCTACCTTAGGGATAAGAGCGGATAGACGTCCAGATACGTTGCTAAATTAGGAACGATTCCTAATTTTGAATATTTTCAAATATTGCGGATATCACAATCATTATCCTAAGATATCTAATTATCCACTAAATATTCACGAAATATTCCTAACATTCAAACTAGAAAATTAAATATTCTGAAAATTGGATAATCTTACCTAATTTGGAATATTTCCAAATTTGGATTTGCCGATTGGGATTGCGGATCACGCGACTGGCGACAGCGACGGCTACGTCGGCACGGGCAGGGTCAATGGCGGCATAAGGCAAGGCAACAACGGCGTGGGCGTCCGACGTTGAGAACGGCGACGATGGCTGGCGGCTACTCTCCGGCATGGGGCAGCAGCAGCGGAGCAAGGGAAGCAGCGGTGGCTTACGGCGGTGCAGCAGGGAGCACCGGTGTGATATTCCGAAATTTCCGCCAATTGAAACTTATGAAATAACTAAGTTTTATGAAATGTGCTCATAGTAAATTTCTCGCCCGGAGCAGATCATTCCTGGGAATGCTAACCATTAGGGAAAGGCTATTAGGGGAAATTAAATTTGTGCGACTAAAAGAAAATTCGATCGTAAATGGATTTCGACCGTTAAATCGCATAAGTGATATTTTGAGCCACTGTTGGCCGATCCAAGGATAGTTAGGGGTCAGTTCGCCACTGTCATAGTAGTGGATTGCGGGTGATTCCGTTGGACCACGAAACGACTTGACGATTGATTCTGAAATTATACTGAACGATCGTACTCATCAGATCAAGTGATTGATCTTTGCGATTTTAATGACAATTGAGATTGTTACGTACCAAACGGACTTGCACGTGACTCGATTTAGTATCGGTCATGAGTCGATTCGGCGAATTTCCCCAGCAAGCCGCCCATTAGCTCGAGAAACGCTCAAGTTGCGTTTAATAGAATTTAATTATTGAATTTTTGCTCAAATTGGACATCGGAAAATTAGGAAGTCATGACGAAACGCTAGGACGACATTGCACGTGACACGTGTCAATTTTTGGTGCGCCTAAATTCTTTGGAAAAATTCGATTTGGGCAAGAAATGGAGAAAGTGACCAAAATACCCCTAGGATTTATTAAAGGGCATGTTTTATGGGCAAAGGGCATTTTGCCCTCAAATTTTGATTGGACAATTTTGCCCTTGAACTTTTTGAGAAATTACAAGTATGCCCTTGGATATTTTTGTGCAAGATTCGATCTGGACTGTCGGATCAAGATTAGATCGAATCTGGACCGTCGAATTAAAATTGTGAGAAAAGGGTATTTTGGTAATTTTTGCTTTTGAAGTCAAGATCACTATTTTAGTCTAATTTCTCTCTCTTCTCCTCTCTTCATCCCATTTTGGCCGTGGACTTCTCCCTCCCTCTTCTCAGACTTCTTCCTCTTCTTCTTCTTTCTCTCGTCGGACCGCCTCACGCCGGTGCCGTCGCTCGCTGCCGCACGCCGGACCGCCCCAAGCTAACGTCCACGCCACCCTCAAGCCACCAGGTGTCCCTCTTTCTCCCTCTTTTCTTCTCTCTCTCTCACCGTGGGTCTCGGCCAAGTGAGACCCACATCGCCACCGGACCGCCACCATACGCTCCCACCATGTCCGAGATTGTGCCGCTGCTCCCCGTTCTAGCCGATTTAGTCTAAAACTAGGTAAGTCGCATCCTAAACCCGATTTAGGATATTAGGTATCGCCGGAAAAATTGGATTTTTGGGTTAAAATCGGAGTTGTTCGGGCGAGGAATGTTGGGGCTTTAGGTCGGGATTGTGTGGCGGGCCTTGAGGATTAATTTGGGAATTTTTGGAGAATAATTTGAAGTGAAACAGAAATTGTGATTTACTGTTCACAAGCTGCGAATTACTGTTCACGAGCTGCGAAACACTGTTCACGGGGCTGTGATGATTGGTTCGGGACGCGAGTTGGGTTTTTGGAACCTATAGATCATGGCGAGAAAGTTTTGTGAAGGGTCGGAATCAATTCGACGCCGTTTAGTGGGAGAAAAATGAGTAATTGGGTGTCGGATGTATTTTTAATCTATAATTAAATTGTGGTGGTTAATTAAGTATGTTGTTGGGTAAATTTACTGATTTAATATGCAAGTTGGATGTACACATGAGTTTGATTAAAGTAATTGTTGGTTTTGCCATGCCCTGTGCTGAATGTACATGAGTTATACGTGACTGAATGCGTGTGTGGGCCACATGTGATTGGCCAGTAGTGTATGGTAAGTGCATGTTGAGCGTGTGCTTGATTGAGATTGTGTTGTGGCAAGTGATGATGGAAGGTGTGTGAAAGTACGAGTTTGGGATCGGACCGAGTATTCTAAACTTAGGTCAAGATCACGTAGGTTTGTTGCATTTGGCACAGGCTGAGGCTTGGAAAAGCAAACATGAGAATCAGTCCGAGGCACGATTGCTCGGGTGAGACCGGGATTGAACCGAGGCATTATAAGCTCGGGTTTCAATCATGTAGGCCTGTCGCATTTGGCGCGGGCTGAGTTGAGATTGAGCCTGGAGCGTGTGATGCTGAGGTCGAGATTGGGGCCTGAGGCGTGAACGAATACGCTGGCCGGATGTGGTGAATGATCGCAGTGTACCTGGGGCGTGTACGTTAACGCGAGACACTAGCGAGGAATGTGGAAAGTGATGATGAGAATGAAAGGAATGCACAATGTGGGAAATTGTATATGTGTGTGATTGTGAGTATTATGCCTGTTACTTGAAAATTTGACGCATGTGATTATGATTGTGAAATCTATCTGGAGGGTACGTAGTAGCCTAAGTGTGGTTTAGGGGTGAATTTACTGAGAAGTGTTCTCACGGTTATTTCAACTGAAATTTCAGAACCCCGACAAGAACCATGAATCCCCCACCGACACCACCAGCACGTTTTGGAGTTCCGATGCACACCGAGAATGAAGTAGCCGAGTTTCCCATGCCAGACATGTAAGGCCCCCAGCCTCGGGGCCATAAACGTGACGTCCCATTCATTGTTATCTTTCTTTGCACACAAGCGGAAGCATAATATTGGGACAATCACATTTAAAACAATAGCGGGATTCAAGACAAACAGCATCATGAGCAAACCTTATGTTTACAGGACATGCAAACATATTTTACAAGTTAACTTATTCAATTTTAGCCATTTACACACAACACGTAATGGCTTGGGTGTCCTAAGCCCACTACTTCGGATTCATAGCTCCTAGCTTTCCCCGAACTCCAACATGGCTCAAACTCTCCCTGCCGCCACCGTCCGTTCGACCATCCTATGGACTTGAGAGGGAAAAATGGGGGATGAGTCGGGGAGACTCAACAAGTGAAAACACTTATATCAAGCGAGGATATATCGATCCCCATTAACATAAGTTGGCCCTTACCACACCCACATCGATGGCAAATCATTAGCAAAGTTCAATAAGAGAACATCACGCATGGCTATAATATGTGCACTTTACCAGCCAACTCTCGGTTACAAACCAAGGCTCGGTTCTATCTCATGTACACTTTACCAATCTTGATTCTATCTTAAAACAACATCAAACATGAAACACGATCAAACCGAAGAAATGAACTAACTACGACCAACCAAACGATCGAGAAACGGTCCAAGCAAACCACGCCACAAAGCATCTCAACATCCTTTCCCGATATTAAGGAATTCACTTACTCAACAATTAAACAAGAACTAGAGAAAACGAGGCATGTGAAGGACACGCGAGTCTCGGCAACTCTTGGGTGATTCACGAACACTCGGGCCTTGGACGTGGATTCCTCGCTCGATCAAGCCACAAGAGAGACACGGGCTAATCGGTAAGCTTTTTCTCTCTTTTTTTCTCTCTCTCTTTCTTTCTCTCTTTCTCTCTCTATTTCTTTCTCTCCTTGGCCGAATGGCCTTTCTCTATTTATAGAGAGACAAAACTTGGGGTCAAAGTTTGGATGAGGTAAGCGCACGTGTCATCGGGGATGATGAGGTAAGCACGCGTGTCATCCACCCATTAATGGCCTAAGTCCAAAAGTCAAGAATAATGATGAAGGGCCCTAAAGTCTTGATTCATTAATGCATGACATCATGAAGGGCCACCAAAGTCCAAGCAATCAATACAAGCCATTAATTAAGCTTCTTGAACAAGCTTGGACTAGTCTAGTCAAAACTTACTCCCCAAGTTTGACTTTCTCTAGAATTCTTCAATTCCAATCTTACTTCTCTTTTTCGTTTTTTCCATGAGGCGACCTCCAATCAAAGCATAACATATCTCATTTGAAAGCTCAGAATGTGTACTTTAAATCACCAGAAGATACCAAGTTGAAAATTCCAATGTTCTCATATAGAAAATGCTAAATCTTTGAAATCTGACAAAACCAGACAGTTTTGCACTATTTACGAAATCGGACTTGAAAGCATAGTAAATGGACTCCGAAAATTCTTAAATTTGAATATGTCATAAACAAAACCTTAACAAACATTTCTCATGAAGAACACAAATTCGGAATCTTTCCATAAACACCATTTTTGGTAGCTCAAATACAGACTAAAAACAGTTCACTGGAACAGCATTCTTATTTATAAAATCAAGCTCTGTCTCGAATCCAAATCATCTCGGAAAATTCCCAAATTTATTTACATTATAGAAAAGGATGTTCTCAACAACTTTTGTGAAGGAAAATTTTCTAAAATCGGCCCAGAAAAGCTCATAGAAAATAAAGACCGTATAAACATCACCAAAATACCCATTCTGGGCAGTTTTGCACGATCCAAAATCAAGCCATCGTACCACTCATATCAACTCTAAAAATTCTGAAATTAAAGTATATAAAACTTCAAGATTTTTGGAACAACTTTCAAGAAGAAAGTACTTAGAAATTCGGACCACAAAATTCTCCCCAAAAATAACAAAACGAAGGAGTACAAAGGATTCAAAACTGGATTTTCCAAAACAAGATAAAACAATTTAGTTCCAATTGGAAAACCACCAAACTTAACCCATAATCATTTTCCAGGGATTAAAATTGAGGATCTTACAATTTACCTGCAGCTTCCCAGGCCCAAAAATCGGGATGTGACAAGACGATACGACCTGGATTAGGCAGACTACTACCATTTTTGTAGAGGTAAGACTACCGTTGTTCGAGACTCACGTGTACACGGCCTCGTTCTTTAGAGACACGGACGGGGATGCATTTGGTCCTATCAGGGGGTTTGATGTCCCGTATGATTTAGTGGATGATTGGGATCCATTATCCGTACCCCCTGTAGACGGTGAGTTGACTAGTGTGGAAACTAGTATAGCCTAGTCAGTCATGTATCCAACGTCAGGCATGCAAGTATCGTCAGAGGCAGAACATGAACCAGTGCCCGAAGCATCTCAGGCGGAGGATGACCCGATGGACATAGATTTGGCATCGATTCCCGAGGAGGAACAAGTGGGAGTAGAGCCCGAGATTGAACCTGAGGGTGTACTCGATGAGCCAGAGGAGTCAGAAGAGTCTGTAGGAGAACCAAACTATATACTCCCCTTTCCAAGTACATGGACCCTAACTATGTACCCGAGGTTAATTTCTTCAACTTTTTGGCTGAGGAATATCATAACGCAGTTTCAGCTGAGTCGAGCAACATTAATCACCCGATCGTGATTGAGGCGGAGCCGGAATCCTCAGATGATCAGACCGTTGAAGGAAGTTCGGAGAGTTCAAATTCGAGTGAGGAGGAAACGGATTCGGAATGGACACCGAGTAAGGATTGACGAGGCTAGTATATAGGTTAGAATAGGTGTTTGGATGAGTACCATTTTTGGGGTAGAATGCTAGGTCACTAATCTTTTTGGATATCGATGGTGTGTGCTGTGGTGTGTAAGTGTATGTGGTGATAGTAAGATGGACTGGTTGTAAGTTGTGAATATTTTGTAAGTTTTGAATGAAAAGAAAAATGTATATTCTCCCTGTTTTTCCCTAGTTTTAAATTGTCCGGGTTTATTTGTTAATATCCATTGTGGTTGTAAATCTCTGACGGTTATTTGAGGTCGGCGATAACCTAGGACATTGCACTAATCAACCAGGTAAGGGTGTCGTGGGCTCGGCGGGGGTCCGGGGCGTGACAACCGGCGATTCTCCGACGGCTGTCGTAGCTATCCGGGGTGGTGCGGCACGGCGAGACAGTGGGCGTATGGCTGCTGTTCCAGCGAGAGTGGCTGGGACTTGACAGCGGCAGGCGCGGCAGCAAGCAGGAACGGCGGAGCAGGGGCAGTGGCAGAGCTGTCCGGCGTGGCTGTGACGGGTGACGACCGGCGGGGACATCCAGCAGGGGGCGTCGGAACAGCGACTGTGAAGGAGGCGGAGCAACGTCTGGTAGTGCGGCAACAACACAACGAGGCAGCAG
This sequence comes from Syzygium aqueum, assembly GCA_031216185.1. Lineage (NCBI taxonomy): Eukaryota > Viridiplantae > Streptophyta > Magnoliopsida > Myrtales > Myrtaceae > Syzygium > Syzygium aqueum. The sequence goes on from CM062233.1 coordinate 22,262,781, forward strand.
CGTTGCATGGCAAGGGGCAGCAGTGTAGGCGAGGCAGCAGCAGCACGCGGCGATTGTTGGCGCGGAGGAGGCTGTTGGTGCCGGCAACGGCTTCGCTGGCGGGTGGTGGCGCGGATGGCGGTAACATCGGTCTCCTCTCTCTCTCTCTCTCTCACCCTCACTTAAGCTCTCAAAAATTTGATCTGAAAAATTCCGTCCCCCTAATTGTGACATGTAATGACATATTTATAATGTAAACCTAGATTAATTAGATGGGCTCTCTAGTCGTAATGGGCTTAGGCTCGGGCTTAAGCTCTAATTTTCATTTAATTTTAAGTGGGCTGAATTAATTTGGGCTTTTATTTAATTAAGCATAATGGACTAAATTAAACTCAAATTAAAACAACCAAGCCCGTTTGACTTGTAATTTCCGGCCATTGCCTTCCAAGCGAGCCGAGTCTCGTTCGATGAATTTTAAGCTCGTTCGCCACCGCGGGTCCGATGCAAAATGCAATTCATCTAAATGAACCTAAACTATATATTATGCAATTTGAATATTTTTGTTTAGGGGTTAAAATTTTAATTCCTAATTTTTATGCAAATTACAACTAAATGGTCGCTAAAATTTAGGTGTCAACAAAAACATGTTATACTTAATAAATTTTTCAAATGAAATTCTTGTATCTTGCCCTCCTAAACTCGTATCCTTCCCCTCCCGAGTTAGATTTCCATTTCCGCCACTACTGAATCATTACATTCTCTACTGATTACTGAAATGATTAAATCCATGATTCCAAACTTAAACACTGTTTTAACAAGTCGTGCGATAAACACTATATGCTGAGACTTCCCCTCCCGTTTGATGTCTTCTTGCTAAATTTTCTCTGGCACTAGATCTGTGGAGCCTCGCACAAGAAGAAGAGAAACAAACGTACACTAGAACAGCTTGCCCGCCACGCTTTTGCGTCGAAAAAGAAGTAAAACCGGCAAGTCATCCTTGGCTGCATTTAACAATCTCTCTATGACATTCCGAATTTTGGTCCGTTTTTGGGATTTATAAAATGCGTAATTCGTCAGTGCGCTTATAATAGAATCTCGTCCGGGAACTGATCACTCTCGGGTTCTTGTTTTTAAAATAGAGATTTTGCTAGAATCGCACTCGATCAAATTTGGCCGTTATTTAGACCTCAAACTTGGCAGTCGATTTTCGGGACGAAATAAATTGGACGGTGTCGATATTATTATGGCCAGCGTCGAGATTACTAGGAATAGTGAGAAAGTGAAATTTTGGACCGGGTGCGAATTTGGACTAGTAGACCTCCCTCGGATTAGTTTGCTTTAATTTTCGTGGCCATTGTCTTTTATTATATTCTAAGAATTATTTGGACTACAAGATTGTTTTCGGATTCGAATTCCGACCGTTGGACCGCACTCAAGTACGTGGACTCTCTCTCTCTCTCTCTTCCTCTCTACTTCCCTTTGCCGCGCACACGTCTTCCCCATGCAGCCGTCCCATCCGCGCACATTCCCCCTTCTCCCTTATGACCATGCAGGCTTGACCTTCTCTCTCCTCTCCTTCTCCCTTTCTCCTTCCTCTCTCTATCTCTCTCTTCCTCTTCTCCTTCTCTTCTTCTTCTTCGCCGATCCTCCCTATGCTTGACTGCCGCCCCTGCGCCTCACCCCACCCACCACGGCCAACTCGATCGCCACCCCGCCTCCACCAGACACTGCCCCATCAGCCTGCGATGCCGCCGTCCTCTTCGAGTCGTCGTCGCGTCGTCGCGTCGTCGTGTTGCCTGACAGCTCCGACCAACTCGGTCTTCCTCCCCTCTCGAGCGTGCGAGCTTAGCTCGCCGCCCGCCAGTCAACTCCGATCGCCGTCCAGCCGTTAGGTCAGCTCCCCCGCACCACCCCGGTGTCTGAACTCCGCCGTTGCTGTCGCCGTCGCAGCTGCCTGCTACCGTCCTCGTCGCCGCTATGACCCCCTCTATCTCCTTCTTCGTTTTCTCTCGCTGGCCGCCACCTATGGTCGTACCGATTGCCGCCGCTTCCACTGTCGCCACCCAGCTCCCCTCAACCACCGTCGCCGCCCCTTAGCCCCACCACCCCTGATTTTCCTTCTCTCCTCCGGGTGTGCAGCATCCTGCTTCCATCACAGCCAGCTCGCCGCTCGCCCGGCGTTGCCCCAGCCCAACCCTGCTGACCGCCGCCTATAGTCCCGCCCACCATCGCCGCTGCGCCCTAGCGAAGCTCGCCCACCCGACGCCTTTGCTGCCCGAGCTCGTTTGCCATCGTTGCTCGCTCGCCGGAGCCAGCCTAGCTCACTGGGGGCCAGCCTAGCTTGCCAGCTCGCCGCTGTCGGCTCGACCAGCTTGCCCGTCGCCTCGCTCGTCTGCCCAACGCTGCCCCAGCTTTACCTTGACCGGACTGACTCGGCCATGGCCGAGCCTCCGCCGCCCAGCCGCCATTGCCCTTACTTGGCCGCTGCCCAGGCCATGGCCGAGCTACCAGGCTATTCACCTGTGGCCCAGCCGCTCGCCCGGCCGTGGCCGTGTTTGCAGCCGAGCATCCCATCCTGTGGCCGAGTAGCCTAGGCCAACCTAAGCCGTGGCCAAGCTCGCTCGGCGCCTTGCTCGTCACCCCGGCGCTTCGCCCGTCCAACTAGGCACGTCGCTTATCTGCGCCCGTGCCCGTGCCCGTGCCTGCGCATGCGCCCGCGCCTAGCCGTGACCGAGAATTTTGCACGTTGACCAGCGCCTGGGCCTAGTTCGGCACTGTTCACAGGGGCCATTTTAGGCCCAAGCCAACTTTTCTCGGGCCAAAATCTAGTAATTGACTTCCTAAACCCTACCTAGTATTTTGGGTATCTTATTGACTAGTCTTGGGTTTAGAACGGCTAGAGCGTGTTTTAATTTAAATATATTATGTTATAATTGTGTTATTTTTTAATTGGATTAAATAATATGCTTGATTTAGGTGATTATGCGTGGCCGACTTGAATGTCGGGTTTATGGATTGAGGTGGTGAATTGTTTATTGGACTAAGTTGTGAATATGGGTTGTTTGATGCAATTGGCGTGAAATTGATTGAATGGAATGGCGTGTGCTTGCCTGTTGATTTTAAGCCCGAATTGATCGAAGGGCTACGGACTTGGGACGTGTTGACGGTGGTCCGTGTGAAGGCATGAATGGCCGATGTAGTAATTGGATGCAGGCTTGATACGTGTTGACGGTGGCCCGTTAAAGGTGTGTTGGACCGGGACGTGTTTACGTCGGTCATTGGAATTGCTTGAATAGTGTGGCTTCGGACGTGTTGACGGCGGCCACTGGAATTGATTGAATGGTATGGCTTGGGAAGTGTTGACGGCGGCCATTGGAATTGATCGAATTGTGTGGCTTGTGTGCTTGTGAGACCGGACTTGAGACGTGTTGACGGTGGTCTGTGAGAGGAAAGTTGGTTGGACACGCGTACGCGATGTGACTGATTGGATTAGCTAAATGTGCGTGTGATTGCTTGGTTGGATTGGTTGAATGCGAGTGGGAGTGTGTATGCCGGGTGATTGTGACATGGTGGCGAACTATTCTTGCATTAAGATGTTCGGCCACGCATGTGATTTGAGTGTAATTGAAATGGCTGGATGAGTGTGACTGAATTGGCTGGTTAAATGTGTGGTCGAATTAGTAAGATGACTTGCGTGGAAGTGTGGTTGGTGTTTGAGCAATTGCGATGTGCTATTTTAGTTACTATTACTGCATTACCATGTTATGACTAACGTGCAGTGTTAGCATGGGTTCGATGGTGAGGTAAGCATGAGGATGCGATTTTATATCTTATGGGGTAGATTGCATATACGACTTGTCTGGGTACGCATTGGCCTACGTGGGGTATAGGGGATTGCTTATTGAGACTCGTTCTCACGGTTATTATATAACCATTTCAGATCTGCGATCATGAGTGGCCGGAGACGCTGCAAGGGCATCTCGAAGATCGAAGACGGGTCAAGTACTCGGTATTTTGAGTCCCCCTTTGTAGAGGAGTTAAGTTTGCGAACCATTGCCCCTTTTGAGGAATGTGGTTCTGTTGTTGTGGCTTAGCTTAGGGATTGTCTTTTTGTGGACGTCGTATGCATTTGTCAAATGTAGGAATTACAGTTATTATTTCGTGCTATTGCTACCCATTGTCATTATTAATTGTCCGGGTTGTTTCTATTTGTTTTCGCGCGTGCTTAATCTCTGATGTTTGGGTTGGGTCGGCGACGTGCCTGGGACGTCGCATTCAATGATCGACCATCAAGGGATGATTGCGCGCTCGTAGGGTGCGGGGCGTGACACTCTCTACCTCTTCATGCAAGACCCTTGGACCAGACTTTGACGGCCCATGTCTCTTTCAAAAGACATGTTTCTTCTTACAATCACAGTGTCTTTCTTTCTTATGCTTCTATGTATCATGCCGAACACACAGACAAACATAAAACACGTATATAGAACCTGAGGAAAGAAGCCTAGGAGGCAAGTATGTGCATGCCCACAGGCAAGAGTTGACGACTCCCCTATAATATTCCCAAAGCCGGACATTCTTTCTAAAAGATGCAATTGACCACCACTCTCGCGCACACACTTTCAACTTCTGCTACCATCCAAAATCTTCCCTCATGTATAGACTTCCACTTTAGGATCTGGGCAATACGATGGTCCCCCTCTTTGCATGGAGAAATCCATTATAATTGGTTTGAATGGCTTCAACAATATTCTTTTGTTTTTGTTAAAAAATGAATTTTAAATAATAATGGATGCGAGCAGAATTTCTTCTCTTTCACTTTCCTTTTCTCTAAAGGGACGATAGGGAAGGCTAAAATACGATTTGCCAGTTGGTCTTTCTTGAATTCTGAAACCAGCGGCCTGAGGATATCATCTCTTCTTCTTTTCTCTCTTGTTCCTTTTTCTTATTTATGCCTTATGAGTGGCCTGGCCAGATCACCATTCGAGAACATGATTCGATGGGGGCATGCCATATTAACAAAAAGAGGGCCAAATCTTGTCAATGTAATAATGATGCACGCATCCGCAGTGTCTTTTTTTAACATTCAAGATACAACCCAGTTTGTGTTCGATCTTCATTGGTCATGCTGACTAACTCATGCAAAATAGAACCCACTCGTGGGAGATTACTACTACTAATATTAAATTAACTAATGTTTGACAAAAAGTTAGGTTGACGTTCATAGAAAGGGACTAAGAACATGGAAAGGTGATTGTGGAGCAATCAAAGAGATATGTTGGGGACTTTTTGAGTGGGATATAACGAGGTTGGGGGCAAAAAATAGAAGAAAAGGAAGATTTGCTGCAATCTGATTTGAGTGGAGTTTGACCATTGAATTTTATTCGAATGCCGACACGCGAAATTCGAGCGCATCTGGAGGAATCAATGGATGTTGCGTCAACAATTGTCCGATTGATTATATTCAGTGCCTTTTACTATGTGTAAAGTCAATATGTATTATGAAAATACCTTGTGAACCCTTGCATTGACATCCTTGATATGTCCAACTTATGTTCTGGGAGTGCCCAGAGGAATCAAAGATATCTCAAATTTTGCGAATCGAGAGTAGCCAGCCAGCAGCGTCTCAGTTCTTAAGATCTTCTCAAATCCTAAGTTCGGAAAATCTATGCGGTGCAAAATGATCCTAAACTCAAGCTCCAGACTAGAGTTGCCACTAATCCGTTCGTAAAACCTAGATCGATTGAAAACATGAAGAGTAAAGAAGTGACGGGAAATTCGGCTACTTAAGTTACATGTGAAGGAAACTGGTCAATGAGGACTAAAGATCTTAGGTCTGGGGAATACCATTACGCATGGGCCGGATTAGCATCCCACAATACCCATTCGGTACCATAATCCTATTTTTGGTTATGTCCTACGTCATTTGCATTTATCCCTAAGCACATGATCTTTTGCAATAACTGCCAACAAATTCAATTTTCAGCATTTATGTGCTTATCAAAAACCCTTCTATGACAATCACATGAAAGAATGGAGCACTCTCAAAAAGTAACAGCTACTTCTTTCAACCGAGAGCATCCACAACATTTATTTCCCTAAGAAATCTTCTTAGGAACCGCCATTCCTCTGTCCACTACCCGAGTCCTACTGATGGGAAGCTCTTATCTAGATTTGGGTCCATAGACTAGATGTAATCAAAATCATCAGATTTTGTGAGACCCACGTGAAATTCATAACTCATATGATCAATGCGGTGATTGACCTTGTCACGCCCCGAACCCCAACGGGTTCGCAACAACCCTTCAATGACTATATTGAACGTGACGTCCCAGGACACGTTGCCGATCCAAACGAACTAAGCAAGCGAAAGAGAAATAAAACAACCCAGACAAATAATAATGACAAAGGGATAGCACTTGCACAAACCAAGCAAATACATAACATACTCGGCATAACTTGCAGCATTCACAAACACACAACAATAACCCAGGCTACTAACTTGAAACCACAATTGCCAAAAGAGGGTGGTGGCTTGTAAGCTTAACTCCTCTATAAAAAGAGGGCACACAAAATACCGGGTAACTTGATCCATCCTCCATCTTCGAGATACCCTGGTGGCGTCTCCGATCAATCGTGGTCGCAGATCTAAAAATGGTATATAATAATCGTGAGAACGAGTCTCAATAAGCAACACCTTAAACCCCACGTAGGCCAATGCGTACCCAGACAAGTTGTGACATGCAATCTAACCAATAACGTACAGAATTCACATACATGCACTTACCTCGTCTCAGTCCACATGTCCACTCTGCATATTAATTAAACACCATAATGCAATAATAATCCAGAAACATAACATCACCAATGAAATGCCACAACAACGCATATCCAATCAATTCAATCACACTCAATTCACATGCGTGGCCGAACAACTTTCTCACGACCTCCCAGGTCCTTTCACACTGCTCGTGCTAACATACCTCAAGCCAGCCCTCAGATCAAGTTGAGCTCCATCCCTCACTGGACATTTCACACATTCACACGACCCGCATCAACACACCTCAGGTCAGTCGTCAGATCAAGTCGGGCTCCGTCCCTCACTAGACATTTCACATATTCACACGACCTGCGTCAACACGCCTCAGGTTCGCCCTCAGATCAAGCCGAGCTTCGTCCCTCACTGGACATTTCACATGCATAGATACCACATCACAATTCACCATTCTCACACGTATATTGAATCAATTCAATCACACTCAATTCACATGTGTGGCTGAGCAACTTTCTCACGACCTCCCAGGTCCCTTTTACACTGCCCGTGTCAACATGCCTCAGGCCCATTTTCACGACCCGCGTAAACACGTATCAGGTCATCCCTCCGATTAATCCAGGCTCAGTCCCGCATAACCACGCCTCAGGACATTTTTCCCCTTCCAATGACTCGTGTAACCACGCCTCATATCTGGTCATGCCTTTCTCACCACACCCATGTAACCACGCCTCAGGTTGGTAGTCCTCTGATCAATCCGAGCTTTTCTCGTGCACATGCACCACAATACAATTCGCCATTCTTACAAGTCGTACCATTCAAACTCAAGGCATGCTCACCACATCACAATTCGCCATTCAACACATCGTACGAACCCAAATCACATCACATGTCCATCACACTAGCCCACAAATCCAGTACTCAAGTCAGCCCAATCAAACGACAATTTCACCCATACATGCCACGACAATCCGATCCTTTAACACACCATAATTAGCCATGCAATCACCACCATTTAATCTACCACCTACCACATAATTCATGTCGTAATCACATTCTAACCAACTAATCCATTCCCTAACTTAGTCATTAAACTAATTCTAATTGCCTTCTAAACAAGTCTAAAAGTACCCATTATACCAAATAGGGATTAGGAAGTCACTTACCAAAGTTTGGCCGGAGAAAAATCGGCTAGGGCCCGAAACTGGGCAGGTGAATAGTGGCGGGCTTAACACGGGCGAGGGCACAGCGGACACAGTGGTCGGCTAGGCTTGGCGCGACACTCGGCCACGGCCTGGGACACTCGGCCACGGGCGGAATGGCATGGGCAATGGCTAGGCATGACGGGTGAGCAGCTGGGATGGCTCGGGTAGCGGGTGAGGCGCTTGGCCACGGGCGGGGCAATGGCCTGGGTTACTCAATCGCGGCTGGGCATGGCCTGGTTGGTCGATGAGCTGGCTGGGGCACGCTCGTGTATGTCATAGGCAAGCTCGGGCACGGCTCAGGGCAGCGGCTAGGTGAGCTCCACTACGCGTACGGCGACGGCAACAGCAGAGACGGATGGTACTAGGCAAGCCGGCAATGGCGTCGGGCGGCTACTGGGCGATGACGGCGATGGCTACGAGCTCGGGCAAGGCGCCCGGGTGAGCTGGTCAGTGGTGAGCTCGGCTGGGCGAGCAGTGAACACGCGGGCTACGCGGCGAGACTCCCGGCGGCGAGCTGCCTAGTACGCAAGCGACGGTGGCAACGACATGCGGAGGTCAAGCGGTAGGCCGGGCTAGCGAGGGGTGGTCGGGCGGAGGAGACGACGCAAGGCGACGACAGGCTGCTGCACGCGCGGAAGGAGAGAGGGAGGTTAGCCGGGGGTGGTGGTGGCGAGAGAGGGAGAGCTGAGGGCTAGGGGATTGAACTGGTGGTGGTTGGAGCAACACGGCGGCATCGAGCGATGACTGGCGACGCAGCGACGTATTAGTCCCGGTAGCCTGGCTGAGCGGTGACGAGCTCAGCCCGATGACTGCGAGTAGCAAGCTAGGCTTGCAGCAGTGACGGGCGGGCGACGGATGGCGGGGTGGCATAGCAGCGGGCAAGTGGCAACGCTAGGTGAGCGGCGGGCTGTGGCGAGCTACTGGTGACGATCGGGCGGAGGAAGAAGTAAAAGCAACAGCGCTGGGGGAAGGAGGGAGAGGAAGAGAAGAAGGAAGAAAGAGAGAAGAGGAAGAAGAGAAGAAAGAAGAAAGAAGAGAGAGAGAATCTGACAAAAGGGGGGAAACGTGCACGGAAGGGACGTGGGCATGGGGGGATGTACTCGGCAGTGGGTTGGACGGAAGGGAAGAGAGAGAGAGAGAGAGGTCAAACATCGCACTCAAGTGTGATCCAACGGCCACAATTCAAATCTGAAAATGATCTAATAGTCCACGAAAATCCTAACTAATAAATAGGAGAAAGGGCCAAAAGATATTAATAAAAACACACTATGAGGGAGGTCTACTAGTTCAAATCTGCACCCAGTCAAAAATTCACTTTTCACATATCCCGGACAATATCGTGGCGGGCCACAATAATATCGACACCATCTAATTAAATTCATCCCGAAACTCCGAGAAATTCGATACCAAAGTTTGAGCTCTAAATGACGGCCAAATTCAATCGAGTGCGATTCTAGCAAAATTTCTAATTCAAAAAGAATAACCCATGAGTGATCAATTCCGGGCGAGATTTTACTATAAGCGGATTGATAAAATACCTGTTTTATAAATCCCAAAAATTGGCCGAAATTCGGAATGTCACAACTCTTCCCCCTTACAAAAATTTGGTCGTCGAAATTTATAATCCAACTCAATTACTCAAACAAATGGGGATATTGGTGTCACATAAACTCCTCACTTTCCCATGTTGCACTTTTTGACCATCGGGATTGTCTTGTTTCGCAACACTCGTTCCATTCTGTCCTCGATCCTTATTAGCTTTTCCACGTACGATACTTTATCGTACACATATATTTCTTCATAATTTAGTACGTGGGTCAGGTCTGGTTCATAATTCCTTAACTTAGACAGGTGGAACACATTGTGCACTTGAGATAAATTTGGCGGTAGCGCGAGACGATAAGCCAAGCTACCGATTCTCTCTAAAACTCCAAACGGACCCATATACCTAGGGCTCAACTATCCTTTCTTGCAGAACCGTTACAATCCTCTCATCGGTAACACCTTGAGGAAAACGTGATCCCCCACTTGAAATAATAAAGGCCTACGTCTCCTGTCTGCATAATTCTTTTGGCGGCTCTGAGCGGTATTAAGCCTATCCCAAATCACCTTAACCGTTTTGACTAACTACTGAACCAACTCGGGACCCGTGATGCTCCTTTCACCAACTTCATCCCAGCAAACCGGCATTCGGCAAGTTCTGCCATTTAGTGCTTCAAATGATGTCATTCTGATACTCTGCTGGTAGCTATTGTTGTAGGCAAATTCAACCAAATGCAACTGTTCCTCCCAGCTACCTTTAAAATCCAATACACACGCCCGTAGCATATCTTTCAAAGTCTGAATTGTCCTTTCAAACTGGCTATCCGTTTGGAGGTGATAGGCCGTGCTAAATTGTAACTTTGTTCCTAATGCCGTATGAAGACTTTTCCAAAAAGCGATAGTGAATTTAGGATTATGATATGAGATAATCGTCATTGGCACTCCGTGCGGACGAACTATTTGTCGTACGTAAATCTCGACATACCTTTCCATGGCGAAGTCCTTTCATACTGGTAGAAAATGTATTGATTTTGTCAATCAGTCGACTACCATCCAAATCGAATCGAGACCCTTTTGGCTCCTCGGTAATCCCATTGCAAAGTCCATCTTGATGTGTTCCCACTTCCATTCGGGGATTTTCAATGACTGCAACATTTCATCCGCCTTGCAATATTGTGCCTTCACTTACTAACATATTAAACACTTGGCTATGTGCTTGGCTACATCCACTTTCATGCCGTTCCACCAATAATGTTGTCGCAAGTTCTGATATATCTTCGTACTACCCGGGTGAATACTATAATTACTACGATGTGCTTCAGACAAAATCTCTTCCTTAAGTTATGCATCATTAGGTACACACAATCGTCCGCGGAACTTCAGAATTCCATCCTCGGACACCTCAAAGTCTGATTTCCTCTTTATGATATCCATACCCAGAATCTTTTGAATCTCTGGGTCTGTTGACTATAAGGCCTTGATCTTAGTTTGGATTTCCGGCTCAATCCTTAATGCTGCAAGCAAACTTGAGACCTGACTCACCTTAAACTTAAATTCCGAATCCCGAACTTCCTCCAACAGAGTCCATTCCTTGACCATCATATGTACGATGCTCGATTTCCAGTTTAGTGCATCTGCTACTTTGTTATCTTTTTCGGGATGATACATAATCTCGCAGTTGTAGTCCTTAAGGAGTTCCATCCAACGGCGCTGTCACATGTTCAATTCCTTTTGGGAGAACAAGTACCTTAAACTTTGATGGTCCGTATAAATCTGAAATTTCTCTTCACACAAGTAGTGCCTCCAAATCTTAAGGGCAAAAATGATTGGGGCCAATTCCAAGTCATGTATTGGGTAATTCATCTCATGCAGTCTCAATTGTTGTGAAACGTATGCCACCACTCTTCCATGTTGCATTAGCACAGATCCCAATCCTCTTAGCGACACATCACTGTAAATCTCATATCCTCCTAGGTTCCCTTAAAATCCATAGAACTCTTTCCAAGTGTAGCTCATGCTTGGCGGAACTCTTTGAATACACCAGAATATCGTCTATGAGCACAATCACAAATTGATCCAGAAATTCCTTGAATATCTGATTCATTAATTCCATAAAGCAGCAAGGGCATTAGTCAATCCAAATGGCATCACCGTAAACTCATAGTACACATATCTCGTCCTCAATGCTATCTTCGGCACATCCTCCTTCTTAATCCTCAATTGATGATAGCTAGTCCTTAAGTCGATCTTTGAAAATATCGACGCCCCTTGTAACTGATCCAATAGGTCATCTATCCTTGGTAATGGGTACTTATTCTTAATGGTCACCTGATTCAGCTGTTTGTAGTCAATGCACAACCTTAACAATCTGTCCTTCTTCCTCACAAATAAAACTAGCGCTCCCCATGGAGATGCACTCGGATGAATGAAGCCTTTATCCAATAACTCCTGCGTTTGAACCTATAATTCCTTCAATTCGGACAGCGACATCCTATAGGGTGCCTTCGAGATCGGTTCCGTCTTTGAGGCTAACTCAATCACGAACTCCACTTCTCTATCAGGTGGCAATCCCAGCAATTCTTGGGGAAAGACATCAAGAAGATTACACATCTCGGCTATGTCCTTTAGCCTTGGTTCCTCAACTAACTAGTTAGCCATAAAATAATTATCTTTCTATACCTTAAAAACAAAGCTCAATCCATCCAATTTCAATCCAACAGTCTCCCAAAATCAAACCACATCGGTTCTTTACAAAATCTAAAATTTTGAAGCAACACTCATCCTTCCAAACCCGTCCAAGAATATCATCAGTAATCCATAAATCCTTAAACCGATTGTGCCTATTCACCATAAAATTGATTATAAGTCTTACATGACCACTCAAGCGATAACTTCAAAATCATCTCCTATTGCACTCAATATCATCTCATAACGCATCTAGACTTTCAAGGCACATCCTCTGCTTCCTTCTCAGCCACAACATAAACTTTTCCTTACGTCCTTAGCCGATTCTGATTAATCTATTGGGCAACTCTCGTTTAATGTCCTACCTGCGGTTGCTGCGATTGTATTAGTGGTCTAACCTGTTGGTTAAGCAATTTCTCATTTGCTGACCCTGCTGTCCACATCCACAACATGCTCCATTTCTACCTTGGCAATGGCCATTCCTATGCCTCTTTCCATAAGACCGACATGTGGCATTAGAGTAGTAGTTCGGCTTTCCAAAGTTCTTCCTTACCGAAGGAACAAGTCTTATATTCTCTGTTATAGACTTTTTCCCAAGTTCTTATTGTCCCTAACCGACGCATACCACAATCCGGAAGCGGCACCCCTTTCACTCATATCCATTTCAACCATCGAGCCCTCTCATATAGCTCATTGTAATCTCTTAAGACTCAAGAGTACTAACTGACTACGGAGTTCCGATTTCAATTCATCCCGAAACTTCCTTGTCCTGTCCATATGATCCTTGACCATCCTTGGTGCGTACTTAGACAACCCTACAAACTCAACCTCGTGCTGATCGACTGACATTTGATTTTAGCGAAGTCGAAGAAACTGTCTTTTTCTATTCTCGCGCACTCTCCGAAAAGTACTTCCCATTGAAAGCCTCGACCAAAGCACCCCAATTCCTTAAAGCCTTTTTCCAACTCTTATATCTAAAGTGATGCAGCCTCAGGGTCACTTTTCCCATCGAACTTCGAAGGTTTCAATTTCAAATTTCGCTCATCCAGTTGTTATATCTATCTAACTCTTGATTCCTATCATTTCCATTAAAATTCCAACTTCCTGGAGTGCCCTCAGAATTCATCCACCCTGGGATCCTCTGCAACTCCAGCTTGCGGACCTACACGACCTCGACCTCGACTACTCAAACTCATAGAGGTCACACCACTCACCTACCTGCTATAATTCCCATCAGGAATTAAAGACCTAGGCCAACCATACTAGTCTAAAGCCCTAAGCATTGAATCACAACAATAATTTACTTAGCAGGTAGCCAATCATAAACAACACTTGATCACAACCAACAGGGTTCGCATACTTCCCTCAAGTCCTGACGTACCTGCATCTCATATATTATTGCATAAAATCAATCAGCAACCACAATCACACAGTCTAGGATACGTATAGCACACAAGTCTCCCTAACTGGCTACCCTAAAGTCATCGCTCTTTATCACTCCAGGTTTCAATCAACTTAGATCGAGCTAACCTTGCTTTGATACCAAATCAACCGGGGTGTCATGCCTCAAACCCCAACGGGCTCACAACACCCCTTTGATGACCATATTGAACACGAAGTCCCAGGACGCATCATCGACCCAAACGAACTACGCAAGTGAAAGCGAAATAAAACAACCCAGACAAATAACAATGACAAAAGTATAGCACTTGCACAAACCAAGCAAATACAAAACATAGAGCATTCACAAATACACAACAACCCAGGCTATTAACTTCAAATCACAATTGTCAAAAGAGGGTGGTTGCTTGTAAGCTTAACTCCTCTATAAAAAGGGGGCACACAAAATACGAGGTAACTTGACCCGTCCTCCATCCCCGAGATACCCTGGTGGCGTCTCTAATCAATCATGGTCGCAGATCTAAAAATGGTTATATAATAAGAACGAGTCTCAATATGCAACACCCTAAACCCCACATAGGCCAATGCGTACCCAGATAAGTTTTGACATGCAATCTAACCAGTAATGTATAGAATTCACATACACGCACTTACCTCATCTCAGTCCACACTCTGCATACTAATTAAACACCATATTACAATAATAATCCAGAAATGTAACATCACCACTCAATCGCCATAACAACGCATATTCATTTAATTCAATCACACTCAATTCACATACGTGGTTGACCAACTTTATCACGACCTCCCAGGTCCTTTTATACTGCCTGTGTAACACGCCTCAAGCCAGTCCTCAGATCAAGTTAGGCTCCGTCCCTCATTGGACATTTCACAGATTCACACGACCCACGTCAACACGCCTCAGGTCAGCCCTCAGATCAAGTCAGGCTCCGTCCCTCATTGGACATTTCATACATTCACACGACCTGTGTCAACACGCCTCAAGTCCGCCATCAAATCAAGTCGAGCCCCGTCCTTCACTAGACATTTCACATGCACATGCACCATATCGCAATTCACCATTCTCACAAATATATTCAATCAATTCAATCATACTCAATTCACATGCGTAGCCTAGCAATTTTCTCACGACCTCTCAGGTCCTTTTCACACTCCCCACGTAAACACACCTCAGGTTAGCCCTCCGATCAATCTGGGCTCAGTCCCGTGTAACCACTCATCAGGACATTTTCCCCTTCCAATGACCTGCGTAACCACGTCTTAGGTCTGGTCATGCCTTTATCACTACACCCACGTAATCACGCCTTATGTTGGCAGCCCTTCGATCAATTCTGGCTTTTCTCATGCACATGCACCACAATACAATTCACCATTCTCACAAATCATACCATTCAAACTCAAGGCATGCTCACCACATCACAATTCGCCATTCAACATGTTGTACAATTCCAAATCACATCACAAGCCCATCACACTAGCCCATAAATCCGGCACTCAAGTCGGCCCAATCAAATGACAATTTCACCCATACACGCCACGACAATCTGTGTAACATCCCGAAATTCGACTCGATCCCTGGAATGAATAAAACGAGTTTTATTCGATATTTCCTTTTTCGTAAGTCTCGCCCGGAGCCGATCACTCTCGGGATACTGACCAAATGGGAATGGCCAACTAGGAATAGGTACGTGGACCATGGACCCGGTCGTGAACTAAGCTTGACCTAGAGAAATGACGGGGAAATATTTTGGGTCAGTATGGGCCGATCTTCGGAACTCGAGCCGGATGATCGTGTCCTCGGAACTAGTGATATTCCTCTCGTTCTCTCGACAATCGAGCACGCCACGAATCGAACAAACCAAG